>VWYN01025039.1:184551-224844 GCA_013400075.1 Hippolais icterina | reverse complement strand
TGGGACTGGCTTTGTTCTTCTGATTTCATGCCTGTGCCCATGTGAAAGACCAGGGGGTCTCATGTGATATGGGCAGATCAGGGCTCCCTGTGGCTGATCCACACCATCCTCTGGGGGTGTGCAGACTTTAGAGCCGCAGCTCCGTGCCCATCACTCGGACAGCAGGAACCCTGAGGCAGTCGCTTCCTCACTATTGCAGCTCAGCTCTGGGCCTTGTTCCCACGGCTCACGTGAGAGGGACCATGAGGTGCTCCCGGCCTCTCCAGTCTGGCTCAGCTCTTGGTCTTCTGTCCAAGCCTCGCGAGGTGGGGGCACTGAGTTACTCCTTTCCATCCTGCTTGGCTCTGTGTCTTCTGGCCATGGCTCAGACTGGAGGGAGCCTGAGGCGCTTTCCTCCTCAGCGCTCCTGCTCAGGTCTGCGTGCTCTGCCCACTCTGTGGATGGGCCAGACCTGAGCTCCTGGCAGCAGGGCCCCTCCTCACCGCACAGCCCTGCCAGGAGTGCCCTTGCTGCTGGCCCTGCCCACTGCCCGAGAGCTTCCTGCTGCCTGGGCAATGGGCTGGGGGGACACCCTGAGGACAGCGGGGGGCTCAGAACCAGCTGCAAACCGGCTGGAACCGGCTGGAGCCGGCCGGGACAGGAGTGTGTACAAGGTGCGGTGACAGAGCTGTCCCACAGCTCCTCGCAGTGACAAATCAACGACTGCAAATGAAAGCGGGGCTTGTGCTGCGGCTTTAAAAAAGTGTGTTTTCACATCATGCACAGCAGTAAAGTTGTAGAAGGCGTTGCTGCGGGCTAAAAGTTTTTAATAGGTAATTACAAGTCGCAAAGAATTGTGGAAAATATTAAAAAAATAATCCAAGGGCATAATTTCATTGGTGTCTATTAAGTGTGCTAATTGCACACTCAGCAGAGAATTCGCTTCTAAAATCAGGCTAGAGGGCCCACTGAAAAATGCAGAGAATCCTGCACATCAGACATGTGCAACACCAAATTTAGGATTAAGAACTCTGGTGTGGAAATACTGGGCTTATTAGGAACATAGTTTTCCTTCCACCATAGCTAAGAATTCCATCATTTGCCCATTTAAAATGCCAAGTAAACCACAGGAGAACTCACAGGGTTCAGGAGGCAAAGGAAAAAATCTCCAGAGATGAGCTGTTGCAATACAATTTCAAAATGGTTGAAATGTTCACATAACTCCCACTTAAAGGAGGAAATTATGGTGAATATTCCAGTTTTGGAGGGTTCAGATGGGCTCTTGGGAAGGAATTGTTCCCTGTGAGGGGTGGCACTGCCAGGGGGTGGGCTTTTATATCCCTTCCAACCCAAAGCATTCTGTTATTCTGAAAAAAAACCTAAGATGTGATAGTTTTAAATTATATTTCATATGGCCTTTTTTGGGGGGGTGGGCCTTTTGAAAGCAATTTTGTATCACTTATAAAATGACATTTAAAATTACACTTGTAGTTCTGCCCAAATGAGAAGTTTTGAGCATTTAGGTTTTTTCCCCCAGCAAGAAATGTATTTTCAAAATTAGTTCAAATTTAAAGGAAAGGTGGTTTCAAAATTCACATTGCTTCATCAAAGAATGTATAAAATAGGAGTTTCTATTCTGTATAATGCTGATAAGTACCAGTCATTTTGTATTTCTGAATTAAGAAATAGACTCTCAAAATAGTGAGGGAAAAGATTTCATAAAATATGTGCATCCCTGCTTTTCCAGAGGTCATAAAGCAGGGAAATAGTTTTTATAAAAGCATTTTATGCTGTTGGTTTTTGTTTTGAAAGCAAGTGAGAGATCACACATGAGGGTTTCCAGTGGTCTATGGCTCAGTCTTGTTTTATTTGCATTGCCTCTGTTTCTAAGACTAATTAAGATTATGTTCCTGTCTTCTATTGTAAAGCAACATGAAAAAATGTGGCAAGTTATTAATATTGCTGTCTCAGATGAGGATTCTCCCTGTTCAAGTCAGGCAAGATAAATAGGACAGTCCTTAATAAACAGAGATAACAGGAAAGAATTTGTTTCTCCACTCCCTGGTGAACAGGGGATATCTCACCCTACACAACGTGAAGGTGTCCATTGAGATAGGAAGACAAAAAGCCATCTTCTCTTTCCCCTGCTTTTTTTTCCTTGGTATATTATTCCAGCTAAAATTTTAATCTTCTATATCTGGATATCTGTAGGGAGAAGAGAAAACTCCAAATACCAGAGCTCCAGGAGCATTTGGACAATGCTCCCAGGGATGCACAGGCTGGGATTGCTGGGGTGTCAGTGCAGGGACAGGGGTTAGACTCTGTGATCCTGGTGGGTCTCTTCTAACTCAGGATATTTCATGATTGTATGGAGATGTTTTTCTGCCATCAGCAGTAAACTGATGAAATCAAGATGAAATCAAAACATTTGTTCATGCTTCAACATGAAGTTTGTTTCAGGTAGAAAAATTGTAAGGCAAAAATAAAACTACAGCGTGGCAATGAAATAGAATATGCTGTGCTAAATACAAGTTACTGCCTTTAAAGCCCCAGTCATGCAGAAAAGTCACCAGTTTGACAACAGTCCCACCTGTTGGAGGGAATTGCAGGTGGAAGGGGATAATTTCTGTGTTTCCTGACCATGTTGAGGGCCTGAAGCTCATGACTTTTAAAGGCCTTTTCCAAGCTTGATGATTCCATGATTCTGTGAGTTAGGCATTCTAAAAATTACCAGAATGGCTAACATCACCGAGGAATATGAACAACTTTTAAACAATTATTTTTTCTAGAGGATTCCTGTTGTCCCCATTTAGAGAATGGGGTGGATCTCTAGAGGCATTTCCATGTTCTTCTGAGCTATGGGAACAAATATATGGGGCAAAAGGAAGACTGAAATGGTCAGAAACAAAACATCCCTTTAGGAATAGCTCTGGCTGGAGAATGTGGACACACAGATATCCACCAAGTTCAGTGCAAAGCTAGGAGTTGTTTGTAGTAAACAGGGAAAAAGAAATCATTCTGTCCTTGAGATCTCCTGTCCTCTTCCTAAAGAAAGCAAAAATGCTTTAAAGAATGCACTGACTTTCTTCCCAACTCATTCCTTCCCATGAATGATTGCTGGATTCAGTGGCAAAATACACCAAAGGAGAAGTCCTGGAGTGAAATTATTTGGATTGGCTTTGACCTCACATTGCTGCTGAACTAACAGGTGTGAAACTGGTATGAAACTAAAGAGAAGCTGATGCCCCTGCCCTGCTTTGGTTTTATTCTCCTGGCCAGGTTTTCCTTAAAATTCCAGAGGTACAACTCTGTATTTAGAGAAAGGTTTTTTTTTCCCCTCTGTATTAGTTCTGAGCTTTACCTTGGCCATTTACCTCTCCAAATTCCAGGCTCCATATCTGAGTCAATGTAATCTTCCCTGAAAAACGATCCCTTGAGTGCCCCACTTCAAATCCAACTTGAAGTGAAAAACCTCCAGGGGTTTTGTTAGAAGGAAAACAACAAAAGCAGTGAAAACACAAAGCCAGAATTGTTTTGCTAAACAATTTTATTTATGTTCCTCTAGATACATAATATCACAATATAGTAATTCTTGTGTGAAACTGTAACTTGATTTTTAAACCACAGATCACCCTCTGTCTCAAAGCTCTCAAAAGGTAAAATTGTGATTCCATTAGCTAGATGTTACCAATGAAATGATTTATCAGAGGGTTAAACTGAATCCAGCTGCATTTCTCTGGCTGAATAAACATTTTTAACACAGTTAAGAAGGATGTTAGTCAGAGATCCTGGCACTGCAGAGATCCCAACACTACAATAATCGCAGATCCCCAAACCTGCAGTAACTGGAAAACCCACCCAGCCCTAAAAACAAGCCCTGTATTTTTAAGAATGACAGATGTAGGATGAGACAGGGACTGAACAGAGCTGCCCTGGCACACAAATCAAACACCAAAAATTAAAGTTCACCTACAAGCACAACTGCATGGCCCACCTTGACCTGCTAAATGAGTGTTTAGGATTGTTAGCTTATGACTGAGGGATAAACTGAGATTCTGGTCACAGCTCCGAAGCACCAAAATAACTTGGCAACTGCTGCCCTCATTTCAAAACTGGCACAGGAGCTCAAGTCCTGCTGAAATTCACTGTTCTGTAAGAGTTACCCTTTGATCAGTAAGTCTTATCAAAATGCAGATATTTCCAAAAGGGATTTCATCTCTTAAAAAACCCACAACACCCTCTAATCCTATCTGACAAAGAACCCTCATAATTTGACAAGGAATGCTAATGATCTCCGCTGCAGAGACCTTTTAAACACACTTCATGGATCTTTTTGGAAGCAAACCGTGGAATCACGGGATCACGGAATGGTTTGGGTTGGGAGGGACTTTAAAGATTGTCCATTCCACTCTACTGCCATAGACAGGGATGCCACTCACTGGACCAGGTTGCACCAAGCCCCATCCAATATTCAGGCGTAAAAGGGAGTTCCAGATAAAGTCCCTTAAATAATGCTGGTTCTCCATTGTTCCAGGGAGTTCAGTTGAATTTTGACAACCAAGTAGTTGGGGGTTTTGTTTGGTTTGGTTTTAGGTTTTTTGTTTGTTTGTTTGTTTGGCTTTTTAAAAATTGCATTCTATTTCTTTTTCTTTTTGTCAAGTTAATGATTAAAAAAATTAATATCTACAAAACTTGAAAATTTTTGGAAGAGAGTGTGTAACAGTATCAAGGAAAACCAAGCAGAGCTAGTGCAGTGCCAGAACATCTCACACTGGAATCACCAAGCAAGCTTGAGCTGAGAGGAGGAGTTTGCCCCCAAGACTCCATCAGAGGTGGGCTGCAATTCAGTTTTTTTCCTTGATTGTGTTCTATGGTGCATGAGAGGCTTTTTGTAGGTCATTCACAAATTTTGTCCATTAAATGCCTGCTACTTTTGTCTTCCCTACTCTCCTAACCGAAGGATCCATTCAATACCTGAAGGACCTGACAAGAAAGATGAAGGAACACTATTTACAAGGGTCTGGAGTGACAGGAAAAGTGGGAATGGCTTCCCACTGCCAGAGGGCAGGGTTAGATGGGATACTGGGAAGGAATTGCTCCCTGTGAGGGTGGGGAAGTCCTGGCACAGGGTGCCCAGAGAAGCTGTGGCTGCCCCTGGATCCCTGGCAGTGTCCAAGGCCAGGCTGGACGGGGCTTGGAGCTCCCTGGGCTGGTGGAAGGTGTCCCTGCCCATGGGAGGGGTGTCACTGGATGGGCTTTAAGGTCCCTCCATCCCAAACCATTCCATGGTTCTGTGATTCCATGATGATTACAATTCCAGTTACAGCCTCCTAATTTCTTTGGCTTCTTTCTCACTTTGCTTACTCACTGCTGGAACATTCCACTCGGTTTGCAAATATAAAGGAAAGTGGATGTAGAAAAGAAGTGTTTTCAGCCACCTCTTCTTCCATCTGTCTCTCCACTCCGTTAATGGCCTTGAAGGAGTTTAGGTGTGGGTGAAGAACTCTGGAAAACAACCCCGGCCCCTGTTACCTCACCCTGCAGGTGTTTGTGAGTTAAATCTCCAGTGCTGCAGATGGCACCATTTCCATGAATGAGCCTCTGCGTGTGCCTGGATGCTTTTCATTGGAAATATTATCTTATGCTCCGTTGGCTCTGCGTTTGCATGTGCTGAGGCCCCGTTTGGTCCCGACTGTTCAGCTTTGTGCGAGCTCCTGCAGGGAAAAAATGGTCATGAACCGTTTTTCTGCATCTGGTGCCTATAAATCTACCCTTCAGCCAGGAGAAAAATTGTTTCACTCAAGGAGGTCTCCTGGTAAGATCCAAGGAGAGTCTTCTGCTTCATTATAAACACTTTTTCCCTTAAAAGAAGCACTTATTTCTGTACCTGCCAGAGTCTGGGAAAATCATCCCCGGACTCCAGTTGTTTGGGAACCAGGATGCACCACAGTGCTACCATGTTGATTCTCATTTTTCAAAGAACTTATTTTTCATAAGTTCATTTCATATTCCAGAGACTTTGAAATTAACTATCTGGCTAAATACCTGAAGTCCTACTCCCGAGAATCTGTTATCTGGGAGAGAGGATAATCACAGAGTCACAGAATGGTTTGTGCTGAAGTGACATTAGGCTCATCTAGTCCCACTCCCTGCCATGGACAGGGACACCTTCCATCATCCCAGTTTTCTCCAAGCCCTGTCCAACCTGGTCTTGGACACTGCCAGGGATGAGGCAGCCACAGCTTCTCTATGTTCCTGATATTCCTAGTGCTATTTTGAGTTCCTAATTGTTCCTTCCTTTTCCTCTTTCATCATCTTGGATGGAGATCCAAATAAGAAAACAAGGCAAAAAGGACATTCACAGTGTGTCTTATTGCCTCTGTTGTCACTAGGACACACTTAGCTCATGCCATCAGCTGGGACAGAGGTGGTGAGCAGACCACATTTTGAGCATGGTCCAGTTTTGACCTTCATTCCTCCTCAACTGAGTAGAATCCTTTGAACCCAATTCCACTTGTATTTGAAAAATCCCAGTGGACTCAAGGGTTTTAATCACACCCAGGGGACATTGGAAACATTTTAACTGCAGTTTTCTCTCTGAATTATACTGCAAAAATGAGATCCACCCAGGTTTTATTTTGCCTTCCTCAGCTGTGTGCTCCTGCTCTGCCTGTTCCGTGGTTCAGGGCTGGGTACTTTTCTCTCTTTAGCAGAGCATGGGGCCATGCAAACAGCAGCAGCCATCCCTCATGCTGTCAGGCCTTTCACCCCCAGTCAGCCTTGATATTATTTATATTCTGCTTGGTGAATGAAAGTCTTTTTCATCTCTCTTATTCCGAATAGGGTTCCGTGTTTGTTCTGGAATGAAGAGTGCAAAATCCCTTCGTTAAAATTTTTAGGACAATGCGTCCAAAATACCTGTCCAAACCTGGGTGTTGTTTTCAACCCTGGGATAAAAGTCTGATTTCCAAATATTCTGTGGAACACAGGGGCGTAGGGCAGGGCAAGGAAGGATGCAGGGGGAACCCCAAATCCCAGTCTCTGACCTGGCTGTACTGGAAGACCATCCCGATGGCACTTCCTGCCATGAGTCACCTCTCCCCAGGTCACCTCTCATCTCCGCCCAGGGGAAGAGCATTTGGGGATTGTATAAAATCTATGGGATGTTTAGGAAAAGGCTAGGAGCTTGCTGTATTTTTATAAAGCACGGAAGATATTTCTGAAGTGATATTCCTGCCTTATTTTTACATGGAAGTGTGGCGCAGTGGGAAGAAAGGGAGCGGGGAAAAAAAGAGGTTTGTTTGCTTTTGAAGAGCTGAGGGTTCCTCAGATAATGAGCACTTCCAGTCTATTTGCATCTGTGCGGGCAGCCCTGCCAAGGCTCCACAGTCTGCTGCTAGAACCAGGATTACATTTCTCAGCCTGCCAAGCTCTAAATCTGAGAAACACCACCCAGCACAAGGAGCCAGGGAGAGGCAAACAGGACACAATAAATTCACCAAGCCGGAAAGGATGGGAAGGCGGGGAGAGGATTTGCATGTTGTGAACACAGGGTGCTGTTCCCTGCCCTGTGCTTTGTGACTCAGGGATTGCCCTGCAAATATTTCACAGCCATAAAAGGGAGCGCACGGCAGTGCTGAGGGGATGGAGATAAATCTGTATCAGGAATCAGGGAGTGCTGAGAGATGGAGCTGAGATAGACCCGAGCACGGAGATACATAATAAAAACCTGACAGAAAGCCTGCTCTGGATATGTACACTGGTGTTAGAACAGCTGACAATGTGAAAACCATTTATTGTTCATAACAGCACGAGGAAATGCAGCTTTTGTCCATGCCAAATTGCTCCTTTTACACAGCAAAACAACCCATGTCAGCCAGTTCAAGACACTTTTGTTTAAAAAATGCCACTTGGAGACAGTGTACACACACACAGACACCAATCTGGGCATGGGATTGCTCTGCTGATGGAACAGAATTTAAAAGAGAGATATCCAGCATCTGTCTCATGAAAGGATGGCAGCAGCTTTTGGATGGTGGGACTCATAAAACTTACATTTAGTGTGCATTCTGCCAGCTGTTTGACTGATGTGCTGAATCAGGACTGAAATTTTTCAGGAAGGCAATGGAGAGGTCAGGACATGATACTAAAAATAGTTGTTTGTCCCATCTGGGTCTTATCACTTCCATTCCCTGTCTATATAATCTTTTCTTGAGGAGTATATTATACAAATGCATTCCTCAAACTGCTGTTTGAAAAATCAGACCTTTTGATGCTTTCTGACCTGTGTGATAGCCTACCCTTTCCTGAAAAAGTGCAGGAGGAGCAGGGCAGGGATGGGACAGCCACAGCTTCTCTGGGCACCCTCAGGGCCTTCCCACCCTCACAGGAAAGGACTTTGTCCCAATGTCCCATCTAAACCCTCTCCTTATGTTTGATGGCATTAATAAAAGCAGCAGAATTGTGACTTGGGTACAGCTCACCCGAGCTGTTCACCCTGCAGATCCCCCACACGGCAGCTTGACTTGTCATCACCTCTGCTCTTCTTGATGCCTTGGGAAGGCTGACCTGGAACAGAGACTGGACAGGGCCAGAGAATAAAGTAGGGATTTATTGAAAGGCCTCCAGGATCCACCTTGGGCAGGACAGGGCCTGACCAGGGCTACACCCAGGGTGGACCCAAAATGGTCACAAAATGGCTGAGCAGTCACGAGGTCTCACACTTTTATAAGTTTGGGTCCATTTGCAGGTTGGGGTTTAATTGTCCAATTCCAGCTCCAGGCTGTGAGGTCCCATCCTTCTTGTTCCTCCCTTCAGCCACCCTTGTTTGTGCTTTTGGGGCTGAAAGTTGTCCTTGGTGTGCAGCAGGAAAAGGATTTGTTTTGTGTCCCTGCTGTGTGCAGAGAGCTGAGTGACACTGACTGTGAGGCTCAGAGCTGCACCCCTGGGCAGCACAGAATCTGAAAAACATGGAAGCTCAAACTGAAGGCATCATTCTGAGGTACCAACTCCCCTCTGCTGGCTGGGCTGCAGCAGCTGTTAACTCTGTTAGAGGAGTTGCCCGAGTTTACACTTCTTTTTTTGAGAAACAATATTTACTTTTTTTTTTTTTTTTTTATTTGCTGACTTAGACCCCACTGTTTATTTGCATACCTAAAACGAACACGAAAGGCAATCTTGCAGCTGATTTTCCTCTGTGTCAGGTCACACACATTCCACAAAGTTTGGTGTCACAGAGAGAAATGACAGAGCATTTCGTATGTGCTTGTCTCACTGGGGACGGGTTGGGAGGCTCAGAGATAAGAACAGCAGCTTCCAGCTATCAAGTGAGCTTGGGCTATGATGCAAATAATTGTTACTGCCATTATCTTTGAAGGCAGGTATTTGGTGTCCCTGTGAGGAAAAAATAGGATCTCTCTAATACTTCTAAAAACCTTGTTTTCCCACATTGCAATAACTCAGCAGACAATGATATGACTGAGTTGAAATATGAAAGGGGAGGAAAACATTTCTATAAATGACAGAAAGGATTAATATAATTCATCTCCTATTTATTAGTGGTCGTCTGTTGTCAGGACGCGCTAAAAAGTACACATCAATGGAAACAAATTGTAAATTATCTCAGCAGTGTTCTGTCGGGTGAACCTGATAGGGAAAGTCTGAAATAAATCACCTGGCATGTTTATAAAACAAGCAAACAACCAAGCAAATCTCAGTGGAGGCAGCTTGCTGGTGTTTTATTGCACTGATAAATGTGGGACAGGGCTGGGGAGCAGCACTGAGGCAGGTCAGGGGCTGAGCTTTCCCTGGACTTGACACCAGAGCTGAGAGAAGAGGGCAGCACATCCATCTCAGCCAGGAGGATGGAGCTGGATATGTTCAGCTGCAGGTAAAGAAAATTGAAGGCAGAAAAAAAACAAAACCCAACAAAGAAAGTCCCCAAACTCACATCCACAATGTCCACAAACTTGGAAACATTATTGGTGAGCTTTGGGAATGTTATCCTCACTGGCTATTGCAAGCGAGACCCATTCCTGAGGACTTGAGGATCTTGGAGGCCTTCTCCAGCCTTTCTGATTCTGTGGGATAGTGGCCCATCCCTGGTGGGTTATCAGCCACCACCTGTCTGGAAGGGACACCAGGACGTGGCTGGAGCCTGGACGTGTCTGTCCCCATCAGGCCCTTCACCCCAGCACTGCCTGGCTCTGGGGATCCCTGGCCAGTGCCTGGGACAGGAGAGGGAAATTCGGGCACCTCTTGGTCACAGACACCAGTTTACCAACAGGGCTCTGCAAGGGACAGCCCTGGGAGCTGCTATCCCAGAAAACCTCATTAGGAATCCTAAGGCTCTCTTTGGGAAAGTTCTCATTTTACAGCTCTGTCACTAGGGGCAAAGCTTGGCTCTTTCCATACTTATCTCAGAGCTGTTGTATCTTTTCCCACCGTCTTCATCCTAACCAGTAATTTGGGAATGTGACATTATGTCCAATACTTCATTGGAGTCAAAATAATTTACTCAGTTTCCTAAATCTGAGGTCAAATAAATCAGAGAGGAGCAATAGCCAATAGTTTATTCTAAGTATTTTACTTGACCAACACAAGGATTTGTTTCAGCAATGCTTGAATAGGGAGAGGTTCAACACACATCCTCTTTAGGTCTAATAATTTTCTTTGTCGTCCATTACTCTGAATAATTTTCTTTTGGAGTTACCCATTTTGTTTACCTCTCATCTTGATTCACAGCTTAGACCATTTTTTTGTGTGTTTTGACTAAGATGTGCAGTTCCAGCTGGAGTGATAAAAATAACCAAGGCATTTCAGGTCAGGATTGAAGTGCTTTAAAGCTGTTTGCAGACATTGCCACGATATCTGCTCATATGGGCCAGGACTGAGCATGAAAGTTAGACTTCCAACTCTCCTTCTCAAACTGGAATGATCATTGCCTCAATATCTTGGGGCTGTGTAGTCTTAATTAAACAAATTCCAGATTGAAAATTTTTGAAATTAAGTGGTGGAAGAAAAAGAAAACCCCAAAAGTTTTCAAAGTCTGTGCCACTGTACAGAAGTGTCAGGGTTGGTTTGTTTGTTTTTTTTTTTTCAGAATGGCTCTAATTTTGTCAAACCTCATTTTTCCCTTGGTTGCCTGGTTTCAATTTAATGATTTATGATGAGTTTCAACAATAAAAAAATAGGTGTCAGGGTTTTGCTGCAACTCACACACATTAAATTCTTTGTAAGACAACGCAGTGGCTGCCTCCAAGAAAATTTTAAAAAATCACAAAGCAGTCATTACTTTAACAGCTTATTTAGGGAGTTACACAGTCAGAAATCATGTGTAACTTGCAGGGAGGAATTACTGCAAGTCCTCTGAGAGTTGTTCCATTGCTGAGGACTCTGGAGCTGCAAATCCCCAAAGTATTTCCAAAATAAAGTGCAAATTTGACTGCCCTTTGCAATTGTTGGCTTTAAATCTCTGGCAAGGACTAGTGATTGAAAAGCATTTCCTCAAATTGCAGCTAGAACCTGAAGAGATCCTTAGAAAACCCTTTAGAGAAAAGAACAACTCATAAAGTTTTCTCCCTGGTTTTAGTTCACCAATTTTGACACCATTAGAGTGTCATTATGGTCTTACTGTAACTAAGGCAGGAACAGATTTAAAATTTTCCTTCATTTTCAGGATGTCTCCAAACAATTCCCAGTGCAGAAAGGGAATTACTGAGAGGGGAAATTCAGGCGCTTTTTTGGTTTTTGACAGCATCCTTAGCTCTGCTTCTGACATTATCAAAGGTGGGAGCCTATGAAGGCGAAAAATTGTTTTAAATGTCACGTGTGATTGACAAAGACAAACCTGCAGCTGGCTGCAGCTCGGTGTCAGCCCCATGCACAGGCTGAGATCCTGGGTGTCAGCCCTGCTGAAGAGAGGCTGTGCCAGGATTGTGCCATTCCTTTGTCTTCCAGGCAGATTTTAGCTTTAAACATGCAAACGTACAAAGTATAAATACATTTTTATTTAATATCTGCATTAGTGACACAGATGATGGAGGGCACCCTCAGCTTTGCAGGTGACACCAAGCCAAGAGTGACACCCCTGAAGGACAGGATGACATGCAGAGGGACCTGGACAAGCTCCAGGAGTGGCCCATGGGAATCCCAGGAGGTTTAACAAGACCTGGTCAGGGCAACCCCCGCGGTCAATCCAGGCTGGGGAGGAGCAGAGGGAGCAGCCCTGGGAGAAGGGCTTGGGGCTGCTGTACAGGGGTGAGAGCTGGAGCTGCCCCAGCCCAGAGCCCCCCGTGCCCTGGGCTGAGCCCCAGCGTGGGCAGCAGGAACGGGGGGTTCTGCCCCTGTGCCCCTGTGAGAGCCCAGCTGCAGAGCTGCCCCAGCCCTGGGCCAGCACAGGGGGCACCTGGAGCTGCTGGGGAGAGTCCAGGGGAGGCACCAGGATGAGCAGAGTGCTGGAGCAGCTCTGCTGGGAGGAAAGGCTGGGAGAGCTGGGGGTGTTCACCTGAGAGGAGAAACTTTGGGGTGACATCACTGTGGCCTTGCAGTGCCTGAAGGGGCTGACAAAAAATAAAGAGACTGTTTCCAAGGGATGGAGTGACAGGAGAAGGGGGAATGGTTTCTTGGAGGGCAGGGTTAGATGGGATATCGGGAAAAAATTCTTTCTGTGAGGGTGGAGAGGCTCTGGTGTGGGGTGCTTGAAGAAGCTGTGGCTGCCCCTGGATCCCTGGCAGTGTCCCAGGCCAGGCTGGATGGGGCTTGGAGCACCCTGGGACAGTGGGAGTTGTCCCTGCCCATGGCAAAGGGTGGCACTGGATGGGCTGTAAGGTCACTTCCAACCCAAACTATTCCATGCAATATGAGGAATAGAGTTTAATGCTGTCCCCAGCATTCAGGCAGAACAAGGACTGATCTAAAGGCTCCCTCAGTGTATTTTCAGGCATTATGGTATTTACTCTTTGAGCTAGAGGACAGGTACAGCTGCCCTTTAGCAGCTTAAACTGTAGACTTGTAAAAAAATTAGGGAACTGCTTTAATCTCATCTAGAAAAAACATTTTCTATGCTTATAGAAACGGTTCCATTTACACTTAACTAGTATTATTAGTATTACTTCTCTGGTGGTACCATGTAGATTTTACCAACCCATAATATGAGGTACCTAACCAAAAAGCTTTAAAACTGCTGTAGAAACAGAGTGGATGGTATGAGAGGAAAAAGAGAAGCAATTTGCCCTGAGTCAAAATGAGAGTCCCTGGAAGAGGTGGAATTTGTTTCTAGAGATGTTGATCTATGCAGTCTTCTCAATTTTCCTATCTCTTTTACAGTTCCCATTGTGCAGCTTACATTAAAAGGAAATATGGAGATTCAGAATCCCAGGATCAATAAGTTTGGAGACATGTCCAGGATGGTGAAGTCCAGGCTGTGCCTGGTCCCCACCCTGTCCCCAGCCCAGAGCACTGAGTGCCCCTCCAGCCCTTCCTGGGACACCTCCAGGGATGGGCACTCCAACACCTCCCTGGGCAGCCCCTGCCAAGGCCTGAGCACCCTTTCCATGCAGAAATTCCTGCTGCTGTCCAACCTGAGCCTGCCCTGGCCCAGCCTGAGGCCGTTCCCCCTCCTCCTGTCCCTGTTCCCTGGGAGCAGAGCCCGACCTGCCCACCTCCACACTCCTGTCAGGTTATATATCTGGAAATTCAGGAGGTGAGGTGGAATAGTGTCCTAGTGGAGCCTGTCTATTTCTAAACATCTCTGACAGCTGAGAAAGTGCCTGATGACAATTACATTCCATTCTCCTCTGAAAGCAGAAATGTGCTGCTCACGGACTCCTCGCTGCTGCTCATCCTCGTGCCATTAGCAAGATGTGTTCTCCTGCTCGCTGGATTTTCCCACAGACAGCTCCCAACTCCACCAGCTTGGCTGCAGTTAAATGATATCAAACAGTTCCCAGTTCCTTCCCTCCCAACCAAGTGCCTTTTTCTCTGCATCCTGGTTGAACAGCAAAATTGGAAAATATTTTAAGCAAGTGTTGTTAATAGAGCCCCATTTGGCACTTACATCCTATATTAACATATCAAACACAGTTTAACATTCAAAATCTCTCCTGTCTGGCAGCCAGGAAATTATGCCATAATGTTAATGTACATGGCCTTATTAAATTTTGCCTCTATAATAGGGAGTCTGTTATAAGGCAAACGGAAGAGCAATATATCACAGATATTGCAACACACACCAGCACTGCAAAGATAAAATTTCAAATATGTACTTATGCAGCTGCTATCTGAGTATCTTTATTTTAGATATCTTTATTAAATAACTTCATTTTTCCTGAAAATAAACCAAGAACTCAATAAGCCACTATAGACAGATAGTGCAAGCACCTGGGGAAAGGGGAATGGCAGGGGAAGAATAGTAAGGAATGAATGCTATGGGCACAAGAAACAGTGCAAAACCACATGAAATTGGGGCAATCCTGCCTCCCTTCTCCCTGCACCATCTCTTCACACTGCTGTCCCACACTTGGGTCAGTGAGGCAGATCAATTCCCTGACCTGATTGGAATTTAGCTCTGGAGGGAAAAACGCTTTTTGCCAACTCATGGAACATCTCTGCATGGTTATCTTTAACAATCCCAAGGAAATAAGTGGCAGAGACAAGGGAGTGGTGTGTAAGGAGGAAGAGGGAGATAAATCCTTCAGCAGAAACTGGTTGTGAATGAAACTCACAGTAAGGAAATGCAGTCAGTTGTAGAAAAATCCTCAACAAAACCAATTAAAACGTGAAAGTCAATTGAAGTAATTTAAAACAAAAGACTACATTCCCTAGAATTTGTTTCAAATTTATTTTCAATTTCCAAGCAACTTATTTATTTATTGATTGCTGTTGAATTGAGACTGTCCTTACAAACCCATCTCAGAGGAGCTTCACTACATTCCCACTCCTGCAGTTCCCAGAGACCCTGATGAGATGCAAACATTGGGAATCAGCATCCTAGCTGCCTGTGCTTTCTGCAGGATAATAATTCTCTGGAATCACAACATCTGGGAGCTGTGAAGTCATGTTGCTCCTTCTGCTGGCAGTGCTGCCCGGAAGCTGCATGGTTTGGGAGTGGAATTCACCAGAAATTCACTGCAAAGAACTTATACATAATTCTTTAGATAAAACCATCTATTTCCTAAAACTTCCATAGCAATCTGAGCAAGGACAGCCCAGTCATTCTGGAAGAAAGGGAGAAAAATAAATGGTTGTGACATCTGAACAAAACTGAGAAGTCACCAACCAACTTTCACAGCTGAAGTTCAATTTTCATACTCTTAGGAAATGGGAAAAGGGGACCTGGAGCATCCTGTGCCTGGGAAGGAAAACTACACCCACATTTCCTGGGTCTTGCCAGCCTCCCACATCTGCTGCCTGTGGTTCCTTTGCCTGGCTGTTCACTGTGTACCTCCAGAACACACTGATTTGGGCATCATTTAAAAATAAGCCTGGATAAATGAAGCCTTGCTGATGAATCTCCTACTCCTGGACTTCTTGATTTGTTCCCAGGACCCAAAAAAGTCAACAGAATTAAAGCTTCCCCCTGAAGTGACTGGAGCTTTAGATCTTTCTGCTGTGGCTAATTAATCTTGTTCATTAGTTACTCCCCAGCTCCCCTTCCCTCTTCCTCATCACTTCGTGCTGGTGCACATTATTCTTGTCTTTTAAACATTAATTGTTGCTGTGCAGGCCCTTCCTGGAATGCATTAAATGAAATCCCCCCAGATATCCACCTTCCTCCTTGTGCCAGTGCCTCGGAGGCTGGGGAGACGGGATGTGGCAGGTGCAATCCAGGCCAATTAAAAAGCAAATTTGTGCTAACTGATGGGTAATCTGCACTGGGAACCACCAGTGACATTAGGGGATGCCTGGGGAAAATTTTCATTAAGGAAATTCCTCCACTGCTGGCACGGCTCTGACACCTCCACATGTTGTGGCTGCTGCAAGGTGAGTTTCCTACACTTTTGCCCTTGGAATTTTTTCCTGTTCTCACTGAATCTTGTACAAAACACTGACCAAAGGACAAAGGAAGTCAGGGGTGAAGTGAGTTAAACCAGCCATTAGTCTTATTTTTATTTACCTAATTTTTGTAGCTATAAGAAGTAAAAAAAACCCCAACCCTAAACCAAAACAACAACAACAAAAACCACACAAAAAACCCCATCAGCAAGCCCACAACTCTTCTAAATTTCTTCTTATTTAACAGATAATTTTGATTTATATATGTTTAAATATCTATATATAGATTCATATATGAGAATGAAATTCATATTCACAAAATGGCAAAATAAGTGTGGCACCAGCTGAGCTTGTGGCCTGCTCAATTGCACAGCTGAATCCATGGTCTGGCACCTCAATGTATTAAAAAATTACCATATATTTTATTGGTATAGATGATATATCACATGTAATGTATGGTATATGATTTTTAAAGGTTCTGTAATAATATAGAGCAGAGAATAAATAGTGCAAGTACTCTTCTCCCTCTACAATCCAACACTGGGAATGTTATCCCAGATTTGCACCACACAAAAGCAGAATGAAAGGGAATTGTGTGAACCAAAATCCTTACTGAGTGGCAATTTCCACTTACCACTTGCAAATATTGATCCAAGATTAAATTACTTTTACCCTTTCATTGTGTGGAGATCTTCAGAAGACCTTTGCTCTGTTTTGTTACTTTGAGAGAGCATAAAACCATAAAATCTTGAAATGAGGACTTCCAAATCTCAGAGTCTGTTTGGAAATGGTCCAGTCTGACGCTGGGCAGTGCTTAGAGGAAGTGTCCTGTACCATCACCTGGGTGGTGATCCTGGAGATATTCTCTTTCTTGTAAGGGAGAAATGCTGTGGCCCAAGGTTCCCTGCACTTTGGCAAGCAAAAGGATGAGGATTAAATGTGTTTATGCCTGTTCAGGTATTTGTAATCCCTCAGTAGGCAGAGTGTATCCTTCCCTGTGTTTCTTTTGCAGCTGTGCCACAATCATTCTGGAACGCACCTCTCAGCAATTCCAGCATTCCCTGGCTCTGTGAAGGGACAATCCTGGAGGGACAAAATCACTGGAGAGAGCCTGGCACTGGAGGTTTTGTAGGAACTGTACAGAAGGTTACAAAAAACGCCAAGAAAAGCCAAACTCTCCCCGTGGGGATCAGAGGGATTCCCAAAAATTTTTGTTTAGGTGCTCTTTAGACCTGCTAGGACTGACATTTCCAAAGGCAAAGTTCCCAACACAGCTCATTTCCTCCTGCAGGCTGTGCTGCAGGAGAGAAACCCAGCAGAATTTGGTGCCCAGGGGATCTCCTTCCTGCATGGCTGCTGCCAAATCCCAGGGGTCACTCGGGTCACCCTGGCCAGGGCTGGGGATGGTCAGTGGGGCAAAGCCAGCCCTCGTTCCCTGGAGCCACACCCCAGTCACTCTGACCTCAAATCTGAGCAGAGCTTTCAGTCCATCCAGCCTCCTTACCTGGACCATCAATCCCTTACTCAGCTGCAAACTCTCTCATGAGGGAGGTCTCCCTGTTGGAAAGAAGCCCAGCTCTAATGAAATAATACCCTCTGGAATAGAGGCTGTCCCCACAAAAACAAACAAACTAACACAAACAAAAAAACCCAACCAAAAAAAACCACAAAAAACAACCCACCAAAAAAACCCAAAAAAACCAAACCAACAACAAAAAAAACCCCCAAACCAAACCAAAATCCCCTCACCAAATCAAATAGAATGATGGAATCCTGGAATGGCTTGGGATGTAAAGGAACCCTAAAGTTCATCCTATTCCACCCCCTGCCATGGGCAGGGACACCTTCCACTGGCCCAGTTTGCCCGAGTCTGATCTGGAACAGTTTTAGGAGCAGCCACGGCTTCTCCAGGCAACCAGTGCCAGGACCTCATCACCTTCACAGCAAAAATATCTGTAAAATATTAGGCATTAACACATTTCTAAATTACCCTGTATTTTGCTGTGTGGATATAGTTAATGAGAGCTTGTTTTCTGAATATTGCTGATCATTTAGCAAACTGAGGGGCTCAGTTTATAAAAACGAAATCCAATATCCCAAATGCTCAGGTAAAGGATTCTTGAGGTGTCCAGTGTAAGTTCACGTGGCTGTGACATCAATATATAATATTACATCTATATGCAGGGCTGGATTTTATGCTGGATTTAGGGGGTTATGCTAAAAAACCGCAGTCTGAGCCAAAGATTGGTGCTGTTTGTTTTGACACACTGTGCCTGCATAAGAAGCAGCCTGTGTTTGTTTTACAGGTGTATTTTCCATAATCACCCGCACCAGAGACAGGGGATGAAAAGCCACAGAAGTGTTGCTCTTGTATTTATTTTACTGATCCTCCAATTTTAGTGGTGTCTTTTATGAAAGAGAGATTTTGAAACAAAACACCACCTCGATTGCTAAATAAGCTTCAATGCAAACGTCTAAATTCTAATTTTAAGCTAAACCTGAAAAAAAACCCCAACAAAAACTGCTGCACTTTTGAAACAAAACCAATGTATTGAGTGCCAGGATCTGATCTCTTTGTGCTTAAATTATCACACTCCATCATTTTCCTCTTATTACTTGGTTCCTGAGGCTGGGGCCAGCTCAGTATTTCTTTCCTATTGGAGCTGGAAGGCAGGAGGAAATAAATAACATCTTTTACAATCCCACGCTGTCGATACAGATGCCAGATTAATAGCTCTGGAGAATGATGAGCTCTGATACAATCGAGGGGGAAAAATTGTGTCTGCGGGAAAAATAATAGGAACAAAGTGCATTATCTGCCTTGCTTCAGTATTTCTCAACTCCTTGCCTCATTGGCTGGGGAGGGATGGACCTGGGAGCAGGATGGCAGGGGAGCCATCGCTTGCATAACTTGACATAAACTTTGGCAATGTTTACCGGTTATTTTCTCTTTTCTGTGCTTTTTAAATGCTCATAGAAATGATGGTTTCAGTCAGGTGGGTTTGGTTTTGATGTGTCTGCGGGGATAATGGCTGTGCTTCAAAAAATAATTTTAAATCAGAACAGAAATCCTGGAAAGAGTTTTCTTGGAAAATCATGGGCAAGATCATCAGGTTTTCATTTTCTTACTTCTGTCTCTTTGAATGACCCTTTCAGGAGATGGAACATACTTTTTGTTCTTGAATAATAATTTTCCCTTCTTTTAAATCTTAAGGAGGAGGACACTTCTCAGATTATCCCATTATATCCCAGAGCATCCCATTACATGCTGTCACTTGGTGGTTCCTTGTTTTATTGGCCAGGCTGCTCCTTTAGTGTCAGTCTGTCCTTTGTGAATAACAACATTAAATACCTGGAATAAAACTTTGGCATCAAAAAAGAAAAAGTCACCTAAAACATCAAACTTTTACAAGGAGGAGAAGAAAGCAGCAAAGGATTTAAATGAAGTCTGACAAACTAAGCTATTATACATTGTTTAAAAAAAACCCTTCTGGCTGAAAACCTCAGTGATAGGTAATTATATTTCTAAATGAGGCAATCATTGTTAACCTATGAAGAATATAATTAATTTTATAACATTCTGTAGTGTTGTAGTCAATACAGATAATAGACTTTTTGACATATTAGCTGTCCAAACACATCCAAGTCATTTAAAGAATCTCATTGTGCATTCTCTTAACTGAAGTCAACAGTAATAAAGCCCTTTTCTGTCACTTAGATAAACTCAGACAGGGGCTGCAGTGAATTTAAAGAAATGGGCGCAGCTCCACTTCACAGACATCTCACCAGTTTCCAGCTTTATTTCAGAAGTCTTTTGGTTTGCAAACACAGCACACTTTAGTTTGCAGTAGGCCAGATTTGTCTGTTATATAATCACACTGATTCAAGCTAAAGATTTATAGGAGAGGGGGGAAAAAAAAGGGAACTAAGCAAACAAAAAATCTAAGAAACAATTATTCTTTCAGATTAGAAACTATCAGAGTAACTCTTGTGGATCTTATCAGGGACAACAGAGAATCCACCAGAGGAAAATTCATGAGATGAATTGCAGATGTTAAAAAAAAATTCAAAGTAGGAATTACTCTTTAGACCTCAGCGAGCAAAGCTCTGAGATCCTAAAACAAAAGCTTTGTCATGTAAAAATACTCTTCTGGCTGCAAAACCAGATAGATTCTGGTTCCAAGATCAGTCCATAGCTACAATCCGTGAAGAATACAGAGAGGATCATAGCTCAAACAAGAGGCCAGCAGTTCACATCTTTAGAGCAAAGCTGAGGTCCACTGAGGGTTGTGCAAGCAGAACTCTTTGGAAGCAATAAATGCTTGGAGAAAGACCAAAGAGGAGCAGCTTGCAATGTGTCCCAGTCCCCACTCCACAGCTCACACTTCCAAGAGGATCCCTCCCTCTATTTTTAACACCACTGAAGGGCAGGACTGCCCCACACCTGAGTGTTTTAGGGTGGGACTGGGTGATGCTCAGGGACAAAAATCAAGTGTCAGTGTGGCACACAGCTGCTCAGGAGAGGAGTTTGGACCTGCAAATGAATGGTTGGATTGCCCTGTGCAGGGCCAGGAGTTGGACTTGGAAGATCCCTGTGACCTTGCTGGTGAGATGAGAACCCTCTGGCAGGGGGCACCTTTGGGTGTTTCCCTGTCACAAGGCCGCTGGAGAGGCTGGGCTGTGATATTGGCTCTGTGTGGGAGCACAGATGTGACATCAGGGCAGAACCAGGGTTGGAGGGGACCAAAATGCCCACACTGTTTATTCCCAGAGAGGCTTTTTGGTGCCAGGGAAAACGCGTTCAACAGCAACCCCTGATGACAAGGTGTGTCCACAGGATTTTATATGCCGTGCTGAAGGCAGAAACCTAAATACCATGGGATCATGGAATATCCTGAGTTGGAAGGGACCCACAGGAGCATCCAGTCCAAGCCCTGTTCCTGCCCAGACACCCCAACAATCCCACCCTGTGCATCCCTGGGAGCGTTGTCCAAACCCTCCTGGAGCTCTGGCAGCCTTGGGGCCGTGCCCATTCCCTGGGGAGCCCAGGCAGTGCCCAGCACCACATGGGGAAGAACCTTTCCCTGAGCTCCAGCCTGACCCTCCTCTAGCACCGTTCAAATGTCCCTGGTCACAGAGAAAAAAAGTGGAAAGAAACAAGCAGTTTATGTTTTCCATCCTTCCTCTGCTCCCTAAAGTTAATTTAGGCCCTGAGCATCCTGATCTAGTGGAAGATGCCCCAGAATTGTCAGGGATTTGGAACAAGGTGGGATTTGGAAAAAGGTGGGATTTAATGTCCATTCCAATGCAAACCATTCCATGATTGTATGAATTTCTGGAGGTACCATATTCAAAATGTCCACAGGGAAGTTTTGTGGGATGGCAGAGGAAATAGTCATGGCAAAGAGCTTGTCTGCCATCCACACATCTCCATTTCCTCTGGCTTAAAATGGAAGATTGGCATAAATCAACCAAATATTCAATTGTGTGCTTATAACTTGTGGAAAGGAACTGAAACCAAGACTTTTTTTGGTGATCTGTTTTTCCCCCACTGCAATGACAATAATTGGCAGGACGTTGAAGGACAACGAGCTGTTTCATGCAGTATTTTGACTCAGCAGTGCTGTATTCTCCTAAGGAAGTCAGATACCCCCAGAGCATGCACCTCTTTGGAATTCAGAGCAGGGATCAATGTAATTGCTGCTGCCCTTCACACTGTGTGTCCATACTGACTGATGTCAGGGGTAAAACATAAGGTGCTTTCCAAGCTGATGGGAAAAATAGTGTGGAAATGGCTCTGCATCCAATTACCAGTGTGAGGGGAGACTGTGAATGCAGAAAAGAGTGCAGGTCTCTCTGCCACTGCACAGCTCATTTCTGAAAACAGGACTCATTCGCAGAAATGATACAATTATTTTACCTCCTTATTGCACAGAATATTTTAGTCACAACAGGAATAATGTGAACTTCAAACATGTGCACATTCCTTGTGAGCAGACCTAGAGAAATACTGCAATTACAGACTGCATTACAGGCGTAGGTATTACAGTGAAATAAGGCTAATTTATTTAGTTATTTCATCCTTAGCTAAACTGTGTTTTAAAAAGAGTTGTGATTTTATATTCATAGCAACTACCCTTGTCATGAGAAAGTCTTAGAAATGGACAGGAACCATGCCTTTATCCCACACAACCCTCCTGCTCTGCTTCTTTCCTTCAGGAGGAGAGAAAAGAAGGGAGAAATGAAAAAATACAAAACCCCACTGCATGCTAAATGCAAGCAAAAATGTACAAATGGAATGACCTGGGCAGGGAGCAGCAAGAGGGGGAAGGTTTTCAGAGCACTGTGGGCTTGTAACCATTAGTTACAACAGTATCTGAAAAGCCTGGTGACACAGTTATGCTTAAAATTAAAATGTTAAGCACAGAGTTTTGTCTTTTTGGTTTCAGCAGTTTCTCTGTGTCAGCTCCAGTCCAGGCTAGACTGGACCCAGGAACTTCATCCTTGTTTTCCTGTGCAGCCCCAGTGGGATCCAACAGCACCAGTGCAGGTCCCTGGTTATCTTCCTTCCCGTTATTAACAATCCTTTCCCTTCACTGACCCTTTCAAGCTCTTCCCTCACTTATAGGGGACCACTTGTGACAGGTACCCCATGATCTGGATGTTCCCTCCACCAGCTTTTCCTTCTCCTTCCATGTAAATTCTTTGCTCCTTTGTTTAAAACCTTCACTTTGCCTCTTAATTGTACAAGTTCTGAGTGGAAGAACTGAATGCAATTTAATAAAGCAAACAGATTAATTGAGAGAAAAAACAAGAGGCATTAAATAATAGTCTCAGCAATTAGATGAGGAAAGGAATTAAATCACTTAATTTGAGAGCCTGAGCGTTATTCACTGTAGAACTTAATTTGAATTAATACGCAGTATACACACATTAATAAATGTCATATATGGGTGGCTCTTTAACGAGGAATATTGAAAGTAATAGCAAAAAGGATTAATCCTTATATTCTCAGTAAAAGTGCTTATTTAAGGTCTGGCAAACTACTGTTCTAATGAGGAAGTTATAATGTAGAAATAGAGTGCTGTGAATGAGACAAGGTTCCGCTGTTGGAAGAGCTCTTAGGTTCAAAGTGAAATAAATGTGGTTGTTTATTGTTTTTTTGCTGTTATTTTCCTGTCATCTGGGCCAGCCTTCTGGTGCAATGGCTGTTCTGAGCACGGGAGTGGAACTGGAACTATGGGGAATGTCAGGCTTTTCCACAAGCTGTTCTACTCACTTCAGTGCTGCATTTTTCAAGGGTTAGGCTGGCTGGGGCTGTGGAAATTGCAAGGTCATTGTGTTGTATTTTTCCTGCTTTATGGAAAAAAGAAAAAGTTTTTTACTCTTCAGCTCAGTTTCAGAAGTTCTGAGGCAAATGGTCAAGGTTTATGAGAAAAGTGGGCTTGGGCCATAGCAAAATAAAATGGAGTTTTCTCTGTTGGCTGGAGCCAAGAGGCTCCTTTAATAACAGAAATATTTGTGTACTTACCTGATCGTTTTTAAGCAGCTTCTGGAGGCAGATCCTGAAGTTGCCCAATTAAAATGTATTTATTTTAAATTGAATCTAGCAATCAATCCCTCTAACAAAGACTGTGATTGTAAATCATGCACTACACCACCCAAAGGAATATCCATTGTCTCCCTCTTTCCCAAGGAAAGGAAAAGCAGATATCATGAAGCTGTTGGGGCTGGAAGTGTCCTTCAGATTCCATATTCTGACCTCGAGTCACTTCCTGAGTCAGTGAAAGAATTTGGGACTCAGTATTTGCAATCTCTCTTTATTGCTGAGAATCTGTGAAATTACCTAATGATTTGTTTTATAATTTCACCTCTTTGGGTTAAACTCTGTTGCTCTATGTGCAGTGCAGGGTTGTTTTTTTTTTTAGTGTACTCCCACAGAAAACACCAGTGATAGCAAAGAACCAAACCCAGAAACTGAATATTGCTCATTCATTAAAATCCCCAACATGATTTACTGACCTTGTTACAACAGCATTTTCACAACTTAACATTTTATCTCTAGAAGTGCTTAGTCACTCAAGTAAACATTCCAGCTTTTTAATAGCATTTTTCCAGTAAATATACTTAATTGATATTCCACAGCATAAAAAGAGACTTCACACTGGCATAATTTAAACCACTACACATAAATATCAATATTTTTTCCTTGAAATCCCAGTAATTATATACTTGCTGCTCTTCTAATTGGATATGAGTGTCATCACCTACCACAGGGCAACTGATTGCAGGAACAGCTTAAATGTTCTGTCCTGTTAAAATCCTTTAATGGCAAAGCCTCCATGAGCACAGGAAAGCCAGAGTTAGCAGAACTCTTATGCTTTTAACAGCTCGTCAGATTTTATTAGACTTTGTGAGATTCTTTATTTGCTTTTTATTTCTAAACCACTGAGTTCGTATGAGGACTGACATGTTTTGTAACAAAACAAGGAACTTGCAGTGCGGTGGTGGAAAAGAGGGAAAACTGCAAATGTGTTCATGTGAAATAAGTCATTATAGAGAGATTTTTAAAGGGAACTAATGGGATGTGTATTTACAGAAGTACCTGGGGTTTTTTTCTCTCATTCCAGGATTTGGCAGTAAACCAAGGAATTGTCGTTCCAGTGCGTGAGGCAGCTTTACTGAACACATGGCTGTGCTTCCACGTGGAACTAAAATTGTGCCATTCCACCCTGTTTACACCATGGAAAATAAATCCTGGGCCTATTTTTATCAGATCTCAGCTGTGCCCAAAGTAGCATGGCAGAGAAACCCTCTTGCATAAAATTTAGATATTCAGGATGAGCCTGTTCAAGCCCTGGGATATTTGCCGTGAGGATGTTATTAATCCTGAGAGGAGCTGGAATAATGTTTTCCAAAGGGGCCAAACTCTCCCTTTCAGGAGTTAATTGGGTGCTCCAGGGTCTGTGTGTCAGCAGAAGGGAAGGTGAAAGTTAGTTAGAAAGTTCTCATGAGACAGCAGTGATAAAGTATTGCAGCTCATATATATTATATACATACATATATATATATATATGTTCAATGCTGGATAGAGAAATGTGCTGATGTTTAATTTCCCTGCCTCCCTGAAGAATTCCCCAGGTTCCCAAGCTTTTATCCCATTAAATGCCGTGCTTTGGGAATGTTCCAAGCAGCTTGTATCTCTCCAGCGAGGAGTCCAGCCACAGCCGAATGTATCAGACAGCAGCATTGAGTCAGATGTGTTCCAGCAACAAATTTAAACTCAGTCATAGTAGGTTGACTTTATTATCCTTTTCTAAGTGGGGGGACAACCCCAATAAAAATATTTGCCACGGTAGTCCAGGAAGAAGGAACTTCTTAGGTGTTTAACATCATCGAGAGGAATGATAGGACTAAAATATGGAAACTATAAATGAAGGGTCACATCAAAATCTGGATAAACATTAATGCAGCACCATTTCACAGCTGGAGCTGGGGCAGGGTCAGGCTGGAGCTCAGGGAAAGGTTCTTCCCCAGAGGGTGCTGGGCACTGCCCAGGCTCCCCAGGGAATGGGCACGGCCCCAAGGCTGCCAGAGCTCCAGGAGGGTTTGGACAACAATCCCAGGGATGCACAGGGTGGGATCGTTGGGGTGTCTGTGCAGAGACAGGGGTTGGACTGGATGCTCCTGTGGGTTTCTTCCAGCCCAGGACTTTCCAAGGTTCTGTGATTTTACCTCACTGAGGTAATAAGCAAATTTCAAGTAAGTCAAAGGTCTGTATCTACTGTGCATGGCTCCTACACACACAGGATTTTATGGATAAATTTCTGTTGGTACATTTTGTACATCCCTAAATATGAGTAGATGTGCACACAGGATGTCTCCAATAAAAGTAGGATAATAACTGTACATTCTATTAAAAAAGAATCCACAGGCTGCTTAAGAACCATCCTTTCTTTGACGTTCAGGAGAATATTTCTGGGGAAAATGCAGTATTCCATCCCTAGCTCGACTGAAAGAAAGGGATGGGGATGGGAAGACTTCTTTAATTTTCTTTTCTTACTTTGCTCCCACGCAGACATGCAAAGATAGTGTTTAAAAGCCATTTAATCCCAGCGCAGGAACAAAGGAGTGCATTTTTGCTGTTTATATCAATCCAAGGAGAGAGCAGGTATTCCAGACTTATTGGTGTCCTTATTGGAATACTTAGGGATATATTAAAGTAGACAACAGCCATTTGTCCCAATAAAGCAGCAGAAGTATTTGCCAATTTATGTACTCCAGCAGCGTTTTATATTAAAGCCAAGGAAAATCTTTACTTTTGCCACGTGTTTTTGTATAAAAATTCTCCTCTTCCCATATTTCAGCCCTCCTGGCAATTTCCAGGCGATCTCCCACTTTTTCCCAGTAAAGGAGCAGTCGCCCCAGGATTGTGTTGGATAATTTTGGAGCACAGGTGGAGGAGCTCACAAGGTGTGCCAAGCACATCCCAGATTTGTCTGGAGACAGAAAAGCTCTGAAATCCCTTCCAGCTCTCTCAGCTGTGTTTACCTATTTCTGCTCCCATCCTACAAACCCTTCTGTGCTGGAGACACACAGAGATCTTCTTGGGAATGGCATCTCCCTTCAATTCCCCAAGTGTTTTGTCACACAAAGCCCTTATGGCATCCAGAAGGGCTTTGGTGACAAGGGCTGTCAGACCTGTTGGGTCCCACATGGCAGAGACACGGTGCAAATGCACTCACGGTCTCTATCAGCATGTGGGGTTATCTGCAGCCAGGATGGTTAGCAGCAGATTTTAAATCCAAAACTTTATTCTTACATCGTATAGAAGAATGCAGAGGTTTAGGCAAAAAAAAGGGTTTGATACTAATTAAGTAAAAATTAAAATAAAAATCAGTCCATCTTCAAAACACCAACAATGGTGAGATTTGTGGTCTTGATTTTAATCTCCACTGCTGCAGCTTTGCTCCCACTGCTTTGAAAAATACAAAAATACTCTTTTTTTTTTTTTTTTTCAATGGTGGTGAAATTTCAGAGTTACTGACACAGAAATATGAAAAGGGAACACATCCTTTTAACATTTATTTTCCTATTATTCTCCTCAAAATTGCATTGCATTTCAGTGTCGCTCTTTAATGACACTCTATACCTCCAGGTAAGACGAACGATGCCTCGGTATTGTTTAAATGAAGGACAAAACAATTGCTTTCTCCTCTCTCTAAAAGCTATTTTGTCTGTGAGACTTTTCTGTGCATGGAAGGAAGACAGGTTAAGGGGAAGGGGGGATTTTTCCTCACTTGAATACTTCCAGAGGATGGAAGTGCTGACAGTTTAAGCACAGATGTGAGAATAATTTGAAGAGTAGTGTATCCAATCCACCTCCTCATGCATTTGTCTTGCTAGGAAAGCCCTTCACAGGGAAAAAATATGATTGATGGGCGAGTTGGGTAGGGATGAGTCACCTGGAATTTAGAGCTTACATGGTTTTAAGTAGTCATGCATGGTGTGTTAATTCTGCTTGTGCTTATCCTAAAAGCCTGGGCTTGCATGCAGAAATACAGGATCAGACAAAAGCAATTGAGAACACACTAAAGGAAATATAGAGATGGCCTCTTTTCCATGCTCTTATGGATGTCCAAATCAATCCTGAACTTTGACAGTTTTTGAATTATTGTTATTAGTTTTTATTCAGGCGTCTCATTGCTCTGTGGTCAACGTATTATTTTCTGCAGGTACCTATTATTGCCATGTCAGGACAACAGAATCATTCTTGACCTCAAAATAAATTGGACAATCTCTTCCATACTGTTTTTATTGTGTGAACCATTAAGAAGCCGGTTTGCAGTTGATCACTCCCCAAATTCCCATGGGGTTTTTTCCTCACCAGTCTTTCAGGTGAAGTATGTTTATACAGCTACTCTGTGTGTCAGTAAAATAATTAGAAGATAGGAGAAAGAGAAAATCTGGAAATGTGGGAAGAGCCTCACCTCTGCTCTGTCTTATCCATCCTTAAAAATAAAATAAAAAAAAAAATTAAAAAAAAAGAAATAGAATGATTTTATTATCCTTTTTGTAGTGGCATTGTAGCAAACAACTGTAAGGCTGTGTCCTGAGCATGTTCTTCCACACCCCAGGAAAGTTTATATTCTGGGAATCAGACTGTCAGCTTCCAAAAGTCCCAGGAAATACCGTAGGGAATGATGTAAAACTGCCTGAAATTGTCTTCGGCTTCCTACTGGGTGCAAGTTCTGCTTCCCTGGATGTGCCCATATTCTGTGTGACAGTGGATTCTTGGCCAGGAAGGCTCTGGCTGAGTGTGCCCAGGATCAGAGCCTGCACCCTGGGAATACCAGAGCTCTGCAAGGATGCACTGAGCCATCTGAGCCCGCTGTGGGCTTCATTAGAGATAAACCTGTGCTTAGAAAAGGGATTAAAAGCTTTGGAAAAGCCTTTGGGGAAAGCCTCCTGTCCATCCCTGGGATGGGGAATGGCTGTTTAGTGCATAGAAGCAAATGTTACAGCACTTACAGTCACCAGGACATCTCAGAGGAGTCACAGGGTCATGGAATGGTTTGGGTTGGAGGGACCTTAAAATCATCTCATCCCATCCCCGCCCATGGGCAGGGACACCTTCCACTATCCCAGGGTGCTCCAAGCCCCATCCAGCCTGGCCTGGGACACTTCCAGGGATCCAGGGGCAGCCACAGCTTCTCTGGGCACCCTGTGCCAGGGCCTCCCCACCCTCACAGGGAAGAATTCCTTCCCAATATCCCATCTCAACTATACTCTTTGTCACCCCAGGGGTTTTCTTTTCCATGCTGAACAATCCCAACTCTCCCAGCCTTTCCTCCCAGCAGAGGTGCTCCATCCCTCTGCTCATCCTGATGCCTCCTCTGGACTCTCCCAGCAGCTCCAAGTTCCCCCTGTGCTGGGATCCCCAGGCTGGATGCAGTATCAATAATTAAAGAAATTACCTGACATAAGAGAAGTCGAGGCCTGTTCCATCACAAAGTGTTGCACACATCGATGCAACATGCTAAAACAGTTGGAAAATGCCTGTTAACTTGGAGTTTGGATCATTTCTGTCTGATTTAAAGGGACTAATTCGCTGCCAGCTCCCCATTAGGTGAAGATCCAGAGTTTACGGAGTCTGCTGAAACAGTGTCATTAGAAATGCCAGATGTGTAGTTCCAACATGCTGTAGACTTAGACTCTAATCCAAACATGTCAACAGCTTTCAAGGTGTTTGTGCAGATCAAGGGAGAGGAGTTTTTCGCTTCAGCTTTTCCCTTCTGTTCTGCTAATAGGGTTAACATGTGTTTTCCAAGGACGGGGAACAGCATCCTGGTGCAGACAGTTGCTTAGAAGAGTAAAAAACAGATTGAAGCTGGCAGGATATTAAATAAAGTTAGGCACTTTCAGGTTCCTAATCAAGCTTACAGAAAGTTTACAAAATATTTATGAACTTACCTTTCCTTTGAAAAGGCTTTTTGTTGTTGTTGTTCCAAATATAGAACTGATTTTGCGATTGAATTTTTTTTCTCTGTTCCAAAAGCTCTGACCTCTCTCATCAAGGCATAACACTGCTTTAGTTGTTATGCAAGAGCTCTGAGTCATATAAGAAAGGAGAAAAGGCAGCAGAATTTCTCTTTTTTTTCTGTTCTTGCGAGAGTCTGACAAGATACAGCTTAACAACAGCTTATTCTTCTGTCTAATTGGGATGCACAGTGGACAAAGTCAGAGGTATTTTAAATCAGAAAGTAAGAGAAGTTAAAAACTTCCCAGGAAAGAGAATACAGGACAAGGACACTTTAAGGAGACATTCTATCATCAAAATTTTCTCATTGGCAAAACATTTTAGGCACTTCATTCTACTTTCTTTTTTTTTCCCTCATACACGTCAAGGGTACTCAGACAAGCAGAAATAATGGCCTGTGGCTAATGATTGAAAGGGAATGTCAGAGAACTGCTAACCCAGACACATGTGCCTTATAACAAATTTCCCTCTCCTCCTTGCTTCCCTACTCCATCCAGGACACACAATAGCACTGGATATGCTGCCATATCTTGGAGACAGAAAATGTCATTCTAGGTTGGGAAGGACCTCCAAAGGTCCCTGCATCCAACATCAGTCAGGACAGGTGTGGTTACAGGAGGTCACTCAGGGCCTTTTCCAGCCACCGTTTGCTGTCTCCAAGAATGAAAATTTCACAGTGTCCCTGGGAAATCTGTGCAAATTTTCGACCACACCACTGGCAATCATTTTTCCTTCTATCTAATCAGAATTTTCTGATTTCATTTTCAGATGTTTTGGCTTGTTCTTGTTGTCTCTTTATCCACTGGAGCCCAGCTCTGAGAAGAGAGTCTGCTCTGTCTCCTCTCCACTGTCCCAGAAACACTCTCTGAACCAGACATGCTTCAAATTGTGATCATTCATTATGTGACCTGCAGAGATAAAATAAGCTTTAAAAAATTGTTGGTTTTATAGTCAGGATAGCGAATGCCTCTTGGATTTGTTGTGTTTTGTCCTTGGTGAGAAGGGCTCTTCTTTTCCCCTGCATCTTATAAATGATTTTGATATGCTTACAATTTTCATTAAATATGATTAGCAGAGGAGTGTAGGTCAACAAGATTGACCAGGGATGATCTTGATTTAACTTAAGCTGAGAAGAAAGTCAGTCAGTCAAATACTGGGAGACGACAAAGGCAGATCAATTGGATTATGATTTTCAGTGCTCTTGGCTGAGTGATGAAAATGACCTGGAGAAGAACTTCCCTCAGCACTGATTCCATTTAAAAGGTGAGGGGAAGGGCTCCCATCATGTGTCAGGAATTGGTTTGAGGCTCTGCCGGGCACTTTCTGTATGTGTCAGGTTATAAGATTAGAGACCCTGCAGGCACCTGTGTTTTAACTGGATTTGAGAAGACATGAAGAACCTGACTCCTACTTTTTTCCTAGATCAGAAGGGATGTTTAACCAGCAGCTGTATTTGTTTTGAAAGATGCAATTGGATTTAGCCTAATCCCAGAGACAGGGAGAGAGAGCCTGGGTTTATTAGCTGCTCTGAAGGGAGGCACCTGCCTGAATCCAGGAGCATTTTGCAGTGCTTCCAGCACTCGCAGGAGCCAGAATGCTCTGACTGAGCCGTGCTGTTTATTCTATAACAATATGCTCTGATATATTTCCAAATTGATGATCCAAGGAGCCAGGCACAAATTGTGATTTACAGCACTGTAATGTTGCTATCCATTTCCTCTCAATCAGCAAGGAAATCTAGCACAAAGTGCTTACTTTTATACCAGGGAGAAACTTATTTACATCTACCTGGAAACCCACCCAATTGTAAACACATTGTGGCTGAACACAGGGAAATGAAAAGCACTCAAACATTTTCTCTCAGCAATTTGAGTCTAAGCACACGGCGGAGCCTGTGGTGCAGCTTAATAGGTTGTTGAGAATTAGCACATTGTGGGGAAAGGTCTCTGTGCTTGCATAAATGAGCAGCCTTGAACTGGGTTTTAGCAGAGTGATGGGAGGCAAGCTTTAAATAAATGGAGGGGGGTGTGGTTTTTGCTCTCTTGCAAGGCTAGTGTGAGGAGAAGAGTGTTTGGTCTTCTTTCAAAGGACAGGAAGATGGAGGTCTCAGCTCACACTGAATTTCCATCCTTAGTTCTACAAAGGCTTCCCACCCTGTCCATGGGTCAAGTGTGATCAGAGTGTTCCAGAAACTCAGCCATTCTCAAATTGTTTTGAGCTCTTCCCACTGGAGCAGACAACAGTATCAAAGTTTAAATGTTTTAGGTGAAAAAAAAAAAATGAAATAAACCAACCCCCCACCATATTTACATTTCAAATTGTTTAAAGAAGGCATTTTGTCTTTGCTGACATAGAAAGGGTATGGAAAAAAAAATAAGTGCTGGAAACAAAGATTGAGGTGGACAACTGAGGAACTGGAGTGTGAGCAGGGTGGTGCTGTGTGGAAAATGGGTGGTGTGTGAGCAGGAAAGGACTTTTAGAGGTCATCCAGTGCCACCCCCTGCCATGGGCAGGGACACCTTCCACTAGCCCAGGGTGCTCCAAGCCCTGTCCAACCTGGCCTTGGACACTTCCAGGGATCCAGGGGCAGCCACAGCTTCTCTGGGCACCCTGTGCCAGGGCCTCCCTACCTTCACAGGGAGAATTCCCTCCCAATATTCCATCTATCCCTGCCCTCTCACAGTGGAAAACCATTCCTCCTTGTCCTGTCACTCCATCCCTTTTAATTTGTCTCTCTCCATCTTTCCTGTTGGTTCCTTCAGGTCCTGGAAGGGCCACAATGAGGTCAACCCAGAGCCTGCTCTTCTCTAGGTGAACAATCCCAGTTCTACCAGCCTTTCTTCACTCAGAGCTGTGACCAGAGACAGGAATGTCCTTTGTAATCCACAATATTTGCTTTGATCATATTTAGTGAAGGATCTTAAACTTTTTTCCTTCACAAAGAAATGCACATTATAATGCATATTTAGACCAACTTCCAAGTTTCTCATAAATTTTGGAATATTTCTAACCTGAACCATTGGAGAATTTGCTCCGTGGTTCAAGGACTGATTCAGTTTCCATCTGATGTGCATCTTCTAAAATTCTGGAATGATTTAGCTCTCAGTTTTTAACCAGGGGAGTTACCAACAAGAGAATGGCAAATAATTCAGTGCAGCCACTCTAAAATCAAAGATGATATGAACATGGGAGATGTGGACAATATTTCCACTCTCACTTCTTTTGGTAATTCAGTTCCAACAGGTTGATCCTAGCCCTGACTTTCCTGGGTGTTTATTCTTCCCTTCTTTATCCTCCTTGGCTCCAGCTATCATAGTGGATGGCACGTTTTCCCCCAGCAGCAGCTGCATTTTGGGGAGTGTGAGATGACTTTCCCAAATATATTCACTGCTAATTCTGCCAAATTCAATACCTATGAAACATCAAATATATTAAAAAAAAAAAAGCATACAACAGCAAGGTTTTTATGATGACAACCTCATAAAGAAGAGAAAGATAAACCAAAATACTTATTTTATGGCATCCAGCAAAGCTTATTGTTTCCACAGTTCACGGAAAGATTAGTTAGCACTGTCTGGAAGACCAGAAAATGTGATTATTTTAATGGACACCACATTCTGCGCACACACTAAGGCTGGGGAATGGCAAAATAAATCAAGGAAATATTTCCATCAATATCAACTTAAAGTCCAATTTTTTAATCTTTTATATCAGGTGGGAATACCTCTGGAAGTAAATATTTTCTTTATTTCTCATTTCACTTTTAACAGCATTCTGTGTTTATCTTCTCTCTGTATTGCCTGAGATTATTTCTTTTGAAGAGGGAAGATGGAAAACAAAACCACACATTTTTATTTTGTGCCTTTCATCTTTTATGGCCTTATTATCTGGATGGCTACATCTCCTTGTGCACTGTGCATACATGAGGGGTAAAGTAATTAAAGATTTTAAACAAACTTTGCTTTTAACAAGGAAAATTATGCGCACACAGAAGGATGGGCTTTATTTCTTCTTTTTAAGGGCTCTCTTATTTCCTGAAGAATTAAAATGATTCTGCTATTGATCTCTGGGAGGGGACAGGGTATTTTTGAGGTAATGCATGGGCTGAACAACAGAAGAAATCATAATGTGGAGATAAAGTTGAATTTCTGGAAGTGCCACTGGATGTGCAGCAGTAAAAGTTTCAGTCTTCTTAGAGCATGAAGAAGCCAATGGACCAGAGAGACCAAACTCCACCTGAGTAAGGCCTGGTTTTAAGCTTTTGAACACAATTCTCCTGAGTTCAAACCAGTTCAGCTCACTTCACACTGAAATTAAGGGCATATTTGAAGAATCTGAGCATCATCTCATTCAAGGAACAAAGAACCTACAATATTTTTTAGAATTTCATATACATTGAAGATCTAAAGTAGCAGAAACATTTCTCAATGGCCTTTGTAATAACCTGAAAACACATTTCCAGCTCTCCATCAAAAGTTTCCCAGTTTATTGGTAAAAGTTGCTATAGGATACATTTAGGAGTGCATTTATCATGAGTCCTGTTCTGGCGTGTCCTTGTTTGAAATACATTCTTTACACAGCAAGGAAAATATTTACTATAATATGCAATTTTTATTCTATAATGGCTGCTCTAATTCTCCCCGATAAATTTGACTTTGCCTTTCCCGCTCTGCGTGGTGCCTTTTTTGGTGTTTGGAATCTTGTTAACATTTTTAATAGAATATCACCCCATGAAATTATAGACCTTAGGGGGTAAATTAAGGTAAAATAGCAAGTAAAAGGATCACTGAGGTGTCATTGAAATTGAAACAAAACTTTTAAGGGAAAAGCAAGGTGTTACTGTATCCACAAAGAATTTTTGCTGTGGATTTGACACTCCTGAGTTTTCACAATGATAGCTTACACAAAATGACTCAAATAGGATGAAGAACAATCTCTGCTTACAAACAAACTTAAGTAAGAGCTGTGGGAAGGTGGAGAGGAAGAAGAAAGGAAGGAAAGCAGAGGATGTGTTTTTCCTGTTGTGAGTCCTTATTATTCTGGATCATATGAGTGACTAAATGTGGATTTTCTTCTGCAAAAACTACTGGAAAGAGTATGCACCTACTAAGAATAAATTGCCATAATCTGTCCAAGATCAGAATTCAGAGCCAATGGGATTTAAATACATCAAATATTCGAAGTATTTGTGGCACTTAACAATGTGGGGATATTGGTCAAAGGTTGGACTTGATCCTGGTGGTCTGTCCAACTTTACTGATTTTATGGAAGAGTAAATGCTTTAACAAATCTGTTCTGTACATTTAAAATTTTGAATAAAGTCTCCCATTTCTAATATTTATTTAATATTTATATATTTAAATTTTCAAGGTTTAGCACAAATAGCTAACAAACCTCTAATCATCAGGAGTTTGTGTTCTGAACTAAGACTAAACAATTTCAAAAGCAGTTTAATGGCTAAATATTTAACATTATTGAACCCTACTTGATCTGCACAATAACTCATCCAGGGAAATGCCAGAAGCTGGAAGAGAAAGGGGGTCTCTAGAATGCAAAGCAACAAAGAGATTTTGTCAGTCCAGCCTTGTTTGCAGAAAACCACCATTTTTTGGGTGGTGTCTCTGCCCCAGGTGCAACATGAAGTACCTGGCATCCTGTCACTGAGATAGATCACAAACTAAATTTGAAAAATTTAACCATATGGTTAAATGATTCTTCATTTTCTCCCCCTGTCCTTTCTGCTGCCCATGTTGTCCAGCCAAGGATGGGTGAGAAACCTGCTGCCCACTTACACTGTAAGAGAGCTGAGCACCGGTGTTCCCATTCATTCTGATTATTTGGGATACAAACCTCCTTTCCCAGGAAGCGTAACAAAGAAGTGCCAGTAGCAGCAGTGACAAAACTGCTGCTCTTCTCTCTCACACTCTCACTGTCACACTCTCACTCACACCGTCAAGAAATCCTCGTTCCTTGTGCCAGCTTCTGCTGGTTTGGGGAGTGTGGCATTTGTTCTTTTGTCTCTGGAAGCATGGCCTGGAATCCAGGGCAGCTGCCAGGGAAACAAAAGGAAGGTGGTTTTCCAATGCAGAGCTGCTGACTGGAGTGGCTCTGGAACCTGCAAGGCAGGGGTTGTTTTCTCCCATAGTAACTCTGAACACAGCAATTCAGAGATCTCTCCCTCCTACTCTGAGCTGTTGAAACAGGGAACTAATGGCACCCAGAAAGCATATTTGAAACATCGAAACCCTGAGTTGGCAAGGCCACCCTGAAGAAGAGCTTGCTCTATCTGCACGTCACAAAATGATCTTCAGCGTTCCCCCAGCCTTTGGTGTTCCCCAGACCATCTCTCATCTCATCACACTTGGGGACCTCAGGAGGGACATTTCTTCTCTGCCAGGAGAAAACCAGAGTTCTGGTGTCTATCAGGAGCAATTTCTGACTTGTTAACATTTCCTCTTGCTGCATGCCAGTGTTTAACACCCATCCCCTCCCAGATCCTTCTTCTCATTGACCCTCTCTGTCCCATTACCATTCAGAAAAGCTCTCTCCATCTTTCCTCCTGCCACAGCCCCTCATCCTGCCTCAGTTTGTGGTGGTGAATAATTAAAGCTCTTTTCCAGAGGACTGATCTGTTCCCTTTTATGCCGGACTCCACATCTTAAGGAACTGGTTCCTTTGATTGTCCTTAGGAAAGATTCCCAAGCTGAAAATAAGGATTTAGCTTGATTACAGCTAGCTCCCTTTCCCTTTTTGGCATGGTTTTGGTGGTGGTTTTTTTTTTTTTTTCTGTTAAACACCTCTGCCAATGGCTTTGTTTTTGCTAAGGCACAGGGAAGCTGAAAGCTGTCAAATGCAGTAACATGAATTGAAAAATATTGCTCTGTTTCTAAATCAGGATCATAATTATGACCAACTCTTTTTGCTCCAGAGATCATCTCCTATTACCTGAAGCAGGGATACCATAGAAAGAAAGAACTGCTGATATCTGTGGAAGAATTCTGACCAAAAAAGGGTTAATGAAATCACCTGATTAGTAGTGCCATATTTATATATTATAGAAAAAGGCTAATTAAAATGGGGTGCATTTAATTACCATATAAATTCCAAGTTGTCCCTGTTGAGAGTGGGAGGAACATGAGAGAACTATACCATTAAGCAATTGAGTAGGTAAAATGATGTACATAAAGTCCCTGTTTAATCAGTGCAGGTACAAACTGGTGAGAGCCTGGTGGTGTTGTACAGTGTTTCCACAGTCAGGCTGACTGGTTTGGGTTTTTTTAATTCCACGTAGGTTTTTTATTTTCCCTTTGCATTAGAACATCCCGCATCAGCCACAATGTGGGATATCGCTGTGCAGCGGTCTAACCTTATCTCCTGCAACCAGGGCACAATGGTATGAATAACTCTGGTAATTGTAGGGCCAGTGACAAAGAGAGGCTAGAGCAGGGCAGGGATTAGAAAGCATCAAGCTGCAAGCACCGATGGAGAGGAAGAATCACGTCATTATGGTGTTAGTGATGCTTCCCAGCCTGGAGCCAGCTGCCACAGCAGTGTGGGAAGCACAGCTGGCTCAGGAGCTGGGTGAAATAACTGCTCCATGCTGCTGTAACCATCCCCTGCTAAATCAGTCAGGGCTCCTAGAGAAAGATTATGGGGATAACTGAACACCTGCATGGGTCTGGGAGTAGAATCCATAGCTTCGCTCCCTCTTGGAGGCAAGTGCATTAGGAGATGTAAGGATAAGTTATGTCCTGTCTGTCTGAAAGTGTCTGTGCCTCAAGTGCCTGAGACATTTCTGGCATCCTTGGATACCTCACTGAATGTCTTGGTGCTCTCCCAGCCACCTCCGACAGCTGTTCCTCATTTATCAGGAAATACGGGGCAGATTTTGCTTTGCATATTGGTAACAGAAAGCCATCAGCAGAATTTACACTGCAAATAATGGTGCAAGGGAGAACAAACTGCTACAGCAATTCACAGCAGCAGAGACATACAGAGAGACAGGAACTGCCTCAGGCAGTGTCTGGATGTTTATGGATATTAATGTGCATCATGGATCATGGAAAGGCTCAGGGGGAAGGAACATTAAAGCTCATCTCATTCCACCCCCTGCCTTCCACCAGCCCAGGTTGCTCCAAGCCCTGTCCAGCCTGGCCTTGGACACTTCCAGAGATCCAGGGGCAGCCACAGCTTCTCTGGGCACCCTGTGCCAGGGCCTCCCCACCATCACACAAAAAGATTTCTTCCCAATATCCCATCAAAACCCACTCTGGTAATGGGAAGCCATTCCCCCTTGTCCTGTCACTCCATCCCTTGGAAATTGTCTCTCCATGTTTCATTTTCCTGGCTCCTTCAGGCACTGCAAGGCCACAATGAGGTCATCCTGAAGCTTCTCTTGTCCAGGCTGAACAATCCCAACTCTCCCAGCCTTTCCTCCCAGCAGAGCTGCTCCATCCCTCTGCTCATCCTGGTGCCTCCCCTGGACTCTCCCCAGCAGCTCCAGGTGCCCCCTGTGCTGGCCCAGGGCTGGGGCAGCTCTGCAGCTGGGCTCTCACAGGGGCACAGGGGCAGAACCCCCCGTTCCTGCTGCCCACGCTGGGGCTCAGCCCAGGGCACGGGGGGCTCTGGGCTGGGGCAGCTCCAGCTCTCACCCCTGTACAGCAGCCCCAAGCCCTTCTCCCAGGGCTGCTCCCTCTGCTCCTCCCCAGCCTGGATTGACCGCGGGGGTTGCCCTGACCAGGTCTTGTTAAACCTCCTGGGATTCCCATGGGCCACTCCTGGAGCTTGTCCAGGTCCCTCTGGATGTCATCCTGTCCTTCAGGGGTGTCACTGCAGCACTGTGCTTGTACAGCACTGCTGATTTGAGAATGAGATTAGACCATTTAGAAAGAGGAAATATGTAACAAATCCCCTTTTCAAAGACAATTACACATCGAGGTGACCTTTTGTAAGGGGGACTGTGTAATTATTAATGGTGACTGACGGCTTCTTCCCACAGCTGGGAATCTGGTGCACACACCAGTGCCTCCCCTTCTTATCGCCGTACAGGCTGCTTTTTAAATATTTATCAATGATGCAGAGATGTTGCATGCATTTGATTATTTTAGAAAGGTTGGCCCCCGATCTGTTTATTTATTGCTTCCATTTCTCAAGCTGTTCTTGTCACACCGGTCTTTCTGCATCTGCAATACAAAGATCCAACAAAGATGTTTATGAGATTTCCTTCCCATTAAGATTTTGGTTTCTCAGCTCCATCCTCTGCCAGCTCAAGTAATTGAACTAAGTCCTTACTTCTTACCTGGGTTCATTACTCAAAACAGAAGAGGATAATGAAATAATTGTGAAAACATCAGTGTTTGAGAAGAGTGGAAGACACAAAGAGAAAGAGAGTCTGCATCCTTAAGTGAAGGATGCAGAAGAACCCTTCTCTGCTGGATAGAAATTAGTGAGCGTGTTAGATGTGAAGAGCTTTAGGAAGGATAGAAGTTTCTAGGATTTGAAAAGGAAGTAGATTTCTATTTGTGCAGTTCTTCTTGGTGCTGTTATCAGTTGTCTGTGTTTGGAAGTGCCCAAGGCCAGTTTGGATGGGGCTTGGAGCAACCTGGGATAGTGGAAGGTGTTCTGTGGAAGGGCATGGCACTGGATGGACTTCAAGGTCTCTTCCAGCCTAAACTAGTCTGGGATTTTTTGTTTAAAAAAATGTGTAGGCACAGAACCTCTGGAAGCTCATGGCAATTGGGAAAGGATGGCTGGAAAAAGCAAACATCACTTGATCCTCATGAAGGAGAAGTAGGAGGATTTGAGGAAGCGTAGACTGGTTTGCCCCATATGAAACCCTGGGAAGGTGACAGCAAATAATCCTGGAACCATTTCCAAACACAAGAAAGACAAACCCAGCAGTCAGTAGGAATTTATAAAGGGAATATTGTGTTTAATTAACCTGACAGCCTCCATGGGCTTGGTGGATCAGGCAGAGCGGTGGATGATCCAGGCTTCATCAAGACCAAGCGTGTTCTCCATGGGGACCCAGGGACACAGCCAGGTCTGTCCAGGTGCCTCAGGCACCCACCTGTGTCCCCAAGCCTGGTCTGTCCCTGCTGCTACAGAGGTCTGGAACGTGAAGCACAACAATGGGAAGGCAGTTGGAAATAGGGGATAATGTGATCAAAGGAGCCAGGGCAGTGATGGGGCACATGGCTCAGCCAAGTGACACCTGCTTGCACAAAACTCATGCCTCTTATGCCCTTCTCCCTGTATTTTCCCATATTTACCCTCTCTGATCCATTTTGTTATCTCAAATCCATTTTGTTTCCCCTGCCTTTGGTGCTTCCCCAAGCATCCCTTATGTAGTCTCACAAGTCTCCACACTGCTCTCAAAACATGCCATAAGAATGTTCAAACGCCCTTCTGTAGCACCCCATAAGTTCTATCCTCCTGTAGGCTGTAATTCCCTTAATTTTTCATACCTTTCTGGGGACAAAGTTTATTTCCTTGATTTCATCTCACATCAGGAGCACAGGGCAGCTCCTTGGTTGTCCCAGCATGTGCTTTAAGTTCTCCCTGGTTGCTGTCTGTTGCCTTTTCCTTGTGTTTAATGAGATTTACCCTTAGTCAGATAGCCTGACTTCATGTCCTGGGAACCAAGCAACACTTCAGCTAAAAATTCACTTTCCCCAAGACTCTAATTTTCACAAGAAGCTGTTCTTCTATCTGTAATTAGGAAAATAATTTTTATTTTTTTATTTTTTTAAATTAAAAAAAAAAAAAAAAAATTATTCCTT
>VWYN01025039.1:161548-181475 GCA_013400075.1 Hippolais icterina | reverse complement strand
TTTTTTTTTGAGGTCTTCACGTGTCTTTGAGTCCCATGGATCTTTAGCCACTCTATTTAAACTCAATTTTCAAATACAATTCCCTGTTCATCCCCTCCCTCTGTCTCCCATAGCTCTGCCTCTGTGTCAGTGCCTTGATCTGTCACTTCAGTCATTTTAGGAAAAGGCAGCCAGACTTGCCTAATTTTATTTCCCCCCTTGAAGGCTGTGCCCCTGGCTGTGCCTTGTGCTGCTCTTTCTCACCCTCTGCCTTTCATCCTCACATTTCCCTCAGCAGTTGTGTTATTTTCATAGCCACTAAATGCACTTCACTCTGCTCAGGGACCAGCCTGAAAGAAAACTCTCTCTCAGATCACTTTCAATGGGCGCAGAAATTTACTTTTCCAAGTAATTCAGGTGACATTTTAAGCTCATTTTAGCAATCTCCAGCCAAACATGTGATTAAAAAGTGAAGCACACATTTTAACTCAGTTTCATATTGAAGCTTTGGGGGATTTATATACATTTTCTAAATATGCATATAAGGAATATCACAGAGGATGCTGACTAAACATAAGTAATTTAAAATTTCTTTTACTTCATCAATTATGGTGCTTTAGTGGTTGTGGCTTTTGAGTTGTACCTCACACTGACTGCTACAGTGGATCAGGAAATATTTTGGTTTAGTCTGATGAAATGAATAGCTGTTTGAGGGAAACTAAACTTAGATTATTGCTCAAGCAAAGGAAAATTAAAAAATAAAATTAAAAATAAAACACAACAAAAACTGACCCAAACCAGTAATAAAATATTTATATTTAAATGTGAAATATGTTCTATTTACTGGAGCAATTCCCATATGAGGCAAGGCTGAGGGATCTAGGAATGCTGAGTGTGAAGAGGAGGCTCCATGTGATCTTATCAATGATTATCAGTATCTGATAGGGAAGGACAGTGAAGAAGAGGCTGCCAGAGGTATCCAGGGACAGAGTCACATGAGGCAAAGGGCACAAATCTAAATTAAAAAAAACAAGTCTGGACATAAGAACCCTCTTTACCTTGAAGGTGATCAAACACTGACAATTTTCACCCCCACATTTCAATCACTTTGAACATAGGGGCAATCAGTGAAAGGATCCTGATATCTGATTCCTTTATCTCAGTTCTGCAGGCAATACCTTCTGCATGGTCACAAGGGTCTGCAATTTAAAGTCTGATTTAAGTTGCACTAAATAATTTGAAAAATGTGGAATTAAATGCAAGTTCCTTTATCTCTTCATGATATTGCAGAAGTGCTATAATACATTTTAAAAGTACTGGGGCAGCTACTCCCTGAGGCTTTCAATTCCACTTGGAATCACGTAAAAAGAGATGATAAAGGACACATTTAAAAAAATTACACAAAGCTTGTTTGTTGTTACTTGGGAAAAGATAAAATACACCTTAGCTGCTTCTCATTTGAATGTATTATATTCCTTTCTGTTTCCCCTCTGTAAAACATTTTTATTTTCTTCTTTTATTTCAGACCACAGATAGACAAATATTTTTCACTAGGCTACAATAAACAATATAAAAAGACTTGGTGCATTGCTTTGAAAGTCTGCAATATAAATGTATTTCCAGGGTAGCACTGGGAAAATGGAGTGAGCAGGGGTCTCTCAGCTCTTTCTAAGCCAGAAGGTCAAAATAATGAGTAGCGAGAAGATATTTGGTAATAAATTTGGACAATGACCTTAAAGAGTTTCAGGTGCAGTGAATTTCAAGGGGCAGCAGAACACAGTTTAGGAATTTTAGACTCTTTTCCCTAGAACTCTATAGGGCTTCTAGAAAGGCAGTAAAAGCTGTGAATCTTTGTGAACCCAAAAATGACAGCAGGTATGTGTGGTCAGGCTGCTTGCCAGCTCTGTCACACACCTGAAGATCTCTAGTCCCCAAAATATTCATGGACACATCAAAGAAGAAGCCAAATGTTCACCAAAGTAATTGCTCACTGCTGCTGAAAAGAGCAACACATGCAAAACAAAAGAGTCTTAATAGATAGTTTGCATAATTTCAACACAGAATGCAAACCTGAAGCCAAAATGTACTTAAAGAAATGTGTAATTTCAGCCAAGTGCTCCTGCAGTGCCCTTGGTCATGTTAACTACATGGAAGTTGTATTTTGAGACAATGAGAGGTCAAAAGGCTAAAAGATGTAACATAGTGAGCATGTAAATTCAAATGGGCTGATTTGGGGAGAGTTTGGAGTCTGGACTCAGGGAAAACACTGAACAGGTTGGAGTTTTTGTACAAAATCTATGGGCAGTGCTCATTGTAATGCACAGTAGCTTTGCTGAATCTTTAATTTAGTGCAAAACACAAACACCTCCAGCTCACTTGACAAAATGTTACAAGGTGGTAGATTTAGGGCACACCTGTGTGGCAAAAGACTCTGCAAGAGTGTGTACTTGCAAATAATTAAAACATAATTTTGGAAAAGCTTCCCATTAAAACACCTTTCCAATTCATTTACTCTTGCCATCCTTTATTCCAAGATCAATTATTCCACAATAATGTTGTGCATGGTTTTACGAGCGCAGAGCTGAATGGAGATTTAAAGGTGGGTGTTGGAGAGTTTCGAGATTATCTGTTATTCCTCCGGCTGCAGCACTGCAGGGAAGATAAATTAAAGGAGCAGAGGCAGAAAAGAAAGCAGTGTTTCAAAAGAATAACCACCTTTACGAGGAAACCACTCCACCATCTGAAGGTGGGTTTTGTGACTTCCTTAGATCCCTGTTCCCACTATCTGTGTCCTGCAAGTGCTTTAGGATCATCAGTTCACGGGATCAGGCAGACAAATAAACCTTCTCTGCAGGCACAGAAGGTATGTCTGTACAGAGAGAGGGAAAAAAGTGGGCAAAAACATTTTATTTTTGAAATCTCAGAGCAGATTGTGATCATCTCCTATACAGAATGCAAAGACATTGCAGATATTCATTCCTTCCTCACACAAATGCTCCCTGCAACAACAAACTAAAAAAAAAAATCCAAACCCAAACAAACCTCCAAACATGCTCTGTTTAGAACAGAAATTAATTGCAGATTGTTGTAGCAGTGTTACCTCTATTTGCCAGCTCTAAGAATAATCATCTTATTCTAGAGGAAATTAATTTTGGTTCTTAGTCTTTCATCCTACTCTTTCTTCCTACACAGGGCCAGACCCCTTTTCCCCCCAATCTCTTCAACTCAGCTGGAGAGCAGCTCTAAATTTTTTTCCTTAAAGTAGGAACATGTAAGAACTGCCATAGACCCTCTGGGTTAGAGCAGAGATCTCCGTGGCTCAATATCTCAGAATCACAAAGAATCCCAGCGTGGGCCAGGCTGGCAGAGCCCTGAGTGGCTCCTGCGGTGCCACCTCCCTGCCCCAGCAGGGCCATGGCAGAGCACAGGGCACAGCAGAGTGTCCCCAGGGCTCGGGAACATCCCCAGGGAGGGACTGCCCAGCCTCTCTGGGCTCTGCTCAGGGCTGGGCACTGCCCAGGGCAGAAGTTGTGCCCCTGGGCAGGGGAATTGCTGGGCCCAGGCCCTGCCCGTGGCTCTGGGGCCATTGCTGGGCCTGGAGCAGAGCCTGGGCCTGCTCTGCCCTCCCTGCTCACAGGGACACACAGGGATGGACAGGGACACACAGGGACAGACTGGGATGGACAGGGACACACAGGGACAGACAGGGACACACAGGGATGGACAGGGACACACAGGGACAGACTGGGATGGACAAGGACAGACAGGGATGGACAGGGACAGACAGGGACACACAGGGACACACAGGGATGGACAGGGACACACAGGGACAGACAGGGATGGACAGGGACACCCAGGGACACCCAGGGACACACAGGGACAGACTGGGACAGACAAGGACAGACAGGGACAGACAGGGATGGACAGGGATGGACAGGGACAGACAGGGACACCCAGGGATGGACAGGGACAGACTGGGCTGAGGCCCCTTTCTCTGGGGCTCCTCTCCAGGCTGAGCAGCCCCAGCTCCCTCAGCCTTTCCTGGGCACGGAGATGCCCTTCCTCAGTTCCAGGAGCTCCTGGTCCTGCTGTGCTGAGGATCCAGAGCTGGCACAGCACCCCAGAGGTGCCCCCAGGGCTGGGCAGAAGGGCAGGATCACCCCTGACCTGCTGGGAATGCTGTCCCCAGGATCCCAGTGGCTCCTTAGCCACCCTCTGCTGACTCAAGGACAGCTCTTTGTCTCCCAGGACTGCCAGGTGCTTCTCCACAGAGTTGGTCCCCAGCCCCTGCTGGGAGATTTCTTCCCCAGCTACAGGACCTGTGCTTGCCCTTATTGTTAGATGTGTTTTTTATTGCTGGAAATAGCCACTACTGAATGCTTAGGGGAGCATGTGGAAACAGAGCTGGCATTGCCCGAAGCACTTTGGAGGTCTCTCAGACAAATCTGCTGCCTGGGAGGGGAACCATCCTGGACAGAATTTGCATTTAAGAAAGCGGGAAGTCATGACACAGCTGGTGGCAGTGTAGAAAATGTGATATATCATTTAAATATGGCAGGTTTTAGGGAGTGGGAACTAATTTTGTGTCGTCCTCAGATGAATTAGATCTGGTTTGGAACAGGTTTCCCAGGGAGGTTGTGTAATCTCCATTCATGGGGATATTCCAGCCTGACCAGATGCAGTCTTGGGCAACGTGTCCAAGGTCGACAAGAGGATGTCAGGAGATCCCTTCCAACCCAATCAGTCTGTGATTCTCCAGCAATGAGAGTGAAATCCAAACATCCTCTTCAACAGCCCCCTCCAGCTCAACATACTGACACACCTTCCATTTTGGATGTCTCACATCAGGGCTCAAGGAAGGTTTTCTTCTACTGGGGACATTCCTGGGATCAGCTTTAACCAGGTTGCTTGTGAACAAAACACACCCCAGAACCAATGGCTTCATCCTTCAAGGCCTGCAAAATGAGGAGGTGAGCAGAGCCCCCCTGAAATGTGATTCTTTTTTGTTACCCTTTAGTAATGGGGAAAGGTTTCCAGCAGTTTAACTGGAAAGTGAAATCTCAGGAGTCCAGGTTGCTGCAGAAGCAGAAAGAGGGTTGGTTTCTGCAGAGGCTTTATATTCTCCACTTGTCCTCCAGTTACAGCATAGATTAGGTTACAGTTGGGTTTGGGAAATTAAAGCTCCAAGAGCTCAGTTTTTTACTTGATTTTGTGCTTCCAACCCCCCGACTTAGATGGAGAGCTTATGCTGGGAACGTTGGACTGAAGCCGTTGGGAAATAACCTTAAAGAAGTGAAATTGTTCAATTTCATTCAATTCAATTTTGTATCATTGCCAGAGACAGGAAGAGGCTGATTAGAGCTGGTGGTTTGTAGTGGTGGAAAGCCTTATGGTGCCTATCCGTGTTACAGCCAATGTGATGATTTTAATTAAGGTTTAGGGCTTGGGAAGCTGAAAGTGGCTGTTTTACAGGGCCACAGGCATAAAGAAGAGGGACAATAACACCACATCCTCTTTGTGGTCTGTTTGGGGAATATAATGAAGGTTGCTCTTAGCCGTGTGCTCAGGAACAGGGCTGGGAGCTTAAAGACCACACAATCATTCTCCTGCTGGATTCTCCAAGCCCCTCATGGTTCTATCAAGAGAGAACAGTTTCACTTTCCCTACAGCAGGATCAGAACTCTGAATCACAGCACCTGGGATTGAGATTTAGGAAGAGATTTAGTCTGGGCTGCTGTTATATTTTCCTGGGATGATGCTGCAACGTGAGGTCACTTGTGTTTGACCTTCCTACAGGTATTTTCCCTTGTTTGTGATGCAACTGGGATTTGTGGTTTACTGCCAAGGCCTTTTTAACAGCATTTTAATGTGGATCACCAGGGTGGGAAAAGACTTGCTTTTACTGACTGATGCCTTACATTTGACTTTCTGTAATCCACTGCCCAAGAAATTATGGAAAAAGTTTATTCACATTATAATCGAAGCCAAAAGTTCATTTCCAGCAGTTTCATCATGTGCCATTAGAGTTAAGTGAAAACTCTATGTCTTTAAGCAAATTCTCTTTGAATCTCTAATGTTTCTTTAAAACCCAGGAGATGTAAAAACACAGAGTGAGATTCTCTGAATTCATCCCCAATGCCTCTTTCCCCAATATCAATTAGCACCAGGCGTGGTGTGTAGTTAGGGATAAAAGGAAGGTCACAGCTCATTTCCTCACTTTCAGGATCCAACAGCATCTAATAAAAAAAGTGTTTCTGAATATGGATAATCATGTCTTGGGTTGCCCTGTCGTAGTAGGGCAGTAAAGCTCTGATGATACTTAGCAAGAATCTTTTTTTCTGCCTCTGAGGGGGTTTCCACAACAGACTGCACAATTTGGATTCCAAAACATCAATTCTAACCTTAGATTGTCAATAAAATAAAATGTAGGAGCAAGTTTTCTTCTAAACCAATACCAACCAGTCCCGCAACCCTCCACTGGGAATTTTAACTGCTTGGCTGTAGTAGAAAAACCCCATATTTTGATCTCTAATATCCACCAAGCCATTCCTTATCACCAAAGCCCTTGCAGAAGGCTGCAATAAACCTTTAATCTTTAATTTTCTTTAATCTACTCCTAATGCTGATCAAATTTTAAAGCGTCATTACCTCTCCACTAATCCTCTTCCCACCCTTAGGAATTTGTAGGCAGAGAGAAACAAACTGGCCTACAGAACCTTTGTATTTCCTATTTGGTGTCATAGCCCAGATCTGCCTACCTGGACAAGAACTTTTCCCTAAATCTAAGGTCAGATTTACCCCAATACTGAAGGCTTTCAGAATCCAACATACAGTGTGGAATCTTTAATCTTTAAGTTCTGAAACCCTTGCCATCAAAAATGTAGAGCCCAAAGCCATATCAATATACTAAAAATGGGCTTTGATTAATCCAATCCCCTCGGAGTTCTCATGGTTGTGCTGCATCCAAGGGTGTAAATTGATCCTTCTGCATTTGGCTGCTCTGATCTGATCTGACCAGAGCCATGTCAATGGGGTAAATGGTTAATCTAGAAGACAAATGGAAGAGATAACAGAGATATCAGCAGAGGTGAGACAATTCCCAGAGTGCTGAGCTCACAAGCACCCAGCAATGGGTGCCCAGCACCACCAGCCAAGCCCTGCCCTTTGTTTCAGCCTGAGATTATGCACTGGAAGATGTGACAGGGCTTAGGCCCCAGGAATCCTTTCCTGATTCAAGAGCATCCAGCCATGATCAGGGCATGAAATCAAAGCTATAATTATAGCTATGGGGGCAGCACCTACAGCAAAATGCAACTTAAGGCAGTGGATCCCCATGGTAACCTCTTATCGCTCGGTGTTAGATAAGGGGAATCTAATAGAAAATGTATTCTTTACATCCTCTTCCCTCAGATCTTAACCCTAAGCAGAGTCATGACCCAGCCTTGAATTACACCAGGGAGCTGATAGCTCCAACAAAACTGGATGTTTGATAGAAATCTTTAAGAGCAGCAGCTTTCTTCCTGTCTGCGCACACTGAGTCCTGTGTTAACCTCAGGAATTCCAGCCTCTTTTCACGAGAACTTCCCCCAAAACACCACCTCCACACCCAGCTTGCTCCCCACTTACACTTTCCAAAACCATGTAACAGTTGACCCCTTTACCTCCTGTGACATAACTGAAAATAAAAAAAAAGAACTAATTGTGTTTCCCTGTTCCTCTCAAAAATGCAAGAAGAACATCTTTGTTAAAAAAAAATAAAAATTAAAAGGTGCTAATCTCTCCAAAACTTCTGTGACTGATAAAATACTCTGAATTTCTTTCAGAGAGCTACATAAAGGAATACCTAAAGGTTACCTCAGCTGGAAGGAATTGATGAAATGCACTCCTGACTCATTTGTCAGTACATTCCCTGGAAATAAAGCCTGGAATTTCCAGCCAGGCCTTGCTTGAAACTCAGCACTGAAAGGACCAGCATATAAGCCTACTAAACACTTGCTTTTTATAAAGATTTTCTTTGTTCCCAGAGGAAAAAATCCCTCAACCAGCAACCGTAATCTGTTCTGCAGAGGGGAATCAATAATCGTCAGGAAACAAAATAATAAATAACACTGTCCTGCTGGATGGGGAGAAATGGAAATAAGAGTTCTGGTGCAAATGAGGAATGACAGAAACAAGAGAGTAGCAAACGAAACCTGCCATGTAACTCCATTTGCAAGAAAATGGGGTTTGCCTGCAATCTCATTGTAAGAGAACAAAAACATGACCAAAACACCTCTGTGAGGTGCCCAGAATAGAGTGGGTTTTCCTTCTCATAGAAACACAAATTTTCAGTAAACAGTTTTTATTCCAGTGTCAGAACCTGGACGGGCTGCACTGTCATTCATTGTACTGCTACAAATTGTCTCATTGTCAGTTGCACGGCAGAATTCAGAGCAGCGGTACCAGAGCCCTGATGAAAAAGGTTATTTGGTCTCAGGAAGTGCAATATTTAGTGAGATTGACCCAGGACAGACATCTCTTGTCCCATAAAGGCTCAGGGGTTTCAGCAGGGCAAGGTGAAAGTCACCTTGAAATTCAGTCCTGCTCCAAGCTTTCCAAGCCCATCCCTTCTCCTTCCTCTGTTTTGTGGCATTGGATGGTGCATATAACAACATGATAACGTTATTCGAAAAAATTGATGCTGATACAGTGATAATAATGCCAATTACACTTAATTCCCTTGCAAATTGTAGCTATTTCTGTGTCTTGAGCATAGTGTAGACTGGAAGGTGCTGCTCAGTGGAACAAAATATTCTGATTTTAAATTCAGCAGTCTTGCAGTCATTGTAATTAGGATTCATTATTTCTTACATCTCAGTTTATTAGTGTGGTACATTTTTATACCCCAGACTCTGAGGGTCTCCAACCTACCAAGGCAACACAATTGAACAGGTTTCTCCCTTCTCTCTTTTATTTTAATTATTTTTTTTAAAGCAAACCACCATCAGAAGCTGAGATTGCCAAGGGCAGGCCTAGCTGTGCATGTCTGATTAGACTCACATGTTCAAGACTCTTTTTGGACCAGAGCAGAATGGTCAGACTTTGGCAGGGTCAGATCTAAAAACAAGATCTGACTTTAGGCATCAGAAGCTGTGAGTAGCATCTGAACACAGGTTTTAGGGCATTATAGCTCTGTTTTCAATATTCATACAATATTTAATATTTTCCCACAAATAAACCCCTGATATTCCATATCAGGACTCATACCCACCTGATAAAGCTTTTCAGCAAAGGTATGATCACTCAGAAATCATCATGAGTATTGAAAAGATCAAAATAATAATTCACAATATGACAAAGCTTATTTTGGGTAATCAACTATTACTCTTTCCCCCCAGTACACAAGTCAACATTAATCCATTCTTCTGAGAAAGTTTACAAAGAGACTGGAAATTTTCACAGGATGAATACATTGACATTTCAAGATTCACACCTCAAACCTACTGACACTTCTTTCTGGATGTAGCTCCATCTTACTTGGCTGTCAGCATATGAAATGGTCTCTTGGATTATCAGAAATAGAGCTGACAACTTTCCCAAAGTCCAGCGTTCTGGAAATACATGCTTTATTATAAATAATAATAATTCTTATTAATTTATCTGAGGCATGATCAACCTTTCTTGCTGGGAATAATGAATGGCAGGGGAAGTCTCTGCCGGGAAATCTTGAAAAATGTTTCAAGCTCAAAACCATGAATTCTTCTCATATGTAACAAAGTTAACACCAAACTTGGATAACTTCATGCAAAACATCTTCTCTGGAATGAACAGATTTCTGTGTGTGTGAAACACACCCCTGAAACTGGAGAATTACAGAAGAGGGGAGGTGGAAGAGGGGAGGTGGAAGAGGGGAGGTGGAAGAGGGGAAGTTTTCTCTATAAATAAAGACAAGTGTATTTGCTATAAATTTATCCTGCAAATGACCTTTTATTCTGCAATAACTACGAAAAAAAAAACCCAAACACAAAACCATGAAGCTTCTTCTGGCTCGTGGCTGGCAACCCTTGCAGAAGGGCTTTTGGAGCAAAAACCTCCTTGGAACATTGTCCTGAGATGCCCATCCAACCGTGGGAGGCTCTGGGAAATATCCTCTCACAAGTTCTCCTATGGTTTCTTTTCCATGGAGAAAAATCCCAGTGTCTCTTTCTGATGGAAGCTGCACACAAGGGTGGATTTTAAGAGGTAACAATGAACCTGTGAAGGATGTTGGCACCTCTGAGTGACCTTCTGGTGGCACAGCCCACTCCAGACCTTCTGGACTGGTCACCAGTCCAGTCCATTTATCTGTTCTGGAGGTCAAAGCCTTCTGTGGGATGAATTCTGCCAGTCTGATCTCAGGGACACCACCAGAAGCAGCAAGGAATATTCCTCTCAGGAATGGCTGACAGCAGGACTCGGGACAATGCCGTGGTGCTGGCAGGACTGGGAAGATGGGGTGTGGGCCATGGGGTGAGTACAACAGGCCCAGCATCACCAGCAACACAAAATATTAAACTGTTTTTCTTGCAAAATGTCCACGTTTTGATTCCTAGCCAGGAACTGGAGCTCACAGAGATGAGAGCAGATCTCAAATCTAATTTCATCGAATGAAGTAAATTCATTTTGAATCGAGGAGCCGAGCTGAAAGCTTTGACAATTTATTACTTGTTCCAAATTAATTAAACTTCAGGGAAGGAGAAAAGACCAGAAAATTGCATGTTATTGACATAATTAAAATGCATCGTTTGTTCTCCTATTTCGTGTTTTGTTTTGCTAGGGGAAGGAAAAAAAAGAAGCTTGGAAAGAAAGAAGCTCTTTGAGTGAGCAGTTTAAGTAATTAAAAGTAATAAATTCCAGTATGTTGAGATGAAAGTATAGATCACTTGTTAAGGAGGGTACACAGTGTCATTCACTGACATTAGAGGAGATTTGGAAGCATCACCTGCTAAGTGAAAGCTGGCAAAAAACATCAGCCAGCACAGAGATTGATTTCTCAGCAACCTCCTTCAACTGAAACACTGTTCAATACTGCAGGAAAAACACTGTCTCATTCAGAACTTTGAGAACAGACAGAGGGCAGGTAAAGCATCCCTGCTGGTGTTTGGGAAAAAAATGGCATTTGGGAAACAGACATGTTTGGAAAACATTAACTTATGTCATGAATATGTTGAATTTAAACCACTTGGTAGAAAAAATAGCAATAAAAATAAAATTATACAGAAAAGGCATATTTGGGATGTCAACTCTTTCTTCTTATTGGTCAATTTAACCGCAATGAGCAAGGTGAAGTCATTTAAATAAATAGAAACACTGTAAAATGGAGGAAAAAAAGAGAAAATTCAGCATCAAAAGCAGCTCAAGAGTTATGGCACAAGTTCTGTGAGATTGCATCAGAAAAAACAGGATTTGCATCTTGCTCTATCTTCCACTTCTCACCCCGTGATGTATAATTTCCTATATTTAAAGCGTGCATTATTAAAAATATAGGTGACCTTTATATTTTGACACAATTTTCTCTATTTTCAAACAGCTGAGTAAATGCATTTTGAAAACGGCAGGAATTTGAAAATCACACAGCCCAAATCTCCCATCCTCTGCTGGTGGTGAGGCCTTTCCAGACAGATTCCTCACGAAATCATCAGTGGGTAATATAAATCAGCAGACAAGAAATCATTAAAAAAAAACCCAGCTCTGAGCAAACCTCTTTTTCCAGGGGATTCAGCCTTAATGATGTTCACACTGTGTGTGCAAGAGGAGACTCCAGTGCAGGAAAGGCAGCTGGAATGGAAAATCAGAAGGAAAACACTGCCACAGTGTTGTGTCACGTGGACCTCACGTGGATAAAGCCAACCAGATGTTCAGGTTTTAGTGATATTAAATTCTGTCACTGCTAAGAAACACCAAGTGAAAAACTGTGATAGAAAGGAGATGGAAAGCTGCTGCCAGACACCCACCCAGCTGCTTTCTCTCTGCCCCTCCTCAACAGGATGGGAAAGAGAATCTCATGGGACAGGTCAAGGTGATGACAGGGAGATCACTCACCTGTTACTGTCACGGTTAAACCAGACTGGACTTGGGTAAACAATTTAATTTATTGCCAAGTATTAACAGTGTAGGATAGTGAAGAATTAAAATAAATCTAAAACCCAATTTCCCCTCCCTCTCCTTTCTTCCCAGGACTGAGGAAGAGCTTCTTCCCTGGGCAGTGACTGAGCACTGGAGCAGAGCCCAGAGAGGCTGTGGAGTCTCCTCCATGGGGATATTCCAGAGCCCTTTGGACACTGCTGTGCCCTGTGCTCTGGGATGGCCCTGCTGGAGCAAGGAGATGGCATCAGAGGAGGCTGACCCATCCTGGGATTCTGGGATTTAATCCCAATTCTTTTGTCTCCTCCCATATGGGAAATGAAGGTGGTGGTAAGCCTGTAACACTTCATCTCTGCTGGTTCCTCATCCACACACTCTGCCCTGCACCAGCATGAAGTCCTTCCCATGGGATACACTCCTGCTGGAACATTCTTCTCTCAGCCAAAGATCCTGCCAGGAAACCTGGCAGGTTTGTGGGTTCCTCTCTGTGGGACACATGTCCTGCCAGGACCTGCTCCTGTCTGGGCTCCACACAGGCTGCAGCTTCCTGAAGGACACATCCCTCTGCTCCAGAGTGGGCTCCTCCAGGGGCTGCAAGTGGATCTCTGCATCGCTGGGCATCTCCATGATCTGCAGGTGGGTCTCTGCATCCCTGGGCTCCTCCAGGGGCTGCAGGTGGAATTCTGCATCCCTGAGCACCTCCAGGGGCTGCAGGTGGAACTGTGCATCCCTGGGCTCCTCCAGGGGCTGCGGGGGCACAGCTGCCTCCCCATGGGCTGCCCCAAGGAATTTCAGGAGAATCTCAGCTCTGGCACCTGGAACAGCTCCTGCTCCTCCTCCTGCCTTGCCCTGGGTGTCTGCAGAGCTCCCTCTTTCACATTTCCTTATTTACATCTCAAATTAGTTATCCCAGAGGTGTCCCCAGTGTCACCAGCTTGGCTTTGGCCGGAGGGAGGTCCTTGGTCATGGCTGGAATGAGCTGTGCCCATCACAGGGCATCCCTGATCTTCTCTCACAGCATCACCCCTGCAGCCCCTCAGCTGCCCAAAAGTGTCACAGCCTGTGCCACCAGTGCCACCAGTGCCACAGTCCTCCCAGGTCTGTGCCACCAGCACCTGTGAATTTATTCTTAGTCTCAAGCTACTTCATGTTTTTTAATTGAAACCTGGCCTTGTTGTCTCCATAAAAGAATCCAGATGTCATTTTGGTTTAAAATGCACTTCTGTCCCCCAGGTCAGCAGATGAAAGTTGGAAAATGTGAATCTTAACAGATCAAATGGTAGAAGTAAATTAAAATGGAGTAAGTTGCTGCTTTGAGAGCAAATGGCCATAAAGCAAATCTCACAATTAATGGCTGTTTTCCATTAGCCCTAAAGCATCCCAATAGTCAAAAAAAAAGCCCCACAGTGTTATGTCCATGACATCCTTCAGCACTTTCACACTCATTAAGTATTTCTGGATAGCACTGCAATTTTATTTCAGGAGCAGGGAAGGACTGATGGAAAAGCAACTCTGATAAACCCACAAACTCCAAAAACACTCTCCCCAAAGCCTATTACACTGTATTTGATCCTAAATTCATCAGCAACAAGCAATCAGGAATATTGGGGGTTATTATGTTGTGGTAACTCTTACAGAATGCACTTGAATCTCTGGATCAGACTTTGCAGGGGTTATACAAAGAAGCAGAGCACTGAGACATTTTCAGTACATTCTGTCTGCCCTAGTTGTCACCCAGCTCCATTTTCTGTGCAATGTCACATGAAAAATGCCCACGATGCATCTCATTGAGGAACATAACAGTTAACAGCAAACATAACAGGGCCTGAAAATAAGAATTTAAACCATCTCAGTATGGAATCCCAATCCCTGGAAGTGTTCAAGGCCAAGTTGGAGCAACCTGGTCTAGTGGAAGGTGTCCTTGCCCATGGCAGGGAGTGGAATGAAATGATCCTTGGTCGAACCTGACCTTGTGCAATTGCAGGGACTGGGCAGCCACAGCTTCTCTGGGCAACAATTTCTGACCATGCAGACTGAATTTAAAAGGTCTTTTTCTTTTTCTTTTTCTTTTTTCTTTTTCTTTTTTCTTTTTTTTTTCTTTTTCTTTTTCCCTTCCCCTTCCCTTTCCATTTCTTCTTTTTCTCTCTTTTTTTTTTTTTTTGTTTTGTTTTGTTTTGTTTTGTTTTGTTTTGTTTTGTTTTGTTTATTTTTTCCCCATGATTGCACAATTTCTCTTTGAGGCAAAAAGGTGGTAAGTATTATAAACCCACATGATCCCTGATGCTTGAATTTCAGAGATATGTGAGTATTTGAAGCATTATCATTACAGCTCACAAGAGAAAGTAGTTGAAACCCCTGATTAATGGCTGGAGGGATGTGTAGCCACAGCCCTTCCCCAAAACACTCTGCTGCAGAGAGAGAAGCAGTTTTTAATGGATTTTATAACATTGTGCATTTTAAATCTGTCAGGGATAGCTGTGTGCTTTAACTTTGGAGGATGGCAAACCCCCAAAAGCTGGGTGGCTTCATGTGCATTCATGTACAAACCAGCCAGGATTGATGGATGTCTGGGGTATGGGAGAAGGTGGGACATGCTCACAGGCTGTGAATTCCAGGTGCAGAAATAAAGGAGTTAGGTAGCCAGAAATTATTGATAAACTGTTGGGAAACTGTCAAAAGAGCCATCTGATCATAGAGGGAATGCTTGATACCTGTCCTTGGTGTAAGTTCTCTCTATCCACTCTCATTTAGAAACGGCCAAACAGTGGTATAGTGTGGGGAGACATCATGGAGAGACAAAGAGAGATAGTACTAAAGGCAATCTTACCCTTGATATATTGCGGATGTGTTAATTATCCAAGAGTGGGAACAGCCTTGCCCTCCTAGCTAGGGGTATGACAGTGAGTTAGCTGGGAGGGAGTTCAGTTGGAGTTAGTTGGAGTCTGCTGGCTGTGCTGTGAGGAGGAAGGGACAGGAGGTTGTGCTAGGGACAGAAAGGGTAAGATGCTGTACATAGGACAAGCAGGGTTAGGTGGCCATGACAGGGACAGAAAGGAGCGAACTGGAACAGCAGAAGGAAGAGAGAAGGCTGTAGAGAAAGAGCTGGAGCTGTGCGGAGCTGGCCCATGGGATTGCTAAAGGGAAAAGGTACAAGAGACTTTTAGATAACAAGGAGCTGATGCTTGAAGCCTTCTGATGTTTTTACTGAAGCACTTTGAGTGCAGTGTCCGTCTGAACAACCACAGTATAGAATTCCAGAATCGCTAAGGTTGGTAAAGTCCTCTAAGATCAAATCCCGTTGTTAAAACAGCATTAGCAGCATGGTCACTACTAATCCGTGTCCCCAAATGCCAAATGCACAGGGTTTTTTAACACTTCCAGGGATGGTGACTCCACCACTGCCCTGGGCAGCCTGTGCCAGTGCCTGACCACCCTTTCCACAAAGACTTTTTTCTTAATTTCTAAATTAAACCTCCCCTGGTGCAATTTGAGGCCATTTCCCATCATCCTGGCAAATGATAAAGTGGTAAATATGAGAGCAAGAAATTACTTAAAAAACTGGGACTGCTTACACTTGTTGCTTCACTTCCTTTTGATTTCATGGGAGTTGTTTGATACTTTAGGCAGGCCAAGATATCATAAACCACAAGTGCTTAATTCTGAAATGTGAAACTTAAGTTTAAAGGCTCTGATTAACTTACGCAGGTTTGTGTCGCACAAGACACATATTCAAAGTTTGTAAGTTATGGAAATTAATTATAAAAAATTTGTTGAATTATTTAATTATTGAATGAAATTTAAAAAACAATCAATATCAAGAACCAGCAAAAAACCCCTCTCCTTCAGCTAAATAAACCACAGCTCTAAGGCAGCAAGGAAATGGGGCCTTACCCACTGATCCCATACTTGGTGTCCCTTACCCCAAATAAATTTGATGTATGAAATAAAGAGGAGAAAAGTGGACTGTTAATGGCAAAGTGGAATTATAAATGATCATGATCCTAAGAAAATCTCTAATGAACAGTCAGAAAAGGAGTCTATTGGGAAAGCATTGTAGAAAATGCGTGATAGGAAATTCCTTCCAAGGTGCCCGTAGTGTCAGTGACATGATGGCTGTGCCAGGTGCACTTCAGTCTGACATCCTGAACTTAGAATTCTTCTGGAATCAAGACAGGTCTCTGAGCTTTTCCATTAAAAAAAAAAAAACAAACCAAACCAAACCCAAACATAAACAAAACCGCAAAAAGATTAAATAAATTCTTTCAACAAAACCCAAAAAATTTGGCCAGGAGCTGTGCCAGGGAAGGTTTAGGCTGGAGCTCAGGAAAAAGTTCTTCCCCCAGAGGGTGCTGGGCACTGCTTGAGCTCCCCAGGGAATGGGCACGGCCCCAAGGCTGCCAGAGCTCCAGGAGGGTTTGGACAATGCTCCCAGGGATGCACAGGGTGGGATTTTTGGGGTGTCTGTGCAGGGACAGGGGTTGGACTGGATGATCTTGTTAGGTGCCTTCCCACTCAGGATATTCTGTGATTCTGTGCAAGAAAGAAAAATCAATTTAAAATGAAATAAAAAGTTGAATTTTAATTCTGCAACTTCAGCATCTGTCTTGCTCACTATCATATCAGCAAAACTCATTAGAGCAGGAACCCACTAATTGTCTGAAGACCTGATAACAAAGAAATTCCAGTTCAGTAGAAATTTTGAATGCAAACTTTCCCCCAAACTTTTTCCAATAAAAGTCCAAGTGTCGAAACAACCTGCCTTTCACATGGACTTTCTTTCAATATATTCTTTTATTTTTCTCCTATTTAAACACAGTAGTTGCTTGGAAGTGAGTGGAAAGGCTTGGAAGGACAACCCCTAAGGTATGAAAGGAGGTGAAGGTGGAATAACAGAATTTAAATCTCCCTGCAAAAGATTTCTGCCCTAGTTCTGTTCCCCACTGGTGTGTCCCCCACACGTCTCCACGAGTGACACTGATTTTTATGATCAACACCCTCTGGCTGTGGCTTTTATTAAGGTTATGTCAAACCTTGCACAGGGCTGAATTTCATTTTATCATGAAGAAATAATAAAGCTCTTTTGGCTTGAGTAAATGAGAGAGGTTCAAGGTAATTATTAGTAGACACTGGGTGAGAAGAATCAATGATTTCCATGAGACTGTGTTAGTTTTCTTCAGACTTAGCTGGCAATAGCCAAGAGCTCAGCTGGAAAAAAGCAAAATGGATAATAATAGAAATAATTAAATAAAAAAATTAAAACATTGAAAAATACAGCCAAAGGAACACTTGCTGAAAGGTTTAGTGATTCAGTTGTGGGTCTAGTTGTGCACCTCTGCCCTCTTGTGCTCTGTAAACACCTTTGTTTCTTGATGGAAATCCTCATTCTGCACAACTTTGGAATCTGTTAAAAACCCAGATATTGTGAAGCTTGATAAGCTTGGTTTTGCGGAATTGTGAATGTGAACGTTATGTTACAACAGCAATTCCAGTTGATGGCTCCAATTTTGTGTTTTATAAGTTTAAGCCAATTATCTTTGGATTTGCACTTAGAAAAGGAGGAAATTGAGGCTGCAATAATTCTTAGGTTCTTAAGATTCCCAAGCTGCGTTTTATCCCATGCTAGTTGCAAGGCATTTTTATTCCTAGGAAAAGGAGTTTGATCAGAAGTTGATTTGGCTGTGAACTCCAGGAGGTATTTTTTGGGAGGTGAATTAATTTTGAATAATTACCTCTTACCCCAGGGTTGTCAAATCTGGATGTGATTGAAGCCTCTCTTTGTTCCTCTTCTGCTTGGTGAAATTTTGTGCCCCAAGGAACTGAGATGGTCGGAGGCTGGCACATTTTCCTTAAAGAACAACGTGGGGGTTATTCAACAAGTCTATTTTAAGTGGTTTATTTTTGTAAAAGACAGACAAAGCACCTTAAATTGAAAAAATAATCCATGGAAGAGAGGATTTAGGAAATTATTGCAATTCATCACAGAATAATGTGCTACCACATAAGTAATAAATACAGACCAAGTGAACAGTAAACTCATAGAATTGCTGCTGCCCCTGCATTCCAGCTGCACGAGTTGTCCTCTCCAGGGTCCCAGAGAGGGAACTGGGGCTATGGAAACAACAGGGCTCAAATCAAACAAGTGGGGCCTTCCTATATTTTTTTAATATAATAACTGAAATTAAGAATAATAGTTTGTTTTGAAGGCTTTTCCTGGGTCCTAGGCTTCAGTCATAGTGATTGGCAATGAAAAGCGAAGATATTCTGCCCCACCAGCAGAGAAGCAGAGCCATTTCAGAGCAGCAAGACAATAAAAAAGAGGCAAATGGCCAAGCTGGACATTGGGAAAGTCCAATTATATGAGGAAAAATTATCACCAAATTCCAGGTGCCCAGAGGCTCTGTGGAGGTACCCAAAGTCAACTGGACAAGGCCAGACAGGCCCTGGAGCTCCCTCCAAAGTTACTTTCTTGGTCTTAATAATCTTCATTAGCCCACGAAAACCAGTTCTGTAAAGGTACCGCAGACATTTCCTTACACCAAAGCTAAAACACAAGGAGCGAAAATCCAATCAGTTTTCTATCTAAAGATTCCATCTCTGTTTCTCAGGAGCTGGGGGTATCAGCAGTAAGGATAGAGGAATCAGATCTTCTTCCCTTTGCCTCTGGAATGGCTGCCTGGGGAAGGCATAGACAACAGGACAGGGAGAAAGGAAAACAGAGACTCATCCCCAAAATAAAATATTAATCTGGCAATAGATGTTCAAACCTTATTAGTGTGCCCTAACTTGGCACTTGACACTCCATAACTGAAGTTATTCCTTTGTGCTAGTTTTATTTCTGGTGTGACTTAGATGCTCTCCTCATTTGGTGCAGCACCTGCTTTATAACTCAGCTCCTCACTCTCAGAGAAAAGAGAGAGGATGAGTTCTAAAAGCCAAATTTTAAATGCTAAAAAAACCCAAAAAACCATACAAATGGGAGCAGATGTTGCTTTCATAAAGGTTCACAGCACACACACAAAGTTCCATGATGAACACTGCAGAGCGTTTAATCTCTCTGCTGTCACTTTCACCTCTCTTTTTTTAAATTTCAAAATAATTTTAAATACATTTCAGGATATCAGAACAGATGGACATCAGTTTGGTAGTCTGTCTTTTATTTTTTTTTTCTTTCAATATATTTACTCCCAAAGAACCAACCCAGTTCCTGCCTAGGCCGTGTTCTAGTCCAGGATCATGGAACAGTTTATTCCTAGGGACTGCAATGAGTTTCCAGCTTAATTCCATGTACCATGGCAACATTCTTCTCTCAAAATATGAAGTCCAAAGAACAAAGGAGGAAGTTTTTAAGAGAAGTACCAGCTGAACCAGTGTTTCTTTGGTCCCCAAATTTTAACCTAAACTGAAGTATTTTTCCTTTACCTATAAACAAATTGGAGAACTCATCACTTCTCTTCCCTTAATGGTGGATGATTGGATTTTCCAGCTCCTGCTGAGATGGCATCCCTACTAACCAGACTCACATCTCTGTAGGATTTCCTGTGGAAATCAGCAGATAAATAATTAAACATGTTTGCATAGTGGAAGTTAATGAAAGCAAATCAGGAAGCATTCCTGAGCATGGAAAACTGGGGCAGGATTTTGTCTTTTAATCATTGTGAACAGAAAGGAAACAGAGGGAAAAGCACCAGAGAAAGAGCTGAAAGTTAATTAAAATGCATAACCTTCTGGTGTTTCCAAATTACAGATTGACCTGGGGCAAATTTCCTGTTCCATCCACCAGGATGTTCTGTAAACACAGACTTACAAAGGGTTTGTTCCTTTAAAATCATATGGGAAGGCTTCTTTT
>VWYN01025039.1:141924-158228 GCA_013400075.1 Hippolais icterina | reverse complement strand
CCCCCCCCCCAAAAAAACAACAACAACAACAACAACAACAACAACAACAACAAACCAAAAACCAACCCTCTAACAAAGGTTTGGAAGGAAGGCAGGCAATATTTTGGGGAAATTAAAATTTTCCTGTAGTTGGTTCCCCTCTAATTGTGTTGTAATTGCTCTGGGCCAACTTTAAAAAAGAGGCTGTCCCAAAGGGAGGAGGCACTGGAGAGAAAGAGAGGGATAATGGAGAAAATGTATCAGAGCTGTGTAAATGAATGTTCCTGAAAATTAATAAAGGAAGTAGAGGAGGATGGATGTCAGGGTCTCAAAAATGCTGCAATGGAAAAATACAATAAAAAGGGAATTATTATCTTGGGAGTGACTAAAAACAATATAAGATTCTTTAAATATATAAAAGGAAAGAGATAAAGGGCTGAAAGTGAAATAATTAGCCCGCTAAGGGATTAGGGAGAAACTTAATATGAAGTGAACAGGATAAAGTGGGAAAATTAAATGAGTTTTGCACTTCTTAGTATTCATGAGGGAAATCTGAGCTGAAAGAGGATAAATAAAGGAACCCTGTTTTCCAACTGTGGCATGGTACAAGGTAAAGGATGTCACTCGGACAAGTTAAAAATCACTAAAAGCAGGTACAGCTTGAAGGAAAGGGGTTATCCCTTCAGTAACTGAAAGAAACAAAGGGAATAAAGTAAGAGACTGTGGAGGTTCTTTGGAGAGAAAGAGTGTACAGAAGAAATAGAGACATGGTAAAGGAGGGACTTATCCAGATCCACAATTCCAGTTGTGATGATGCACAATGGGGAACTGCAAAGTGAAAAAGTTAAATGCACTTATTTCATCAATATGTGATTGCCTTTAAAGAATGAATTACCTAAAGTCCTGTTTACCAAATATACTCCCCACAACAGCATAATTATTGAAAAATTACATATATCTATCTACTAGAATAAAACAGTGGAAGAAAATTAGAGAGAAGAAAATTAAAGGCAAGAAATGCCATTCTTCTTAATGTAAATCTGAACACCAGAAGTTATAACAACACATTCAGACTTTTGCAGCAGTTTTGGTCCTAATTACATGCAATTATTACACTGCATGCAAAAGAAATAATCTCCAAATTATCCTCTTTTGTATTGTCAGTGTTGCAGTCTAAAGCAATTGTTGTGTGTTATTGATAAATAACAGAATTAAAAGAATAACAGTACATCGTTCTTGGATAAAATTCCTTATAAACAGAATAAAATTAGCGTTCTGTCAAAAGAAAACTAAAAATAATGGGGTAACACTTCTCCAATCACCCCACAGTTTGTACTGGTACCAGTCTAGAACCTCAGCCACACAGATAGTTAATTTTCACAAAATTATCTATAATACAATGATAGGAGTTATTTAGTCTTTCAATGCTACTGAAGCCAAAACTTGCTTTCCCTTTTAATTACTAAATTCATAATATTTATTAGGATGCACACACTTATTCAATTGGTCACAATTAAATAATTTATCACGGCTGCTGCAATTTCAGTGCTAAAATTGATTGTATAAATTGTTACCTATACACAACAGGAGCTGCCTGTGTAAATCCAGACCATTCCAGTGCTTTAAGAGAATATTCACTATACAAAAGCAGCAGTGCTTTTAAAAATCAAAGTTTCTTATTCCATTTATTCAGTACAGAGTGCTATGCTCAACTACTTTGGATTTGAAATTGGGAATAATTCAACTCTCCAAAACTGGTTTTGTGTTCTGGGAGATGTACAGAGAGACTGCTGGAGAACAGGAGGGAAATTAATTAATAATCACAGAATTCCAGACTGGTTTGGGTTGAAGGGGACCTGCAGCTTCATCCAGTCCCGCACCTGCCATGGGCAGGGATACCTTCCACTATTCCAGGTTGCTCCAAGCTGTGTCCAAACTGGCCTTGGGCACTTCCAGGGATCCAGGGGCAGCCACAGCTTCTCAGGGCACCCTGATAATGTGGCAGAAATTATATAATTATCATTACTTATGAGCAGACATATAACAAAAGATATATAGATATATAAATATGTGCATTTCGCTGGTTACAACAGAAATGAACCCTAGCAGCAACAGCCAGAAATGGTTCAACTTTCAGCACCTGAAATTTGATCCCAGTCTCCATAGATCATAAAAATTGAATTTCAAGTATGAAGTGGGTTTTTATTCCTAAATAATCCTTTTCCACCAGTTTGGTTGGTACCTGCCTCCATTACACTTGAGGAATCACAGGGGATAGGATCTGCTTCCTCAAGAAGCGACATCTCCAATTGTTCCTTTGCTGTGTCTCATTTAGTGACAAGAAATGGATCTTCAGAAAACCCCACCTCCAAACAAAGCCTTTTTTCCTTTTCTTCTTTTCTTCTCTTCAGTATGGATTTGTCTGAATGCAGGAGAGGGAAGGTCTGAGCACTTTCCCTTGGGAATGGCTTTCAAGGGGAGGGTCAAGTTACACAACCTCCTGCACTGCCACCCACTGCCCTCCTAGAACTGAGATCCAAACCCCCAAGAGTGCAGAGCCTTCCTGTAGCCAGTTCTTTTTGGAGTACCTGTTATTTGTCTTATTGCTGAAGTATTTGGTTAATTCAAGCATGCAAGGCTCTGTTTCAGTGAGCACAAATTAATGACCTTTGCTCCAAATATTTTATGAATACTTTCAGTCAATTAATTTTTATTATTTCCATACCTGTGGTCATTATGGACTGGTTCTCAGGTAATTAATTTTAATGACACCATGCATAAATGGCAAGTCCACCTTCCAAAAGGGGGAATTTGGCCCTTTTTTTTTCAGATTTCACTGCAGGAACAAAAAGGATGCTCTCATGCCTCAGGAGCACAAGCTGCCAGGAGATTATTAGGAATAATATATCCTGTGGATTTCCTGGCTACACCTGAGGGGTCACCCATGTCTTTGGGGGAGTAGTCACAAATGGGAAGCAAAAAAAGTTGTGTCTATCCTGTATTTTTATTTCTCCTGCACACACACACACACACATAGACACACACACATGTAGGCATGTGCACACACACATAGAATTTCAGGAGGAGTTAATGGAAGAATAATTTCTACTCTTTCTTATCATGAAAACAGGAGTTATTCCCTTTATTAATAAGATTAACTGAACAAGTTTCTTATGAGTTGGAGGGGCTAGATTGCTGATTAAAAAATATAAAAAGGCTAAACAGGACATATTTAGCTGTGAGAAGGTGCTGCAAGCCTGACAGACCTCCCCCAGAGGAAGGTGTGTGAAACCTGGGTGCTGCAACACCAAAATTCTCTGAGGGAGTCGAGATTAATGTTAACTTGGGGTTGGAAGCAATTTATAAATAATCTTGTGAAATGTCATGAATTGAGGCCTTCTCACTTTTATTTTTCCTTTCTTACGTCACGTTTTCACTAATCTTAACTCTGTTACCATGTGCCAGTTACCTCTCAGGGTTTGAGTTTCTGTCCATGTGCTGCGTGTGACAAGTGCCACCCCTATCAGACAGCTGTGCCTTTCAGAATTACTGCAGCCATGGAGAATCCCACTTTTACAGAGAACTGAAATGCTTTATTTAATACCCTGACTTCTGTCCCTCCCCAAAATTCTGGAGCAGATTCATCCAGCTCCTCTGAGCAGAAGGGAACAAACTATTCTTGAAATGGGTCCTAGGTAGATAGGAAATGTGGTGAATTTTTCCATTTGCCAGGAAGGGGAAGAACCACAGAATCACCGAGGTTGGAAAAGACTTCTGAGGTCATAGAGTCTAACCTTCAGCTGAATCCCACGGTTTCCAACTAAACCAGATCACCAAGTACCAAATCCACTCATTTCTTGAACACCTTTAGGGATGGGGACTCCACCACTGCCCTGAAGCTGTGCCAGTGCCTGACCACTTTCCACAGAAGACATTTTCCCAATATCCAACCTGACCCTCCCCTGGCCCAGCCTGAGGCCGTTCCCTCTCCTCCTGTCCCTGCGTCCCTGGGAGCAGAGCCCGACCCCCCTGGCTGTCCCCTCCTGTCAGGGAGCTGTGCAGAGCCACAAGGTCCCCCCTGAGCCTCCTTTTCTCCAGGCTGAGCCCCTCTCCCAGCTCCCTCAGCTGCTCCTCATGGGAATTGTTCCATGAAAGGTGCTCAGTAAGCAGGGAGCCTTTGGAGAGTGCTGACCACACCTCAAGAGAGGACTTCAAACTCTGATTTTCCAGTGCCTGAGGAATGTGGAATGCCTACATTAAGCCCCAAACCATTAAGCCTGGCTTAGGTACAGTACTTCTCCCTGAGTATTCCTTTCCAACCCCTGTTAGTTAGAGACTGCTTATGCCCTGAAAGTTGAACTTTTATTTTCCCTTCCAAGACATTTTCTCTTCCAAGAGGAGATGAATCTTTGTTTAGTCTTTGCTATGACGACTCATGGATCACTGTAATTATCCAATTGATTTTTAAATCCTGCAAAGCTCTTGGCCTTGCTGATCTCTGGCAGGTTTGAAAGGAGCACTGAGTTATAATGAGTGGTGTCTTTACTTTTTTATGTAACATTTCCCAAGAATTCCACTGCAAGTGCCGATTTTCCTCTCTGCTCTGTCCTTGAGAACAAGGTTAAGTAGATAACCTGCTGGTTTTAAGCACTTTTAGGAGTTTCCTGGGGGAAATGAACACCTGCTGCTGCCAAATTTATCTCCTTGGCCGTGTCCTGTGAAGCTGTTCCATGTTGTCATGTTCGAGCCGTCACACAGGATTTAAGAAGCTGTGCTGCTGCACGAGCATTAATCCAGGCTTCTGATGGTCTTTTTTTCCCTTTTTCCACTTTTATCTACAGAAAGACTGTGAATGCTCTGCCTCTGCACAATCCTTCCTGCTTATCAGGTTTGAGATATTCACTTTAGAGTATTTTCTAATCTATTAGAAAATATACTGACATTGTTTCCCCACATGAATTTTAAATTCTGCCGAGAGAATGTCCACCTGTTCTATTAAATGCCACAAACTTAATTATAACTAAACTGTAAAGCACTCTATGTGCCTCCATGAAACTTTCTTGCTACCAATGAGGGTGCATTTTGTTCTTTTATATAGAAATAACTTCAAGAAGATCCATATTGCCAGCAAAGATTAGGCTGTAAAAAAGAACAATTTATTACTTATTTGGAAAGAACTCTGACATTTTATTTTCTCCTGGGGTCAATTTTTAGTGCTGGGATTTCAACAACATCTAAACTATTTTCTGTATTTGTTTATTGATATGTTTCAGTTCTGCAGAAATGCACAGAAATCAAAGTATGAGAATAATCAATAATGACTAATTAGGATCAGATTCAGTCACTTCAGTGATCTGTATAGGACCATGGCAGTGTTCACCTACTGCCTTTCTTCTGTATTGATTCTAATGTTATAATTATGAGTAGAAACCTCCATTATATTAGTTTGTAATGATTACCGGAAGTTCTTCTATGGCCAAACACATGGGAAAATCAGGGATGAGCCCCATAACCTGCATTTAACCTAAAAAAATTAATATTTTGTACAGCAATCCCTTGCAATTTCCTGTATATTTTTTACACAGTCATCATTTTAATAATTGAAACTTTGAGGTTCATGCAGCTGCCTGAGTTAATTTAATTTATGCATGCAAATATGCAAAGGAAGAGTTCCTGAAGGCCAACATTTGTCTGACAGGGCTTATCTTCCTTTCTTCCCTCTGCAGTAATGGAGAGGATTAATCAGGCTCATCACTCTCTTGATTGCTGGAACTTAGTTTCTTTTCTGGGTTAATCTCTGCACTGACCAGAGCTGAAGCCTTGGAAGAGAAGGTTATTTAAAGTTACTCAATATCCCATGTACTATATGAATTAAAGTCTTTTTTCCCCCTTGTTCCCACATTCAGTATAAGGCCACTAAGAGGGATACTTAAATTTTGGGAACATGTGTGTTCATCTACCAGCACGTAGTTTGAAATTCCTATTCCAAATTATGTGGCAGCAGTGAATTAAAGGAGGGGAGGGATGGGGGAGGATAAAACAGCTGCATTCTGGAACACCAGATTCCAATGAAAATAAAACTGCAGTTGGCAACACATAATCTTGTTTCATGTGAAAACACAGTAGTTTGGCTTCTCCTCCCTCTGATAAAAATCCTTCAGACTTCCCTTCATGGGAATTATAGAATTCCAGAATGGTTTGGGTTTGAAGGGACGTTAAAGCCTATCAGGATGGGGTGTCAGGAAGGAGTTTCTTGCCATGAGAGTGGTGGTGCCCAGAGGAGCTGTGCCTTTAATGTCATTGCCCAAATATGAGTCTGGTTTCACTTCAGCCAAGCTGGCACTGTGGGTCACCCTGTTATAACAACATATTTCTGACAGTCTCCACTAAACCTTTTGTGTCCTGACTCCATGGGGTCTGAGGGAAGCAAGAGGTCTGACCTGTTGATCTTGGAGGTCTTTTCCAATCTAAATGATCCCATGATTGTAAAAGAATGATTATTTAATATTAGTGATATCTATTTGGACTTTCCCACCCTTCCATTCATTTGCAGGGCAGCAAAAGCTGTACATTTCAAACTCTTCTGCTCTCTAACAATGCAGGAAATATAAAAAAGCTTTGCCTCAGGTCATCAGTCCTCTGTTTGAGAGTCATGATTGCAGGTTTTAATCTAAAATATTGCACTAATAGGCCACCTTTTAAAAAACCATGTCAGGCATCCAGAACAGCCCTTCTGTGCCCCTGATGTGCCACTGTGCCTTGGGATTATGGAGCCCATCATTTTCTCCCTGGCTTCCAGGGATGGAGGTCACCCACTCCTGGATTTTGAAAATGAGGCTGTGCATCCCCAGTGAGCCACCAGGGCAGGGATGGATGTCAGACCATCATCCCCAGAGATGGGAGGGGACAGGGCCCAGTTTCTGTTGGAGAAATCCCTCAATTTCCTTGACTGAGTATCTTTGCCATGAGTATTTTAAATTGTCCTTAATTTAGTTTTTCCCTTTATTGATTATCTGACTTCCCAATTAATGCATCCACTGAGAAGCTCCTATGTTTAGTTTTCAATCTCTTTTCACACGAGACCACAGAACACATATTTCAATTATAATAGACTAGCTAAGTAATTAAGGAATAATAAATGAATAAAAATCCCATCATAGCAGTCTATTTAAAATGTCTAATTAAAACTACAGCACACATATAGAATCAGGGAACCATTAAGGTTGGAAAAGGCCTCCAAGATCATTGAGTCCCACCATTAACCCAGCACTAAACCATGTTCACAAGTGCCACATCCACATTTTTTGAACACTTCCAGAGATGGTGACACCACCACTTCCCTGGGCAGCCCGTGTCTGATCAGCCTTTCCCAGACAAGCAATCAGAAATACACACATCAAGCATTGGCCAGCACTACATTTTCAGTTCCTTCAGGAAATATGGGTGAAAAGGGAATGCTGAGTTGTTGTTAACCAGTGCAAACCCCCAGCTGGCTGAGAAACCTCCCAGTTAGTGGTGTCCATTTCTCCAGAGTTCTAAGACTAAGAAAATGAGACCCCTGAATTGTGGCACAGTTTTTATTTGCCCTGGGAGCCAGAGAAACATCTCTGTGTCAGCAAAACACAAGGCCTTGGAGACTACCAAATAGCCAAGATTTCCAATTATTTCAGTGTTCAGAAGGCACATTTTTCCAAAAGGACCCACAAGGGGAAAATTATTTCTCCAATAAATGTTTATTAGGTGAAGAGTGTAAAATAAATCCTGTCTTAGCAGCATAGGCTGAAAGTCTCAAATAACAAGATAAAAACCCCATCCTCTTCCCCTTTCTTAAGCCCTTCCTGAGTTGCATCCCTACAATTAGGATGATAGTAATAATGAGAATGCTTAAATGGAAAGATCGTAATCAGAATTATTTAATACACAGTACAGGCAGCTATAACTAATGTGGTGCACTATTTATTGAAGCAATGATATCAAAGTTAGAAAAACAGTCATTAAGTAGAGATTGATGTCACTCACCCATCCCAGTGACCAAATCTCTTTCCTCATCCTCAAGGAGTGACCTTGAGGGTGTCCCTGCTCCAGAGAGGAATCTCCACACACTCCCAGGAGGGGGCTGTTAGAAGATTCTCCCATTAAAAAGTGGGGCTGGGCTTTTATGGCACAAGGTGACAGATGTCAGACGTCCCCAGGCTGGGTTAGATCAGTTGTCAGCACTGTCACCTCTTGGTTCCTCTGCCAGGATCTCAGGAACGTTTCTCCTCAGAGTGTTTAACTTTGGGATGGATGAGTCAGGCTCCTCTCAGCATCCTTTAACCCCAGAGAGATCCCCATCTCCATCCCAGTGATCCCTTGGCAAAAAGGAGATTGTCTGAGCGGTGTTTCCCCCATTTAGGCAGGGTTTCCAAGAGGAAATCTCTGGAAGATAAGCTCAGCGTTTTAAGGGGAGAATCCTCCTGGAAGTGCAGTCACAGGCAGTCATTCACTAACACTCTCCTGCCATGGTAAAGATCTATAAAAGCTGGAGCAAATGTTGATTTACAGACTAAAAAATCTCCCACCTAAGGGCCTTTGTCTTTCCATTTCAAAAAAATAAGGGAATTGTGGATGTTCTTACACCGATTTTTTAACTTAGGGTCACCCCTGATTTTTTTGTTTGTTTCCTTTCCCAGGAATTTTTGCACAAGTAGCGATTTTTCAAATGGAAGGTGGAGGGGGAACCTTGATCGGACGCTTCTTCGAAAGACTTTTCACAGCAATTCATCTGTCATTTGTGGAAGACAGGTGAGAGAGGAAATTGCTTTTATTTTATGAAAGGATTCTTATTTTAAAGGAGAAAAAGGCAGTTATGAGTCACCTCCAGTGCAGACAATTATCTTTCATGGAGACTGGGCAGCAGTTTTCAACCTTTCCCATCATGTGTGTCTCTAAAATGTTCCCAGAGACTCCAGCTGGGTCAAATTAAGCACATTGGGCTTCACAAAACTCTGAAGCTCACGTGTCAATTACCTTTTGTGTCCTTTGACTCCAAACTTCTTCCATTGGTAGGCTATAATCTGAAGCTTGCCTGGCGACATAGCAAGTGTATTATCTGGTTGAATTTCCTGGCCACACTGGAATGAGGTAATTTGCACCTTAGTGCAAATTACCAACCCCACGGGTAATTCCATCCACAGTCTCAGCAGAAGGGCTGAAGGGACAAAAAGGCTGTGCCAAGAGCAGTTTCCCATGTCTGGAGAGGACCACAGTGGTGCTGCAGGCAGGAGTTACCCATATCACCAATATCTGGTCCACACCTTTTCTGTTCCATAGCTGGAAATTTGTTTTTCATTTCTTTTCATACACTTCCCACCCAGCATCAGAAAAATGCACTTGGATGGTGCCTCTCCATTTAGAGCTTTGATGTTTGTTTAGCATCTTAAAAGAGTAAGGAAAAACAGAAAAACAAAAGACCTTATAAATCTTTAGAAATCCCTAAGTTTTGGGCTTTTTTCCTTTGCTACAAAGAAGAACATTTATAATGTAACAGTTAAAAATGCCTTTAAAGCTTTATGCTTTTGCCTAAGTTGAATAAAACAAAGCCACTGAATATCTTTAAAAGGCTGTAAAGAAGGAAGCAGTCTTGTGTCACTCCATGATAAACTATTTATTTAAATGCTTAAAAGGAAAGAGCCTGAAACCCATGGAAGCACTTCAGTGTGAGGCAAAGGGAGCTGAATGTTCAGAATTAGTCTCACATTGTGAGCAAATCCCCCAGGAGCTCACTTTGGTCCACACTTCACATGAAACCAAGGGTCTTCTGCAGGGACAGGTGTGGGTTTTTTACTTTAGTTGAATGGTTTATTATGGGTTGGAAAAAAGGTTTGCCCTTAAGACAAGACATCTATGCAGGGGTATGACTGCAGGAAATACAACCTCAAAATGGGTAATTGGAAGAAAATGCAGATGTTTTATTCAGTTGCAAATGCTGGCCCTGCTGCCTGGAGGAGCCACTGACAGGATTTCATTCTTTTGCAGCTACAAAGCAGTGGTGGAATGAGCAGGCATTGACAGAGGCCAGGAAATAAAGGAGAGACTGTACAGGAAATGTATTCCAATGTCAATTCCAACATTTCGCCTCCTCAAGCTGGAATTTGCATGACAATGGAGAGCAAGAAACCTTTCAGCAGCAGAGAAATAAGTACTCCCTCTAAAACCCCTACCTGCCCACACAGAGACTTTGCTGTGCTTGATGAGACACATTTCTGCAGTCTGATCCCATTTTATGGCTCATTATGGCTCTCTGTAACCTGCTCATATCTTCTTTTGAGACTGGAAAACAAAGCAGGGCATCTTTAATATCACAGGATGGGTTGAGCTGGAAGGGATCTTAGAGGTCACCTCATTCCACCCCCTGCCATGGGCAGGGACACCTTCAACTATCCCAAGTTGCTCCAAGTCCCATCCAGCCAGGCCTTGAATACTTCCAGGGATGATCTTGGAGATCTTTTCCAGTCTCAGTGATTTTCTGATTCTGATTTGTTCAAAACTGCTGATGGATTAACTTTTAGCCAGCAGATTCCCTGACATATCAAATCCCACTAGTCCCATGCAGCTGGCACAAAGCCACTTGAGAGCATAAACCTGACACAAACTCTCTGTTGGATGACATGGCTCACTTAGCACAAAGGCACTTGGATCCCAATCCAGATTTGTACGCAGGGCGACTTGGAAATACAACAGATTCCATATTAATCATGGAACTCCAGCTTGTCTTCCTGCATTAAAAAACCCCCACCAAAACACCCAACAAAGGGACTAAAGAAAATCCTCTCATGTCCTACAAGGCAAATGACACACTGCCTCTACCTGGTGCTGGCTGGCAGCTCCTGGGACACCTCGGGAGCACATTCCCAAACAACAGCAGCTGGGCCGGGCTCATTTGGATCCCATTCCAAACAACTGAAGCTGTGCAGGGCCGCCCAATGTTGGGTTGCCCCAGTTGCAGGATGTGATTGATGCACACTCAACTTGGTGGAAGCCACTTATTCACTAATTAGTTCCTCCTTTCAGCACATTTAGCCGAGACTGATGGGACTAGCTTCTTGGGAATAAGTTTCAGTGGATTGTCTGCAATTATTCACCGCTCGGCGTGGATGGAAGGAACTTTTCTTTCTGGCAGTGCCCTCCCACCTAAGGCTGAATGCTGACTCTTCTTTAGTTTCTCTTTGCCGAGACATTCACAATTAATATATTGTTATCTGTGGTTTCCATGCATTATTTATTAAATCAGAGGTAAACCCGAGGCTCCACAAGCATGGCAGGGGAACTTATTCTGCTAAGGGTTGGATGGAATCCTGGAGTGGTTTGGGTTGGAAGAGACCTTAAAATGAATTTCATTTCATCCCATGCCATGGGCAGGGAAACCTTCTGCTATGCCAGGTTGCTCCTAGCCCTGTCCAACCTGGCCTTGGACACTTCCAGGGATGGGGCAGCCACAATCTTCCCAGGCAAAGCAAAAGTAAACACAGCCAGTGCCCACTGCAAAGTGGAAATGGAAGAGTCATTTGTCTCTGCCACATCCCAGTCTCCAGACTGGAAGGATCAGATCAGAGTGACAGAGTCATCTGTCATGTGAATGCACCTGTGCTGAAATAAAATAACCTCAACTGATGATAATGAGACAGAAAATCAGAAGGATTAGCACATGTGGGCTGCTCCAGGAGTGCAAGGTGAGCAGAGTTGGTTCAAAGCCAAAAATTTACAGGAGTGTTTTGATAAAAGACCAGTTGTGGCACAAAGTTGGAAAGAGACAGCAGCACAGATGAGGAGACAGAAGTTTCCTGCACAAACCAGGAGACCATGAGCACACCCTGATGGGACAGGTACAGGGGACTCCCCTGAGCAAGGTACATGGAAAGAGGAGCACAGACAGACAAAATTGTCCATTACAAACAATAAACCAAAACTAGAATTTTTCAATTCTGTCATTTCAGAAGATATGCCAAGTTCTTCATTATTAAATTCTATCTAATTTTTTAATTACCTCTTAATTGTCAGAAGGTATGCCTTGGTTGGCAATCAGAATTAAACATGGGTTTGGCACTTTTAGAGTGCAAAGTTATAGATGAGGTATCAATAAACGCCTAAAAGAAAGCTAAATAATAATAATTATGTCTTCCTTAAAAGAGAACAACTGAACACATTTTTTTTCTTGTTTTGCTGGTTTTATTATATGAGTATTTTGACTCTTATTTTCAAAGCAGCATGAACACAAAATTAACATCTGCTTTCAGAGCTGCCTTAGGTTTATTGAAAATGCTCATTTATTAAAATCTGGTGACAAGTGGTGATGACTAAATTAATAGGCAACTTGGCAAGTGGAATATTTGATAAACTGCTTGGAGAAGTGTGAAATACCTTTCTCCAGCTGTGGAGAAAACTTGAAAACCTGAATACATATCTGAATTAAAAAATGTGATTAAATAGAAGAATATCTAAAGCTTCTGGGGGTACTGATTGAACACAGGAATTTTCTGAGGTAACAATGGCCTCATATATGCTGTCATTAATAAAAAATGATATATAAAATAAAAATACTGGTCCAATAATAACAATCTTTTAGAAAAAAATTGTGAAGCATGAGTGATTTTAACAATAAAGTAACTGTTTAGCTTAAAAAATTTAGAAGGAAATACTTGTAAAGCATAACAATTTTCTACCTTTCCTGTCAAACATAATAGCCCTATGGGATACTAATTATTGTAAAATAGTTGTAAATAAAACCATTAAAATCTTATTTAATAGAACTAGATTGTCTTTGCATAGGTCAGTTTATTATCCCAGGTGAAGTGTCCTGACATTTTTAAGTGGGAGATCATTCCTTCACCTTCACCTTCGAGATAATGAAAAGTTAAAAGTCAAAACTAAACCCAGGTGTGATTGAAGAATAAAAATCTGTGTTAAATGTTTGTGTGGGGAAATTAGTTTGTTTGGTATCAGGATGTGATATAACTAAGGGACAGGATTTGATGCTATCAGGAAAAAATTGTTCAGGGAAAGGCTGATCAGGCACTGACACAGGCAGTGGTGAAGTCCTCATCCCTGAAGTGTCCAAAAAATGACTGGATGTGGAACTCCATGATTTGGTTTAGTGACATGGTGGGATTCAGTGGGAAGTTGGACTTGATGGTCTTTTCCAACCTTAATGATCCCATGATTCTGTGAAAAGGTTGTATTAGAGTTTATATTGAACTTTCTAAGGAAACCCAACCAAATAAACAAAAAACCCAACCACCATCACCTCACCTCCATACCCCCTACCCCCCAAAAAAGCGGAAAAAAAAAGGAAAAAAAAAAAAAGAGACATGAAATTTTTCATTTGAATTCTCAGGCAGAACCTGTTGGATTTCAAAGGGAACTTTGCCCAGGTCAGGGAAGAGGCTGATTTCTGCCCTTGATCTCAGCTTGAAGGCAGGGACCTGAGGAATCTGCCCAGGGAAGGTAGAAAATCCTCCACATGTTGAATGTCACAAACCATGGCTTCCAAAGGATCCATTCCAGCAAATACTGAAAAGTTCCAAAACAACTAAAAAAAAAACCCCTAAAAAATTTCTTGCTTTCATTTTGAGAAGACCAAAAATCACTTTTCAAAATGAAATTTTCAGCTATTCAATTTCATTTTGTCTACTCTGCTCAAGACATCACAGCTCTCCTTTCCTTCCCTCACTTCTGATGAGGATACAGCCCAGCTGGATCTCTGGTAGATGGAAAAGGGAATAGGAGCAAGCCCAACATGGCAAAAGTGAAGAGTGGGATTAATTCGCCATAGTTCTCCACCAGAATGGGTTTGGAATTGTGAGCACTTAAGTATTTTTGAAGGTGGTGATGAAGTCCTGGCACAGGGTGCCCAGAGAAGCTGTGGCTGCCCCTGGATCCCTGGAAGTGTCCAAGGCCAAGTTGGACAGGACTTGGAGCACCCTGGGACAGTGGGAGGTGTCCCTGCCCATGGCAGGGGTGGCACTGGATGGGCTTTAAGGTCCCTTCCAACCCAAACCATTCCATGATCCTGTGATTCCCTGATTTTTACAGCTTGATCAGTTCCCTACCACTACCTTTCCAGCTGTAAACCCAGTATTTTCCAAGGTTCACAACAGCTCCTGGGCTTTCCTATACCAATGCCTTAAATCTGCAGCAGAAGATGAATCTTTTAGGTGGTGAAGAATAAGATTAGAGCCTGTTCCAGTTTTGGGCAGACATGCATATCATTTACCCTATTTTTCTGTGTTACTCTATAAAAGTTTATGACCCTCCAAGTTTTTTTTTTTTTCAGAGCCCCAGTTAAGGGGTTGGGATATGCTGCTGGTTTGATCCAGAAAATAAACAGTGTCTGCTGCTGAAAGCCAGCAAATGATCCACCAGATGCTTGGATCTGCAGCTCCGGAGCCCAGCCATGGGCTTAATGTGAAGAATTAAAATCTCTTCCCTTCAGCGGCACTGAAATGCCTCATTAGTGCTCTAAAGGAAGAACTGAGGGTGCAGCACTGCTATAAATAGGATTCTACATCTCTCACCAGTTCAAGTCATTAATAGCCTTGGGAAGGAAGGAACTTCCAGGCTGATGGATGTGGAGTTTATGTCCACAGGACTTGGGCATGTGGGTTGTTCGTCAGTGTTCTCCCCACTCTTCATCTGGCCTCATGTACTTCTAAACTCCCTACAAAAGCAAAAAACAACAAAAAAAGCCACCTTTAAAAATTTCATCAATTCCTGGCTTGAAAAAACCCCAGGACTCTTGAAGAGAACAAAATCAGCAGTTCCCATGGTTATATTTTGCTTCACTTACCTACACAACTCCTCTCTTCTGGTGATGTTTGTCCTCACATAGCACAACTTTCCAAATTTCCTCTCCCAAACCTTAAGATAAAATTGCCTTGACAAATACTAAGCTCAATTTTCAGGAAGACTATTATTTTTTGAAAATAAAGTCTTAATTCTCAGTGAAATTGTCATCTTTGGGTCCCTAACAGAGCCATTTCTCCCTTTCAGAGAGAACTGTGGTGGATCACAGAATATCTTGAGCTGGAAGGGACCCCCAAGGATCATCAACTCCATGGAATGCTTGATTTTAATACCAGTGCTTCTACATTTTTTAATATCCTACATTAGGACACTCCTTTTCAAGGGCAATTACAGCAATAAATTCTACTTGCTTATTTAATTGAGGGTAATAACTTTTAATATATCCTAGCTGAAAAGTAGCATTCTGAGTTTATTTGCCAGAGTGCTGTTTAAGTCCTCCCTGAGTATGTATTTTTATGCATGACATGTACTTCTCATCTACAAGAAGGTGTAGCTGCTACAGCTTGGATCATTATATAAGATGGTGTTGCCTATGCTCCAGGAAGACCTTGTTTTTCCAAGTTTTCTTCTTCAAAGTTGTCTGAAAGGAATTAAAAATCTGAATGACTTTTTAAAAATCTTTTCACATCAATTTTTTCACTTTACTGTGAATTTGAATCCAATGTGGAATTAGAAAGTAAACAATATGGTTTTTATCTCCAAGCATCCAGCTCCAATTAAACATCATAAATTGAGCCTTGTGCACTCAAAGCTGACTTGAAATGGATATAGTTGCGGAAATCTTAAATAAGAAGTTTCTATTATGCCACCAAGATCCTTTTCTGTGGAAGGAATTGTCTCAGCCTTGTGGATCTTAAGTGTAATGTGGACTTCTGTTGTTAATTATTATAATGCACAGATTTTTGGGATGTCACTTTGTTTATGAAGTCTCTTATTAGGCAAAAGGTTAGCAAAGATACGACCCACTGCAGGCTCCTTGGGGAAAACTCAGTTTAAGCACTTTAAAGGTGAGAATCTAATTTTCTGTACCAACAGAAATATTGCAGGAATGTGTCCATGTCCTAGGTTACAATGTAAAATTGTGCCCAAGGTATGTATTCTATCCCCATGAGCTGTTGGAGCCAAGGTGGGGCAGTGTTTTCCTTATCTTCTGTTAACGACCCTAACAATGCCTTGCCACATGACTCATAGATAACTTCCAATGGGCGCTGTCTCTGTTTAATGGGCCATTAAGGGCCCACTGTATGACTCATAGAATGAGATCATCCCATTGTGAGATGCTCCGCCCAGGGGGAGGAGCCAAGCATTCCCACCTGGATAAATCCAGGGTTTGAGACTGCACAGGCAGCTTTTATCCACTGGACTCCCAGAGGAGATAAGAGCTACCAGACGTTTCTACAGGAATCACTGCTTTGACAAGACCATCTCATCTAGACTGCCATTACCACCCTAACTTTATTTTCTTTTCATCTTATTAAATTGTG
>VWYN01025039.1:123537-141646 GCA_013400075.1 Hippolais icterina | reverse complement strand
GGCCCACGATGCCTCTGGTCATCAGGGAAGAGATGCAGCATACCGATAGGCCCATGACCGAGGGGTGGACCTTACTATGGACAGCATCTCACAAGTCATCCATGACTGTGAGACCTGCGCTGCAATCAAACAGGCCAAGCGGGTAAAGCCTCTGTGGTACGGTGGACGATGGTTGAAGTACAGGTATGGGGAAGCCTGGCCAATTGACTACATCACCCTTCCCCAGACCCGCCAAGGCAAGCGCTATGTTCTGACCATGGTAGAAGCAACCACAGGATAGCTAGAGACCTATCCTGTGCCTCATGCTACTGCCCAGAATACCATCCTAGGCCTTGAAAAGCAAGTCCTGTGGAGACATGGCACCCCTGAGAGAATCGAGTCAGACAACGAGACACATTTTAAGAACAGCCTTATAAACACCTTTCCCAGAGTTAAAACACCTGTCCACAGGAAAACTTAAGGTTCTTTATTTCCAAAGGCATGGTTTTTTCTATTCTATGAACTTCAGTACCATAGAAAGTAAGTGAATGTAAAAAAAGTTTTCATGTGGGAAAAATACAAAAACTGCTTAATTTTTTATATTTATCAGCAAATATTGAAACTTACATATCAGGGATTGTTATTACCGATTGATGTCGCTGTAAATTTGTTGACTGAGAAGCACCTCCACCTGTTTTCAACAGGGTAATGAGTAGAGAGTAGGACATGGACATTTTCTGATTTATTTTTCTTTCCTATTCAACTATTCCATGCATGATTTGCATCACATTTTCCAAGGCTATCAGAAGATAAAACAAATAAGAAAAGTCAGCTTCAAGAGCTGATAATCTATATGCAGTATAATCAAAACCCCTTTGCATCAAGGCCTTTCTGGAAAGCCTGAATTCCAAGAAGATTGCTTGAAAGGCAGAGAAGTAAAATTCCAACTGCTGTGCAAGGCAGCTGAAGAGGAAACTCCTGCAACAGTGACTTAGAGAAGCAAAACAACCCCACACAGCAGATTAAGGCAGTGTTAAATAAACCCCTCATGCTGGGCCAGCAAGGCTCCTTCTGGAAAGTGCGGCTGAACTAAACCCACAGACAGATCTGGCTGAGTCTCTGCCAATAACCAGTGGTAGAGAGGCTGGAATGTCAGAACAAATTAGGTGGATAGTGATCCTTCCCTCTGATAGCTTCATTACTCCACGTGCAATGTTTCACTCATTGTGGGTTTAGGATTTCCTGCATCAGTTCTGCTTTTCTGTGTTTAATTCTGTCCCTTTGTCCTGTTTCTCTTTCAGAGTCTGTAACTTCATTAACTCCGGTTTGAAGAGCCACTTCTTTTGCCTAATTTCAAAGCTACTATTTTCCAGCTTCCTTTGAAGTCCCCTAGATCTGAGAGAAGTGACCTGGAGAGCTGCTCCCAATGGATCCTGGACCCCAGGAGTGATGGATCTGCTGGGACAGCCCTGGGAGGGACCCAGAGCAGGTGACAGTTCCTTGGGAGCCCTGGTTTTGGAGGCTTAACTCCAGTGTGCATCCTGAGCTGTGTTGGATGGATGGGCCCTGGGCCAGGCCTTAGGCTGGGTTTTGGGCTCCTCTTCCTGCTGTCCCCTCCTGGAGCTCCTTGGGTGCCCCATTCCAGGTTCCTTCCAACCCAAACCATCCTCTGGTTCTGTGAACTCCTCTCTGTTTTCAGAGAACTCCCAGGATGTCTTGAAGAAGAGATCAGAAATCCAGGCACAACATTCCTCAGGAATTGGGTTCATGGATTTTTTTTAAGCAGCCTAATGATGTTTTGGTCCTCACTCCTCTACAAATTGTTCTCAATATTTCAACTATTTTTTTCTGGCAGTGATTGAGCACTGAGCTGATACTGTTCTTGGAATTATCCAGTATAACCTAAGAACTCGTTCCAGAGTACTGACAGTAAGATTTCAGTCCTTCATTTGGACTAATCAAGTTAAACTCTTCCTCTCAATGTGTTTAATTTTGCTTTTTCTTACAATGAATCTCACCTGCAGCTGAATGATCCTGTCTTTCCCTCACAGCAATTCCTGCTGCAATCCTTATCCCTGCTTTTTACTCCTCACTTATTTCATGTGATCTGTAAATTCTATTGTGCTCAAACAAATTGTCAAGTGTCCCAATTGCATAAACACGTATCAGAAATTTAACAGGTGAAATATGAAGGGCCGACTTTGACTCGGGTTTCAGAGAGCAATTCTACATAGATGCAGAATGTTTCCTGCTTTCCTATTTTTCTCCAAGAAAAGAGAAATTTTATTTAAAATTTGGGCATAATGTAATTAGCAGATGTTTAATGATAATTTGTTCCTCCTACAAGGAGAACAGCAATCTTTCATAGCAGTTTTATGAATTAACAAGCATTTAGGAGAGTGTAAAAAAATTGAATTTGAAAACAAGTTGTATTGACAGCTCCTAAAATAACAATTACTCATGAAGAACCATTTCAAATCAGTTTCTAATGACACAATTCAGCTCGAGGTTTGGTGTATGCTGAAAGTTGCACTTCTCTGAGACAAATACATTCTATCCAATGATGGGGAACAGTTTTGATAGAAAAGTAATTCCAGTTTGCAGGTTGCAATATCTATAGAATTAGAGAAATTTGCTTGCTTAGAAAAAGACAAAGAAAACAAGTGCATGGCCGTATCAGCATAAATATAGGTTTAAGGCTGCAATGACGATTATCTCAATTTTCATTGGAATTGTATTTATTTGCTTTATTAAATAGCAGTGGCTTGGATCTGACAGTATCTGGAGATGCAATCTAGTAATGGAAAATTAAAATGTGCAGTTTCAGCTACAGGGGTTTATCTTCAATAATGGAACTATCCAAGCAAAACTTGCCTTTATTGAGAGTTTCACCAGCAGATGGTCCCTGTCCAAAATGGAAAACCATCGAAGGAAGAACATTTTTTGCTGTTAGTCAGCACAAAAGTTTTCTATTTTTTATGTCCCACCTTCAAGTCTCATTAAATTTCTGGAAGTTCTTTTTCCTATCCACTCACCACGAAAGACAAGGAATATCCAGCAGACATTTGCATTACTGCTTGACAATATTTTATACCAGTTTTTTCATGCTCTTTGCCTGACTATTAAGCAACAGCACAGATTATACATAGATTAAAACAAGCAGGTTTAATTAGACTGCTGATTAAAGCAAATATTTTCCTATGCTTAAATAAACAGGACCATTAAGACACAGCTTTCTGAGTGAAGGTGATGACTTGGTTTCAGTCACAGTGTGTTTGGAATAAAGTGTGATTGAGATTTTGGAAAGGACAATGATTTCCTGAGAAGGTGAGAGGAAAATTTCTCCTGTTACATGTATAAAATGCCAAGATATGAAGTCAATGCACCAAGGTTTGAAACGCTGGAGAAACACGCAGAATAATACTAAGAAATACTCAAGTGACATTGGTATTTTTCCCCCTGAATTAGTTTTTTTTAAAGTGTTATAATAAACAACATTCATGCTGTAAACTGATAAACTAGTGAAGGGTTTTCTTCTGAAGTTTTTCATAGTGAGCATTGGAATAAACCCTGCTCCCATCCCATCCATATTAAATGGGAGTACAGGGGCACAGACAGACAACAATCACACCCACACACCCATGTTAAATTTTGAGTTGTGCTCATTCCCAAAGGAGTAACACCAGGTCAAATAAAGATCTTTCATCTGCCATTTACTGGTGTTTTTCTCAGAGAAACAGCATTTATTTACATGAAGATAATTTACTGTAGATGGAAATTCGGTAGCAGCACTTGAGGCTAAACAGAGACGTGAAGCTGATAATAAAACTTGGAGTAAAATTCTGTAATTAAAGCTCCACTGAGAACATGAAACAAATCCATGCATCTCTCTTCATGTATATGATTACATATGTCCAGCGTTACCTCGTAAACATATGAGCCACCAAAATGAAATATCAGTACTGCCTCGCTGAGTGAGGGAGAGAATTAAACCTTCATAGCTGGATTTGCCGGAGAAGCATTGAAATAAATCTCTTTAAAAGACATTTTAAGGACATAAACAAGTGTTGTATATACCCACAGCAAAATTAAATGTAAAAATGTATTGCCTCTGAGGCAGAACAAAATAGTTGCTTGCAGTGAACAATATTGCACAGTCGCAGCATGGGCTTGGAATTCTATTTCAGGGAAGAAGCTCTGAAAAAGAAAAACACATTAATAATAAGCTTCTGCCTGTGATAATGGAAGTTTTGAAATCCTTGATTTTAGTGTGCCATGTAAGTGAGGGAAATCTTTACGGCCTTTTTTCCTCCTTTTCCTTTTCTTTTTTTATTTCACTTAGTGCTCAGCACCAAAAAAAATATAGGAAGGGGCTTGTTTCTTGGAAATGTTACTCTCTCCCTCTCTCCCTCCTTTCCTCCATGAACTGATTCCTTACATGCACGGGCAATACATTACTCCACTGAACCAAATGGAGGAGCAGCAATTCTTTCTAATGATTCCCATATGGACAATAGGGCTCTGTGTCAGATGAAAGTGTCATAAACAATATGACAGCACAGAACCACAGCAGATTTCCATAAAACCTGGTAATCATTTGCCTTTTATTGTATATTTGCTAAGCATGCCTGGCGTAACTCTTCCCTCATGCACTGTCAGTGAATGGTTCCTACACTGGAAGAGGTGAAAAGGAATTTCCTCCCTCAGAACTGGACGAACTCGTAAGTAGCTGAATTATTTGGGAACAAACACAAATCTTAAACCCCTCAAATATTCAGGCATCTTGCAACAGGCCATGGGAAACAGTCAAATGAGATTTCTTCCCATTTGTCTCAACAGGACAAGAGGAATGGCCTCAAGTTACAGCAGGGGAGATTCAGGTTGGACACCAGGAAGAATTTCTGCATGGAAAGGTTTGTCAAATATGGGCAGGGGCAACCCAGGGAGGTGTTGGAGTCCCCATCCCTGGAGGTGTCCCAAGAACAGCTGGACATGGCACTCAGCGCTCTGGGCTGGTGACATGGTGGGGATTTGGCACAGCTTGGACTCCATGGTCTGGCAGGGTTTTCATAACCTCAGAGATTCCAGGATATTACTCTGCATTTCTAGGATCCTTTATTGTACCACCAGGATTGATGGATTGAGTAAGGGATGGATTGATTTTGCTCATTTCCTAATGGCAGATTTTCTGGTGTGCAAGATAATGAAGGGGAGGAATTGGAATGTGCAGGAGAAGAGCTAAATGTACATTATCATCCTGGAACTTCCCACTGTGAGTAGATGATCCCGATGCTCTGGAGCAGATGTACTATATTTACTTTAATATCTCCAAAACAGCATGGATACAGCGTTGTGCATTTTGCAGTCCCCATAAGAAATCATTATAATTTTCCATAATTTTTTCATTTTTAAAATCTTGGAAGACTCTCACTTTTATATCCACTTCTCCACCACATCAGTTTCTTCTTTGTTTAGAATCACTGTAACTCCTTTGAGAAGTGTCATATTCAGTGTTTTTCCACTGATGAGAACTTGAATTTTGATTTTAATGGAGACTTCTCTGGTGGATGCAACAAGAATAGTAATTGTTGTGTGACTAAGCTTGATTTCCTCTCAGACAAAAAATAAATTTCCAAGGTCTTAATTTACACTGTTTTGTTTGTTCATTTAGTCTTTTTTTTTTTTTTTTTTTTCCCCACAGCTTGTCTTTTCCATAAGTTTGAGTCTTATTTTTTCAATTTGGGTGGATTAAATGCTTTTAATCCACACACACACTCCTTCATGCTGTACATATTTCCCTCAGGAATACTAATATCTGCCAGTGGGAAATAACTGCTGAACAGCAGCTTCCTTTGTACTGAGCTAATTTAGGAAGGTATTCACCTTGCCCTCTGTAGTGTTAAACCAACTGGTGGTTGGAGGGTTTGACCTTTTATTTCTAAATATAAAAATAAAAATGTCAAGGCAGCTGTAGGGAACCGATTAGAAAATTGCCCTTCCTGGGAGACGAGAGAGAACAACCAAGACCTAAGTAGAGAAAATGCAAATTAATTGTCCCTTTCCTTCCTTCAGCCTGTTAATAGCTGGGTAAGAGAGAATTCCAGTCCCATTCCATTGTCTGGTGTTTAGCACTCACGTGGAAGAACACAGCCAAATTCTTATATAAGATGATCTTAAAGCATTGCCAATTGTCCAAAATAATTAAATCCACTCAGGTCCCTGAAGAATCAGCCTCTAGGACTCCCGAGGCACTTTGGCTTCATTCCCTACCTCAATTTTGTTTGGGAAATGGTGCAAAGTCATGCTAAATTAGAGTGGTGAGGCATCAACACTAGGCTGGAAAAAGCTCTTGTAACAAAGATAAAGCAGAGAAGGAATGGGGAGGAATTTTCCTTGTAGAAGCAGTGCAGGAAAGCCAATGGACATGACTGGGAAGGGATTTGTGCTGTGGGCTTGAAGAGAGCTTTCAGAGGGCACTGAAATTCCAGAAATCCCAGATCATTACAGTTCTTTCTGAGTTCTTTCTCTTGGGAGAGGTGAAATCTGTACTATAGACAGCAAGTAGTGGCTAATCATTGTCATGATGTTGTATGAATGATTTTCTGAGGTGAGCCTCAGAAATCACAGAAAGATTCCACACATTGCCCACATATTAATCTGAACATTAATAATTTATGGTTGCATCTTTTCTGTGCACCCTTCTCATCGTTAGGTTGTGCAGATAGGTCCCCTCAAGCTGGTGAGGCTGTGGCTTCTAATCTGAAATTAGAATGAATTTTACACACCATATTTAAAGCTGGTGTTTTCACTGCCATTGTTTAATATTCTAAATACAGGAAATTCACGCTTTTCAAGCTGTATTTTTAGTCAGTGAATCCATTTACTTAGGAGACTGCTTGGTGAAATATTGCATGAAGACTCCTTGCAACCAAGATGAATTAATTAATTAAGGAAGAAGAATATCTGGCCTCACTTATGACAGTTTGTGAAGGGTCTCTTTTCCCTACAAAAATCCTGACATTTTAGGGACCAGAAGGCACCAGTCTTTTCCACAAGACAAAGAACCTTTGATCAGTTGACTTCCTCATTTATCTATGTGGTTTTCTCAGCCATCTGCAAAACAAGCAGGAGGCAGGAGCCCCCTGACATTCCATAATAAACTACTTGTATCCCAGAACATGTCGTGTCAGAAACTCCTGTTCAAACTTTCTGCTATCTCCTCGTAAGTATTTTGCTCCATAAGTGCATCTGGAAGTTCAGCTGTTTCCATTCTTTTTTTTTTTTTTTCTGAACTTACATTCATTGCCACTTTAACGAAAACTTTCATGGTTCATTACCCCTGAGTGATAAATTTAGGCAGAGAGTTCATTTGTCTAGACAGGAATATCTGAAACAGATGAACCGAGACACTATTTTACTGTAGTTCATGAGATGAGGGCTGCTCACACCAACAGGCACTCAATATTCAAAAAGAAATATTTTATATTTACAAATGATGTAAATAGGCTAAAGATTTGAGACAACATCAATAGATCATACCCAAGCATGACTGGGTTGGACACTTATAGATTTTCCAGTTCAATACTTTGTTGCCCAACATGAGAAGCATTTTAAACACATTACAAGGGCTCTTTAACAAAATGCTGCATTATTATAGAGGAAAGGTGACACCATTCTCTGCAGCACCTCCAAAAGTGAGTTGTTTTTTCTTATACTTATTAATTGTTCAGTCTTTCAAAGCCATTTGCTTCACTTGGACCCTCAATATTCCTTCTGTGTAAAAGCCACATATCCTGGACTCTTACCATTTGCAGTAACCTCTGACACTGCAACTATGAGCAAAACCCCACCAAAAAAAATCATCTTTTTGGATGTTGTGTGGATTATCTTTCTTCACTGCTTCCTCAATCAAGTCCTGCCTTGGTTCAGTCCTTGCTTCCAGATTAGGAGTGGAGATCAGCAGCTCATGAGAATTTTAGGACCACGAAAACCACACTGGAAGTTATTCTTTTGTAGGCAAAATTCCCTTCAAGGTTGTGTCTATTTAATCTCAAAGTTTTGCAGAGATCGGGGCCATCCTGGAGACAGGCCAGAGGGTTAACACACACAACAAATTTGTGCCTTCAGTTTTTCAAGCAGTCTCCAAATCCTAGAAGGCTGAAACGTCCAGGTAAATCCCTCAGATTCCCCACAAGAGTAAAGAATATACTGCTGAGGAGAGGCTGTCTGGGAAGAAAAGGCAGGGAAGATTTATTTCTGCACGAGTAGGAGCATCAGGGATAGAAATACATAAGGGATAAATCCTCAGGTGCAGTCTGAGATATGGGATACTTCTCCAGACAGGGAATTCTCAGCTGCCCTGTGCCCAGCCAGGTAGATGTAAAGCTTTCCCTTGCCTTAATGGTCCCTTCTCTTCTTCAGGTGGACAGTCAACAAGGTGGTTTTTTTATATGGTTACTTTAATAGTCTTTTTTTTTTTTTTTTTTTTTTGAGGGGGACTATTGTGTAAAATTGAAAAAAAAAAATAGCCAGGCACCAGTCCAAAGGACTATTTTAGAATCTCAAAGCCTTTTTGGACACAGATATTATGTCCCACTCATATTTGCTATTGCTTCATTTCCTCCTAGTTGCCAGCTAATATCCAGGACAATCACTTACCAACTGCAGCCACCTCAATTATAATGTGCTATGGACAGAGGCTCTTCTACAGGATAATAAGGGTAGAGGCTTAATTAGAGTGTTGATAAAAGAGCTATTTGAACTCTCCTCACTTCTTAAAATTATTTATCTTACAGACTTCAGTGGGCTTCAACAAACCTCTCACAATGTCTGGGGGAAAAAAAAACCCTCACGGTTTAGTATCTCTGGTTTCTGTGGCTGAGGGTAGGGAGGAGCAGTTCCTTCTGGGGTGAGCTTTTCCTTGGAGAGGCAGAATCATGGAATGGTTTGGGTTGGAAGGGATTGTAAATCGCATCCAGTGCCACTTTCTGCCATGGGCAGGGACACCTCCCACTGTCCCAGGGTGCTCCAAGCCCCATCCAGCCTGGCCTTGGATACTTCCAGGGATCCAGGGGCAGCCACAGCTGCTCTGGGCACCCTGTGCCAGGGCCTGCCCACCCTCACAGGGAACAATTCCTTCCCAATATCCCATCTAACCCTGCCCTCTGGCAGTGTGAAGCCATTCCCTGTGTCCCTCCAGGCCCTTGTCCCAAGTCCCTCCCCAGCTCTCCTGGAGCCCCTTTGGGTACTGCAAGGATCTTTGAGGTCTCTCTGGAGGATTCTCTTCTCCAGATGAACACCCCCAACTCTCCCAGGCTGCCTCCAGAGCAGAGGGACTCCAGCCCCTGGATCAATTCAGTGGCTTCATCTGGACTTGCTCCAACAGGCTGACATCGCCAAAAGTTTGGGCTACAAACCTTGACATCAAATACACATATTCAGCTGTGTATTCTGCAGCTAGGCATCCCAGCAGGGATTCCAGCAGGGATGCCAGGTCTCCTGCATGTTTTTTTCACAGGCCAGGTGAATTCCTGTTGCTGGGATTTGGTGTGACTACCTGCTGGAGGGGAAACATCAGGATTTTGCCAGTTTGTTTAGCAACAGTGTGACAGCTCTCCAAACCACCTTCTCCTGCGTGGCCAGGTGACTCAGCCAGACCATTCCCATTATGTGTATTTATTAAGCTGTTTACATAATAACCAGCCAAAGGCGCTAATAATCAGGAGAAAGTGGATTTTGGCCATATGGCATTTCCTCTACACCGGTTACTTCAGGTGGAGGCATTTACAGGAACTCCAGCAAATACAGTTACCAACCTTCCTTCATCTAAAGCCTTGATAAGCACAAATTAAGGGATTTTAAGCCTTTGGAAAATTGTTTATTCATAGGTTCTGTGAATTAAACCTTTTCAGTGAACCCTCAAAAAACTCCTGCTAATTTAAAAAGCAAGTCTGCAGAGGATGCCAATCCCAGTGGTGCAACATAATTTCATTAAAAGACTACTTTTGAGGCAGCACACCAATATTCTTTAACCTCCAGGTTCATTAAGTTATGATCTTCTAATAGAGCTTCCTATTAAAATTCCAAACAGGTAGTGAAAAACTGGGGGAAGGTGTAAAGGGCTGTGAATGGCACAAATCAGCACTGCAGAGTTACAAGATTTGAAACAGAGCGTTCAGAGATGATTCTTACAAAAAGCAGAAGTTTACAGTGAGAAATAGAAAGGAAATTTTACTTCAATCACAAGGTGTTTTTGCCAAATTTTGAGCAGGTATTTTCTTTTTGAGCACTGTGAGTGTCCCAAGCCAAGTGGGTGAAATGAATTAACTCCAGCAGGCACAAGATGAGCTTTTGCTTGTTGCCATCAGACTTCCCAGCAGGATTGTGTGTGCTGCCATCCAAAGTTTGGGGATCAGTCGGTGCCAAGCTGTGCCTTGTGCAGAGCTGTGGATCAGAGGCCTCCTCTAACTCCTACCTCTGTCCATTCAGTGCAGTCAGCTCAAAATTGGGTTTCTCATTCTTTCCGTTTCCCACAGTGACGGCAGTGTCATACAAGCTGGCAGTGAGAGAAGGAAGGATTTCATATGGAGGGGCAGGGAAATAGCTGGACAGGACCAGAAGGGATGACTGAATTCAGCCTCGTGCTCAGAAGGAGCTGTCTCTGTGGCTGTGCAATTCCAGGCAGATTTTTCCCTTAACTGATTTCAGACAACGATCCAAGTGCTATTTGGAGGATGTGTGGATGGGAATATTGGGTGGAAAACACCAACGTTAACCACAAGGATAGAGAAAAGATGGGATTTGGGATGGGATTCTGCCCCTGTGCCCCTGTGAGAGCCCACCTGCAGAGCTGCCCCAGCCCTGGGCCAGCACAGGGGGCACCTGGAGCTGCTGGGGAGAGTCCAGGGGAGGCACCAGGATGAGCAGAGGGATGGAGCAGCTCTGCTGGGAGGAAAGGCTGGGAGAGTTGGGATTGTGCACCTGGAGGGAGATGAGGAGCTTTGGGGTGACCTCACTGTGGCCTTGCAGTACCTGAAGGAGCCGACAGGAAATAGGGAGAGAGACTGTTTATAAGGGATGGAGGGAAGGAATCATTCCCTGTGAGGGTGGGGAGACCCTGGCACAGGGTGCCCAGAGAAGCTGTGGCTGCCCCTGGATCCCTGGCAGTGTCCAAGGCCAGGCTTGGACAGAGCTTGGAGCACCCTGGGATAGTGGGAGGTGTCCCTGCCCCTGGCAGGGGGGGAACTGGATGGGCTCTAAGATCCCTTCCAAACTAAACCATCCTCTGATTAATTTTACAATTCTGTGAAATCTTGTTTAATTTTGAAGTTCCTGATGTTATTGCAGCTCTTTAAGGGGTCAAAAAGCTCTGAAAGAAATACCTTATCACAGTGTTCACTGATGGATCAGGTGAGTGTGTGCCAGGGAGGGCCATGAAATATATGTGCATTTTTACTGGAGTGTGCTGGGTTTATAGCAGGATTTTGGGTGCCTAATGAGAAAAGCTATGGCTGTGAGATGATCAATAAAAGATGAGAAAGATTTTAAGATTAGCATGAGAAAACTCTTAAAAGGCAGCAGGAGAGAGAGAAAAAAATACAACTTTCCTATGAATGTAAAACGGACAATTACACAGAGGAGCTATTGCTCAGGTGTTGCTCTGCCTTCACTTCATGTTTTCTCTCTGCATCATTTTCCCTCTGCTCTGAACATTCAGCAGGAAATGAGTTTCCATTTCCTCAGCTGCAGAGTCTGGTGGAGATACCAAGACAATTCCTTTTCCTGCCTTGGTGTGGATGTTGGATAACTCTGTGTCAGTGAGCATTACTCGTCATAAATGAATTGCCAAAAACTATGGAGGAGAAGAGGAAAAGAACATTTTAACAGGCAAAAAGTTCCATCAGATACCTATTAGTGCCCTCTGAAAAATATTCTGATTCTAAGAGGGCATTGAAAGCTGTGAAATATTATCAGTGTCACTGTAACACCTGAGGATTGCACTTAACTCCCCATTAAAAGATAAAACTGTGCTGATCTGTTGTAAAAAAGGGTCAGAAATCAGAAGCAATTTGCTAAATAAAGTCAACGGTGTGTATTTATTCTGAGTGTGAATCAGTTCTGGTTGTCCACACAGCAATGCAGCAGTGGGAGGCACATCTTTCAACCCATGAGGAATCATAAATGATTAATGCCTTCTGATACCAAGCCAGAACTCCTCAAGTTAAATAAATCTTCATTGACTGATATGATCTTAGGATCCAATTTGATTCTCATTGATGTAAATACTAATTAGCACCACAGAAGTTCGTGTTTGCAGCAAATACAATAAATAAAATCAAGGGTTTTATTTGAATCCCTCTGCTTCTGCCAGGAATTGTAGCTGCACATAACATGTATCTCAAAAAAAGGAGGCATCATAGGTAGAGAAAAAATAGCATTTTATTTATCTTCAAGAGTGGTTGAAATGCTATTGGAATTTATATTTTCTTTTCTTTTTGGGGGGGGGAGTGGGGCTAGAGAGACAGGTTGAGAGGAAGCCATGTACCATCCCCTGTTAACACTCAAGGATTTCTTCAGGTATAATGTATAATGAGTCCAAAATTTCTGCCACCTCCTGCACTTCCCTGAGAGCTAATCCTGATGGAGAGAGCCTTGCTCCTGCTGCTGCTGATCCTGTCGCATGAAGGATGCTCAAGAGTAAATGAGTTTAGGCATGGAAATAAAGGAGAGAATTTTAAAGAAGAATTTAAAGCATTAATAAATACATTAGGTGGCATTCATTGCTGTTTAATCCACAGAAAAGGAGACAGGAAATGCTGATCCTCACTGAATGGGGTTGTCTGTAGTGTTGAGTCCCCTGGCCCTGGGATGGATCTGTCTGAAGTCCCCAAGGAATATCCCCAGCCTTGCCAAGCATGGAGCAGTCAGCACTGGGATCAGTGTCCCACTGGCTCTTTAGCTGTGGCTAAAGATTCGGAGAGTGGGACACAGATTTAGCACAGACACAAAGGATTCTGTGGCACTTGGCTTTATTCACGAGATAGACATATTTAATTTACAAGGCTGAATTTAGCCCAAGTGTTTTGGAATGGCTCTGGGTAAAACACGCTTTTGCTCAGCCTGGCTTAGCAACGGGAATGAATTTTGCTATCAGGGGAAATGTCTCTTTTTAAATAAAAGGAAAGGATCATGTGGTTAAATACTGAATTAATATTAAACAGCTCTCTTCTGAGGGGGTAAATGGAGTATTGATAATGTGAACCCCAGCCCTCTATAAAGCCACAATTCACTGTAGACTTCTGAGGAAGTGGCAGTTTAAGCATTAGGCAGGAAAATATTGCATGTGCCTCAGAACACACCTGGGGGATGCTGCACTTCCAGCAAGCAAAATATGAAATAAGTGGAAGGAAAACCTCAACAAGCCACCAGGAAATAAAGTTAGGGTTGAGTTACAAAAATCAGGCTGACTTCTGGGCACCACCCAAATATTCTGTGTAATGTCACTTTAAAAGGTTCTTCCCCAGAGGGTGCTGGGCACTGCCCAGGCTCCCCAGGGAATGGGCACGGCCCCAAGGCTGCCAGAGCTCCAGGAGGGTTTGGACAATGCTCCCAGGGATGCACAGGGTGGGGTTGTTGGGGGGTCTGGGCAGGGACAGGGGCTGGGCTGGATGGTGCTGGTAGGACCCTCCCAGCTCAGGGTGTTCTGTGATTCCATGAAGGAAGTTTACTGAGCCAACAGCTTTTAGCTCCCAGCTGGATGTGAACAAATGCTCCCTGCTGGGTTAGAGACATTCTCCAGGGCACAACCAGCAAACTTGGGAAGCTGGCAGTACAATGAATATGATCCTTCTGAGACTCTTTATGAACTATAAGGTTTTTGGTTTTGTTTTTTTTTTGCTTTGCTTTTATTAAGGCTGAGAATTATGCTCAACAGGAAGACATTGGTGGGAAGGAAAGAGTTCTTTGATATTCACTGTTAGTGCAGCTTCCACTGTGATACTGATGATAAGGGAAGTAAAACATTCCACGGAAAAATGATAAATTGGTAAGTCTCATTATAGATATATCTTTTATCCTGACATTTCTTTATTTACAGAAAGCATTTGTTCCTTTTTTCCACTTCCTCAGCCAAGTCCAAGATGTTCTTCAGAAATAATAAGTATTTAAAAACTGATATCCTCAAATGAGGTCTCGTATTTCCATGTGCCAGCTGTCAGTATATCCTGCCATGCTTTAAACAGGTTATTGCACAGTGATTAAAAAACTTCTGCTTATTCTGAAATAGACATAAAATTGTGCATTTGGGCAAACACCTTCATTTATGCTGCACATAATGATATTATACAAGAGCCAAAGCTAAACCCACACCAGAGAAATATCACATTATTAGCAGTGCTCCTATGGAACAACACCATCCTCTCAGCCTTGCCCTAGGTGGGAGTGTGGAGGCAGTTTTCTTTCACTGACTGCTGAATAAAACCACATTTTATATTTCTTGAGCAGCTGTTAACCTGCCCACTAAACTGTTCAAAAAAACCAAAAAGCTTTTCTTGCTGAAACCTGGGGTTGGGAAGTTTCCCTTCTCTTTCCTGGTGTAACCTCACCCCAGCAGCACTGATTATTCTGGAATGCATCAGTATGGAAAGAGAGAAACTCAAATTGGCCAAAAGGGCATCGAGTGTCTGCTGGAGCTCTCTAAACCTCACAGCTTTGGCACTTCCCAGCTGGGCAACATCCAAGCACCCTCCATGACAAAATCCACAAAACTGGACAGAGGTGATTTTTAGAGGTTTTGGGAAGGAAAATGTAGTCCTAGGCAAACCAGGTTTGGAAAAGAAATATTTAAGAAACAAAGGTCCCTCAAATCTGATTCAAAGGGAAGATTTTGTGTTATAAGCACATTTAATGTCCTTGTTGAGAGAATCGCAGAAAATAAGGCTGGCAGACACTTCACTAGGCTGAAATTCAGTACTTTAAGAGAAATAAATACCACCGAGGATGCTGTCTTCGTAATGTCTTCACCAATGTTTCCTTGTCCTTTTCCTAACTTAGTTATCCCTGGCTGCAGATTAAGCCCCTTACTCCTGGCTTATTCACCTCAAAAAATACATTTTTTTCCTGATTTTTGCAGCTTGTTGCACATTTGCTGACTGTTCCCACATCTTCCTTTAGTTTTCCTGTGTCTAGGCTACCTTGGCTCTTTCAATCTCTCCTTGCAGGTTGTGTTTTCTACATGTCTAACTATTTTTTATTACTTATTCTTCTGCCTCTACATTTCATTAAAAGTGTGAATACACCTTTCCATTATAGATTATTTCTACTCTACTACCAGCTTCCTCCAGGGAGAAGAGCTGGAGTAATTCCTCTCCCACTCTTTCCACTCTCCTTAATATTATCTTACTTGCTTTATTATTTTAGATTTATTTAAACTGCTTTTCTAACCTCTGCTTTCTTTCCCCACCCTCTGTGGACGGCTGGGTGTCTTTGAAAGTTTCCTTTTCTATTAACGAAACCTGAGGAGTCAGCAGTTCAGTGAGCCTGATATACAGTAGCTTTCAAAATTTGGAAAATAAATTTGAAAGCATCTTACTATCACTGGGGACGGAAGAGTAGAGTCAGTCAGAGGAGTGAAAGTTCTGAAGGTGTGTATTTTATCTCATTTCTATCATTTTATTCCTTTTCACACTTAGGATATTGCAATTTAATTGTATTTAGGGTACCAAATGGAGAGTGAGGCTTAGAGAAAATTGAACTGAAGGCAAATAAATCTCGTTTGTAGAGTGAAGAACAAGATGAAAAAGGAAAGAGAGCTGGGAAAGAAAACATTTTCTCCTTGGTATTTGAAGATCTTTCTCATCCTGAATCTGAAAACCTTTCAGAAAAAAACTCTTTCAACATAGCCTTTTCTCCCTACCCCAATAAACTGATAGTTCACTGATCAGGAAGGGGGGAAGGAACTCTGGTTCACAGAAAAATGATGGAAAAATACTTTACAGGGTCAGGCCCTGGGCTGCTGTTGCCTTGCATGGTGACATGTGGGGAACCAGGACATGTCTGCCAAGTTTTAAATGAGAAGTATCAGAAATCCTGGCCTTGAGGATATCCTTTTATGGCTGAATATTTATCAATATATTCAATTCAAACCTCCTTTTTCATTATTAAATGTTGATTCAAAGCTACCTCAGCAGATTCCCCTGGCCATGAGGAACAGTTTGATGAAGAGAAGCAAAGGAAATATCTTTGGGATTTTCAAAGTGATGACCATTCCCTGGGGAGCCTGTTCAGTGCCCTTTGGGGGAGGGACTTCTTCCTGATATCCAGCAAAACCTCCCCTGACAGCTTCATGTCATCATACATATATATAATACAGATATATGTGAAATATTCATATATGTGTAACCCAAACAAAATTAGAAGTATTTTCAGAATGATTTGAGGCACATCATTTCTCAAAATTAATAATCTAGTGATCTAAAACATCAGAAAAATATTCTCTTTGGCTATGAATTATTCAGGCAAATATCAGAGACCTTGTATTTATGAATTGTGTGGATGACATCATCTTACAGTGGTAAGAGATTGCATAAAACTGCATTGTGATTAAATAAGCCTTTTTACTCATAACCTGCAGTCAGATATAAGACCTGAAATAAACACTGTGGAAGGTCTTTAAAATTTATCTGGAGGAAATTTAATATTTTTAGAGAGAGAAGAGCATAACTGAGTGAATTCTGTGAATATTGCAGAGATCAAAAGAGAGACCACACTGACCTGGGACCATGCTGGCAATGTGTTATAATTGTAACCTGGTCATGTAGGAGTTGGCTGTCCAAACTAAGAGTGACACCGATCTCCTCCAGCTGCCACTGTGGCTTCNCACAGAATCTGAAAACATGAAAGCTCAAATTTAAGGCATCACCATTAGTGCCACACATGTGTCTCTCAGGGCTGCCATTAAGTGATGGCACTGTCAGCACCAGGCCCTCCTGTCCCTGCTGGTCCTTCTCCCTCCTCACTGCACTCCCAGCCTGTGTTGGTGTTTCCCTGGGTTTGCCCCAGTTGGTAAGGAAAGCCTCATTTTCCCCAGTGCTGGTGAACTGCACAGGGCAGGGGGTGGTGGCTGTGGTGTAAAGCAGTAAATGTGTTGTTGCAGGTCCTTGCAGCCCACCCTGAGCTGGCAGCACAGGCTCCTGAGCCAGCCTGGGCCTGCCTGGAGATCTGTTTAAGCTTGTTCGGCTGTGACAGCAATCATGTAACCACCAGGTGAGCACTGCCTGCAATTCCATTGCCTAGAGAGCCAGAGTAGACCCTTAGGATCATGGAATCATTCAGGCTGGAAAAGACCTTTAGGACCATCAAGTCCAACTGTTGGCTCATCACTGATCAAGGCCACCACTAGCCCATGCCCCCAAGTGCTACATCCACAAGGCTCCTTAATTCCCTCAGGAATGGGGACTCCAGCCTGATCTTGCTGTTAAACACTGAGGCAAATTAAGCATTAAGCACTTCAGCCTTTTCCTCATCTTTTGTGTCAATGTTCTCCCCACATCCAGGAAAGGATTGAGACTCCTCTTGGCTTTCCTTTGTTTATGTATTTATAGAAACATTTAGCATAAATGACAATGAGTATGAGAGGCCTGGAAACTCCAGACAAAGGATGATGGCTGAGGGCAGCAAATGAGGAACTCACCAAAGGAGTAGAGTCTTGGGATAAAACTCACTCTGTAGATACAATCCAAGTGCAAGATGGACTTTGACATAGGGTAAAAAAGATAGATAAAAGCATGTTAACGTGTGTAACAGCAGGGTAGCAAAATCAACAAAATGACTCTAAAGAATATTACAGCAAAGGGCAAGAAGCTGTGAACAACAGGCAAGGCTCTCAGGGTGACACCACCACTAAAATGCCCTCCAGCCCGAGTCTGAAGCCACTGAGACCAAGTCCCCTGGGAGCAGAGGAAAAACAGGATAACATCAGAAGGTTTTGAAGAAGTCTGTATGTGCACAGGCTTCAGCATTTTAAGTACACTTTCAGCATTATTGAAACTTTACTCGCAGTAATGCTCTGATTTGGCTTCTAAGACTTTTTACTAACAACTCTTAAAATCAAGGTATCACAGAATGGTTTGGG
>VWYN01025039.1:80203-123253 GCA_013400075.1 Hippolais icterina | reverse complement strand
CTCCCCTGGACTCTCCCCAGCAGCTCCAGGTGTCCCCTGTGCTGGCCCAGGGCTGGGGCAGCTCTGCAGCTGGGCTCTCACAGGGGCACAGGGGCACAAGGGCAGAACCACAATCCCTTTCCTGCTACCCACACTGGGGGATGCAATTAATCCTCGGCTTTGCATTCCAGGCATGCTCCTTTCGTCATTAGAAGAATTATAAATATGAGGAACTTGTGAGAATTCAAGCAGCACAAATTCTGTAACTTGGATGCAACAAATTGTCAGTGCTGGACCTTCTGAACTGAGGCTCCGAAGGCACCTGCCCCTGCTGGGGTTTGGACAAATCAGGTCTATCTCTCTGTGCCTCATTATTTTCCACCAGAAATGGAAGGTAGGGAGACTGACCTCCGCTGACAGAAAGCGCCAGAGAAGAGGAGCAAGGGAGTGTGAATCAGCCTTCAATGGCAGAAAATTCAGTGCTGGATTTCAGGACTGGTCTCCCTGAGGAATTTTTGATGCCCAGAAGTTCACAGGTTATCAGACAGTGTCTCTGGAAGTGCTCCAGTTTTATTCTTGCTGTTGACTGCAATGTAATGAGAGAGAGGGGAGAGGGTTGGGCTGGGATCCATTTCTCCAGCATGGACAATTTGCTGATCTCCAGTCAGCTCCTCAGGAAAAGCAACGGTAAGCAAACTTTTCAAGGAAAAATGGAGAAGCCACATGGAAAACTAATGTTATTTCCCATTAAAAAAAAAAAATAAATAAATTGGGGCACCGTGGTTATTATTAAAACCTACTCTAACCACTGACTGAGTTATACAATGTACAACACAAGAAAAATAAGAAACCTTCTTTAGTCCACATGAAGTCTGGCATCCTTTGTGTTTGTAAATTGCATATATTTCATCTCATCTATATGTGTTCATTTATAAAAAATAAAATATGACACACAGTATATCACTTGACTAAATTATTAAATCCTGTTCATTGACTCTGTAAGATAATGTAGGATCTAAGCCTTTTACCAGTCTTCTGTCCTGGTAAAAAGGACAAAATCTCACTGAAGGATAGGAGTTTCTTCCTCAACATCAAGTCACATTAAAATTAAAAAAAAAAAAAAAAATTACAAGATTGCACTGCATTTCATAATTTTTATTTTAATTCTTTTGATGATCATGGTTGTTTTTTGTAATAAGAAAAATAAAAACAAGGAAAAAAAGAAGCTGGTCAGCTATTTTATCAATGATGGGTGCCCCAGTAACCTCCAACTGTTATCTCTCCCATTTCCACCCCTAAAAATCTGAAAGAAAAGACAAACTGAAAGATTAATTTGTCTTCTATTTCAGACACATGATAACAAATCTGAACAAAGCTGAATCTTTGGGACTCGAAGTTCAACAGTTCTACTATAGAGCAAATTGAACTTTCCTGATTAAGACAATAATGCTGACACACCTCTAACAACCAGTGTCCTAAAAAAGAAGAGCTACCTGTCAAAGTGCAGTGTAAGACAATCAGAAAAAATAGCTTTACTCTGCCTTAAATCTCAGGAAATCATCACTGCTTCGAAAGTTCATCAATGCATTTCTATATTTCCAGCCTAAAAAACCCCCAAAAAACCAACCAACCAACCAAACAAACCCAAAAACACAAACCCAGAGATCTTCCCAAACATCGTTTGTACAAAACAAAATCACAAAGATTGGAGAGAATTATTAAAATGAGAAAGAAAGTGCCTTTAAATAAAATAGAAATTAACATGATATTATTTTGCATTGAAACATTCCTCTCCTGTCATCTTGTCCTCCATTAAAGTGACAGAAACTGATAAATACTGATAGACTTCAACAAAAATGTCATGTTTGAATAATTATCAGGAAAACAAGAGTCTCAAGCTATCTTTTCACACAAGCTTCTCTATGACTCAATCCCTTTAATTTAGTAATGACAGAGTGGAGATGAGTTCTCCTGGATGGTACTGATATGAAGGACATAATTTTTAGAACTGTAATAATTTGTAAATACTGGGGTTTTTTTCCAAAAAAGAATATTTTCCCATAGGCTGCACTACACTGATAGAAAGATTGTGGAAAATTCAGGATTTTGTCGTCTGAGGGAAGTAAGAACTTTTGCTGTGACACTTGAATTTTTTCCATCAGTTACAGCCAACTTCTCTCTGCTCTACTCATGCACCTCTGCCTTCTGCAACATAAAGCAATTTTAAACAATTCCACTTCTCCTCTCACCTCACACAACTTGGAATTCCATTATCCAAATCTGGGTGCTCAGCATTTGACTCCATCCACTCTGGACCATGTTATTGAAGTTTGCAGATCGTTAAGAAGAATTTGAAGGCCTCAGGGTTGCACAGTATGCCATGACAGGAAAAATTCCAGCAATATGAAAAATATGGAAAAGTCAAATGAGAATGCCTTGAAATGAAATTCAGTAATATGAAAGGGTTTTTAAAGAATATATTGGAAATGAAGAGTGTTTGTTGAAACAATTCTGTCTCATTGACCCACAGAATTCTGACAGAAAACTTCTCTACCTTGAAAGAGCAAACTTCACTGAAAATGAATTTGGTTTACATTAACAGCTCTTCACTCTGTACATTTTCTGGCTTATTTTATGTGCCCTCAAGTAAGAAATCTCCCACACACCAAAGAAAGATGCAGGACCTGTTAAGCAAACTTCCACAAGAAGCTGTTCAATGAATACAAGGATACCTTATTAACGTGGAAAAGATTTGTTTAGAAATTAATTAATTGTGTCCTGATGCTATAAATGAAGATGAATTTTCTTGAAGATCTAGGTTCAACTATCCCCTTCTAATTTCTAAACTATTGTCTTGACTAGTAAGGTTTTCCTTGGATTTAAACAAGTCAGAGCAGAGCTTAATTAATTTTGACTTGTATACCATGACTTTGATCACAAATTAGAAATTTATTCCAGTAGCTGTAAATTCTTGGAAGAAAAATTCCTTGGAAAAGCCCAGAGAAATGATCTTTCTCTTCTTCCTTGAGATTCATTCTTCCTTATGAGTCACTTTTGTTGGAATTAAAGTGAGGAGAATTCCTAAAAAGCTGGAACTAAAACTAGGAAGGAAATTAAAGCTTGTCCAAGTGATTACTCCTGGATAACAGGTACAAAAATATTCTCTGCTCACATGTGACCAGCGGTGTAATTAAATCAGATTTGCCTTGAGGATAAATTCATCAATAGAATAAATTTGTCCACTTAAAACCCGGGATGATGAAGGAGATCCAAGGCCCAGCTGGAGAGTTTAATGGAAGGGAAGGGATGTGAGCTGTGGAACAGGGAATCCAGCAGCACTAATGAGGAGGGATGAAGGGCTTCCTGAGCTCTGAAACTTGAAAGACTCCCGGCATGCAGGAAGTTTATTTGAGGCTCTATTAAGTGAAGTCTCAGCCGAGGCACTGACAGATCACTTGTGGGAAATAGCAGCCATTTCACAAATACACACATTTCAAAGAGATTGATTTGGGGAGCTCTCCAACGGCTTGAAAAACTCCTCAGTCAGATGAAAGTTGGTAACTCCAGTAAAAAGAAAAAGGATCTATAGACATTAGAAGAAATTCTACAACTTTTTATCTTTTTTCCCCCCCAGCTATGCTCCTTGATTCTAGGATAGTATCCTTAGCATACTTATTTCTACCCTTTTGCCTCAAGGCTTGAATTCCTGTTCTTTGTACTTAAGGATGTTTCTTTGAGGAGCTGGAAGCATCAGCATCTTCTTTTCATAGTGTGGTACAGGAGAGGTTTGGAAATACAGCAGCAACACCCTTGAAAACTCCTTTCCTATTGTTCTTTGTTGGGAGCATTTCAGCAGTTGTGAACCACCCTCTAGCTCCTGAGGTGGCAAGGAATTGGAACCAGGACAGTGAGAGCCTGAGAACCAGATTTTGGGGGGAAACCTCAGATTTCTGAGAAGCCACCTCAGATTTCTGTGATCCATTTGGGTACCTACTGCAGCTACTAAAATTTGGGAAGGCTGCTGTGAAAACTGTATACTACAGTTGTGTCCAATTCTAGGATTCTCTCTTTCTCTCAAGGCCAGGTTGCTCCCAGCCTCATTCAACCTGGCCTTGGACACTTCCAGGCACCCAGGGGAAGCCACAGCTGCTCTGGGCCAGGGTCTCACCATCCTCACAGGAAAGAGTTTCTTCCTAAAATCCCATCTAAATTTCTCCTCTTTTGGCTTGAAGTCATTCCTCCTTGTCCTCTCACTCCAGGCCCTTGTCCAAAGTCCTTCTCCAGCTCTCCTGGAGCCCCTTTAGGCATTGGAAGGAGCTCTGAGGTCTCCCCAGAACCTTCTCCCCAGAGCGAGACAGGAGACAGGATGAGATTTAATGTCCCTTCTAACTGAAAGCATTCCATGATTCTGGGATTCCCCACCTTTAACACAAGCTAATTCCAGATAAAAATTCCATGAGAATCTCCTTCCATATTTCCTGAAACTGTGCTTCGAGAAGGAGCTACTACAGGTCACATTTTTCTGCGTGTGTAATTAAAAGACAAATATCTGGATTTTTACACTGATTTTTACACTGGTCCAGCTCAGTCTCTCTTAGTGTGGAAGATCTTGAAAAGAATGAACATGATGGAGCATGGTCCATCCACCCTGAAAAAACAGTCCCTGCTCTCTGTTAGTGATCAACACACTCAGAACTGCCAAACTCTGACATGGAATTACAGAATCCCGGAATATCTTGAGTTGGGAGCGCCCCACAGGGGTCACTGAGTCAGACCCCTGTCCCTGCACAGATATGCCAGCAATCCCACCCTGAGATCCCTGAGAGCGTTGTCCAAATGCCCCTGGGGCTGTGAGCACAAAGGGATTTCTGTTCTGCACACCCCCCAGTTACAGGCCATGAACATTCCCTGGTATGGCCACATTCCTTAACATGAGAAAAGACTGTGTAATGACAGTAAAAATTACCCAATCTACCTATGGACCCTCTGAACCCTTCCCCATGGTTTACATCAATAAAAAGGGAAACCTTGATGCATGGATCATTTCTACTTTCAGTGTTTGGTACAGCTACAATAATTTGGGATTTTTGAGTTGATTAGACTTCCTTTGATGAAGACCTTCTCCCGTGTGTGCTGTGGCAGGTGGCACACCTTGGTGTATACAATTTCTGCTGAGTGTCTGGGGACAGTTTTTGATTCTCCTAAAAACAAAGAGTGACTCAGAAACCAGAGTTTCTGAGGGCACAGCTGGTAATAGCAACTAGAAAACTGCACACATTTTTCTAGGACCCAATTATTTTTCCCTATTTTACATGGACTCTTTCTTGTACAAAACATGATTCCTTCTTGTTTTTATTCTTTATTTCCTCATTTCAATCAAAATGAGTCTAACTGGCAAAACAACTCCAAAAGATTCTTCCTTCTCTCCACTCAAAACCTTAAAACTTTGCAATGAATGGAAGAAAAGGTTGAAATGAAAAACTCATATGAAGTGAGAGCTAGAAAATTGAAACACTTATCCTTGGTAAAAGGGAACATTGGCATTTTTCTTAGGAGGAATGAGGGCTGACTGGAGAAGGATTGCAATCCCAGGGAAACGTATGCTCCTGTCTTCCCTGGAGGACAGATTTCCCAGGTGGGGACATGTTGTGAAAAGGAATTGTTCCCTGAACAAATAAATTCATTGCTGAGGGAGCACTGCCACTTGTCTCCATATACTCCAAGAGAGATTGGTCTGTCAAAAGAAATCCTTGTTTGGAACTGATGAGGTTCCTCTGTCATTTAAAGAAAGTGGTTAAAAGTAAGGAAAGTGGTTAAAGCAAGTGTTGTCAGGAAAGTGACTCCTACTTCTCACTTAATGAAAATCTGTTTTCTATTCTTTAACATCAAACCTTAAATGCAGAATAACACTATTTTAGCAAGTAGACCATGCTAATAATATTTAGAATTTTATATAAAAAGTAAAGAAAGGAACGTCAGTTCTATTCATTAGACAAGGTTCATTGTAAAACTGCAGTTCTTAATTACTTTTCCTCCAGGAGCAGTTGTGAAATGATCCTGAGCTGAAGGAAGTATGAGTTTTAGCTCCTGTCCTAATAACAAAACCTTGCTCATATCTTACAAGCCCTTCAGTTAATTATCTCCAAGAAAACCTCGATTAAGGCTTCTCTTTCTTTTTCTTGGTTCTTTGGCTTTGTCAGAGAACTGCATGTTAATGAAATAACACCCAGATGAAGCCTCCTTTATCGGGAAGCAAAGCCCATGGATGATAGATGAACACTTCATTACATTTTCTAGCCTTGCTTTCTTTTGACTGAGAGATAAACAGCATAACAAATTGCAGAACAAAAAAAAAATTAAATATAAAACCCCACTTATCTTCACTAGCCAATAATTATACACAAAAACCTTTCAAGTGTGATGAGGAATGAGGTGAAATGAGAAATATTTTGATCTGGATGGAGCTTAAGTAAACAAGGAAAAAAAGAGCAATGCATATTGAGAATCTTTCCTCATCAATCAGAGCCTAATGACAACATTTAAATGACAGAACTGGGTGAACTCCACTGTTACAGCAAGTTTCAGAAGCTGGAGCAGAGCTGAGATTGCAAGATTAGGTTATTTCTGAAGCAGTGTCCTGACAAGGGAACATTTTGAACTCAATTTATTTCTCACCTAGACCAGACTATTAAAACAGTACCAATTTAATACAACTCTCAGGTGCCTCCAAGGAGCCGTAGCCTTATTCTCAGAGAGACCATCACTGCCCGCAGGCTTAAAAGGCCTGAAAACTCAAATTACACTGACTAAATGACAAAAACTATCCTGTTGTAATTGTGTGCTTGGCTATGAACAATGCTTCTGAATTTTTTTGTTTTACAGAGCACACTTCTCATGATGCAGCATCACAACAGCCAGGTCAGGAGGCTCAGTGGGAACTCAGAAGGAAAAGGCATTTTGATTTTAAACCAGAGCTGATTTCACTCAGCAAAGCAACCCACAAGCACCAAAGAATGGGGGCTGAGCGGTTTGGGATAAAAGCAGGAGCACAGAGGAGGGGTTGTGCTGATTGTAGAGTGTCTTGGTTTGGAAAGACAGATGGACAGGTGTCTGCCAGGGAAAGTTGGAGCTTCCCTTGGAATGGAAAATGCAAACCCCTTCCCTCCAAATTATTATAATTTTGTAATTAGCAGCTTTCAGGCAAAGACATGGGAATAGGGGTAACAGTTATTTACTAGGAATATTAAAAACAATGTAGTACAAAAAACCAAGCAAGTAAGCAAACAAAAATCCTGGAAAACCCTAACAGTCAGGGATATGACTTGACACCCTGTTGGTCAGGGTGTTGGGAGCAGTCCAAATAAATCCTCCTGGAGTAACAGATGTGGTTCTGTGGAGTAGAGATAGGCCTAGTCTTCCCCTGGGGTTCCAGTGGAAAAAAAATCCAGATGCTTGGTGTTCCTGAGTCTCAGTTTTTATCTAGGCAGGAACGGTTGGCTCCCCCCACATTGGGTGCAGCATCTCCCAATGGGATGATGTAATGTGTCATGTCATTGGTGAGCCTTCATGGCCCATTATCAGCAGATATCTCCCCCAAAGGATGGACAGTGGTGAAGGAGATAAGAAACACTGCCACGCCTGGTTTTAACAGCTGGCCCATTATCAGAAGGCATCCGTCCCCCACCGCCCTGGAGTTACAAGAGATAAAGAAAAAATGTCTCAACTGCTTTCAACAGATGAAATAGAATACACATTTTTGGTTACCTAACCCAAGACACAGAGTTACCATCCCATCCCTTATATTCTCCTTGTACGGATAACTCCACGTGGGGATTTGCGCGGAACTTTTTGCATAATTCAGGAATTCATGATGACTCTGACCTGCCCTTTGTTTTAATCTGAGGTTTAATATCTCTCAGTTCTGACACTTCCACACTCAGACCCTCCCATTCATTCTCCAGCCACACAAACCCTAATTTCTGTTACAAATATCTGTACAAGGGCAAACACACTGGTCATTCACATCCAAAAATAACAGGAAATATAGAACATTATTTAATAGGGTTTAACAGCAAAGAAGAAACCAGCCTTTGGCAGGTTTTCATGCTACCTAATGTAAAACATCTGATTTGTTCTTTCCTCTACTGAAGTTATTTATGCAAGGAAAGGAAAAAGATGTCCATAGATATCAGATTACCTAATTCAGGAATTTATATTTGCATTATGTGCACATAATTCTTCCCTGTGAGGGTGGGGAGGCCCTGGCACAGGGTGCCCAGAGAAGCTCTGGCTGCCCCTGGATCCCTGGAAGTGTCCAAAGCCAGGCTGGACAGGGCTTGGAGCACCCTGGGACAGTGGAAGGTGTCCCTGTCAAGATGACCATGCCAAGGCATACCATGCCTTAGCATGCCAAGGTGTTTGGACAGGTTCCTAAACCTGTGACAATCCTACCCATGGTAGGGGGTGGGATGAGATAATCTTCGAGGTCCCTTTAAACTCAAACCATCCCATGAGTCTATGAATCAATATAAGAAATATGCATCAATATCCATAAATATGTTCTGTTTCATAACACAAAGCTTCCATTCCAACTGAACAAATTCCACATGTATGTGTACGTACAGATGTTGTGCCAGTATTCGTGGCACAACCAGAACCCAAACCCGATGAGTTTGAGCACAAACAGTTCCCCCTGTACGCTTAATACTCACAGCCTGAGCAAAACTGAGAAATCCAGAAACAACCTGCCATCCAAACTTCAATTTCTTTTCATCCTGAAGTGGAATTCATGGTGCTGAACCGAGCTATTTTGATTGATGATTTCTTTGGAGCATGCAGGTATGACAGGGTTTATGGCTCCAGCCTGCTGAGAGAGAGCAGATCGAACTCAGAGTTTGGTTTCTTTTTCCCAGCCAGCCCGAGAAGACAAGAGAGCAGTTTGCTGAGCACTTGTGTCCTGATCAAAAAGCAGCAGCAGCAGAGTCAGCCACCCATGAATTACCTGTCCAAATGTATCAATATCTCCCCAAATAAACACCATGTTTCAATTCCCAGGTTTGCCGATACAGTAGAATGGATGGAGGCACAAAAGTGATAATGAAAAATGATTTGTAAACAGTGGGGGGATGTTGTGGGAAATGCACTAGCACAGGAGGCCCAGGAGCTGATACTTGGGAAAGGATTGCAAAATATTCAGGGGGTTTTTTAATATCCCTTTTTTTTTTTTTTTTTTTTTTTGAAGTGTGAGAGCTTTGTAGCCAAATTCAACAATAGTATAAAGGAATTCTGGGTTTGGCAAGAAATCAAGAAGAGAAAGAGCAATTGAAAGCTGTACAATTGTATTATAAAAAAACCTTGAGACTATCAATAGTTTACTGTAGGACAAATATTGATTTAGTCAGGAGATAAATATGCATCTGTGGGAAGAACTCTGGAGAGTTCATTCATGCTGGAAATTAGCACATTGATCATGGCCTGAGAGCTTCCATCGGTTTTCTCCTTCCTGCAAACACTTGCTGCAGGGATCCCTGAATTCTGAGGGAATTTTGCTTTTTCTATAGCAATTCAGGATTTTCCAGTGATATCTGCAAAGTCCAGGGCCTCTGGGAACACTAGGCTGTGTCTGTGCAATCATGTATACACATATATATGCTTGTATGTGTGCTCAGGGAGGTGGCAGTTTACAGAATTTTTTAAAATAGAATTACAGTAGAGCTCTAAACCAACAAGCTGGAAAAAGAACTTCAGTTACATTTAATAAAAGCTGCTCTGAAAACAATACATGATTCATTTTCCCTTCCCTTGCCTTGCCATAGACCAGGAATAAAGTCCTGACCCAACACAGACATCATCAAAAGCTGACAGGTAATTAGGGAACCCCAGAGTTGCAGATGGCCCTGAAAGTGCTGATGAAGCGTTTGCTCCACGAAAACATTAATTACACCTAGAATGGCTGCACCAAACATCAGCTCATCCACAGAAAACCGTGGCTGCAAAGGCACAAGAGGAACAGAGAAAGAGACATTTGGTAAGCAAAGGTACAAATTTTTCTCCATAATTTCTTATCTGGATTTGTCATTATTGAGTGATTTGTGTAGCAGGCCAATAACTTACTTTGAAGTGGGATTTGAGTTGGCTAAAAACCAACAATTACGTCTTGATAAACCAAAAATCTTAATTTTACCCTAGTCCAGGCAATCAGACAAATACAGAACTTGTCCAAAACCTCACTCAGGGAAAAGAAATGTTATAAAAATTAAATGGAATTGCAATTGAAAGTATTTCAATAAATGTTCAATTTGAAATAGCAATTAAACAATATATACATATTTATAAGAAAAATACAAGTTAGTTTTAAACATTTGGATATTAAAATAACATGAGGATTTATAGTAAAAATAAATTTTCTTTTTTGTTTAATTGCTTTTTAATGGCATGCATCCAATTAATGTTTTATTGGTTTATGTACTTCAGATCTAATCCAGTATAAGGCCTGGATTAGAAGAGGAAAAAGTTTCCCACTTATTTCCAGATAAAGTTTAGAGTGGAACCTCAGAGCCATGTACCCTGAAGTGCATTTTTTAGTTCTCTTTAAATCAGTATTTTATTTCCTTGGCAGAGTCCTGCAAGTGCTGTGCATTGAAGGGATGTGTTACATGAGATAGATCATGTCTGACGTGGAAAAAAGAACAAAAAATCACTTGATGGGATCTAAGTGGCTTGGAAATGGTGCAGCTTTCTTACAGAACCCATTTTTATTATTCTTATCGATGTGCTTATGTTTGTTGTTATTTCCACTTGATTTATGCTTGAGCTGCTGCTGAGGATCTGTTTAAGTCTATAACCACATAATAAGAGACATCCATTGCCTCCAAGATAAACAGATGGAAAAGATAGAAAGTAAGGGAAAAGATGGAAAGTAATGATATTACAGGAATTTCAGTGGTAGGAAGCAAATGCACTTGGCGAAGAAATGCCATTTATCAACATCACAGGGAATTCCTGCAAAAAAAGAAAAAAAAAAAACCAAAAAAAGAAGAAATGGGCTCAGAATACGAAAGCAGCTTGGATTAGCTTTGATCCCAGGGTCAGGCTCTCTTTCTGGGAGTGTCCCTCCAGGATTACTTGGGAAAGAGAGCTCTGAAAAAGTTTTCAGTGTGTCACAAGATGCTCTTATTGAACTTTCTAACAGGTACAGTGCTAAATATTGCTGCTATAAACCCCTGAAATTTCCCAGGAGATGAATTTAGAAGATGGGAAGAAGATTATAATTATGGTGTTGTATCCATAACACTAAAAGCTTGTAAAAATAGTAATAAAATCTGTTATCAAAGAAATAATTTCTTGTTTTTCTTAACTTGACAATAATTATTTTCCTAATTATTATTCATAGACTCCATGGGCTTTCTCAGAGAGGATCATAAATCTTGAGAACAAAGAACAAACCAGTTCCTGGACTTAAATTCTTTGGGTGATTTTTCAGTCCCTTGTTTTTCTTTAATACATTTTCCTTCACAGATATCCATCTCTTTCACTTTTGTAGCCTTATTAAACCTTTTTATGCAGCTTTCCAGGTAATTTCTAGAGAATCACATCTTCCAAACCAGAAACACATCAATATCCTTCATATTACTGGGAAAGTGAATGCACAAAATATATAAAACTCAGAGATCTTCATCATCTTCCTTTGGAGGCAGCTCTCCAGGATGTGCAGGAATAAATGAAGCATTTCTAACGGGAAGTAATTGCTTTTAAGGTGTGTTTTCTTTGGTGGCATCATTTTGTCTTCATGACCCAAGCAGGAGAAGAGCATCAATTAGCGGTGAGCAACAAAAGGCAGCGAATGGAACTCCTGAGGTTTAATTTAAACTGCAGATCAGGGCAAATTGCTGAAGCTGGGAACAAACCTTCCCTTCCTGAGGTTTACTAAAAAAATGCATAATCACAATTATCAATAGCACCTCATTTCTAAAACACTTTTCACCTCAACACCTCAAAGGACTTTATAAACCACGAGCTAATTCCATACTGAGGGGGTCAATAAAAGGACCCAGGCAGGGGACTGGGGAGGTCGAGCAGCTTCACAGGTGTCTGGACTCTTCAAAATTGTAGTAGAAGATGCCAAACATAAGCTCAGTGATGTTCAAACCCAAACCCTAAAAGACTGAGGGAAACCCCTAAAACTACTCTTGATGCAGTTTTCTGTCTTCAGCTGAGGTGAAAAACCAGCTTTGTAAAAAACTTTCAGGTCTAAATCAGGACTAAGGCAGGACTGTTCAATGTTTTAAGGTAATTTTAATGTCATTCTCATCTCCTAAATTCATCTCCTTGGAAATTTCAGATTTTTACGTCACTAATATTTAGCACTGTACCTGTTGGAAATGTTCAATAAGTGCATCTTGTAGCACAGGGAAAACTTTTCTCTTTCCCACCTCGTCTTTAAGGGAAATTCCCAGAGTGTTTTAAGGTACTTGATGATGCCCAGTAGTTTTGGACAAAGTCTGGAGTGAAACTCTGGAATTTTTTATGGTAATTGCAGCTAATTTTGATGTGAAAAATAAGGAAAAGCCTTGCACACCTCTTTTGCTCTATTTTTTAAGTTGACTGTATAATTTACATTTTAAGTGCTCATTAAGGTGAAAAATGTCAGCACTGCAGAAAGAGCAAATAAATTACCTTCATGTCTTTTTCCCCACCTTTTCTTATTATTAATCTGGAGACCACAGAAAGGGTACTCTCAATTAATCTGGGAATGAATTTATAACATGTCAAATCCCGTGCTGCTCCAAGCCCATTACAGTTCAGTTTAATTAGGCCTTTCTCCCTGCCTGTGGACAGGAGCATTTGTAGCAGGCTTTAAAATACTACCACTGCTATTATACAGTTACTATTGTTTAAAATCAATTATGCTTTATGGAAAGTTATTGCTCACGGTTTTATTGCTCATACTGGAAAATCGTAAGGTTTCCTGTCTCCCGATGCTTTGCTAAAGGGTTGGCATTGGGTTCAGATCTTGAGATTTCCAACATTCACAGGGAACATTCACAGCTTCCAAAAGCTCTTCTAGGGTGTTTGGTGGGGTGTGGCTACTTAGAAATTCAAATTTCTGTTGTCTAATACAGTTTGAAAGTCTTTTATCATGAATCAAGAGGTGAAACTAAAAGTGTTTCAGACTTCAGGCTCTGAAATCTTGTGGAACTTTGCTTCAGAATCTTATTTCCCTCTTCCTCCTCCACAAGAAAACCTCAAACCAGCCAACAAACCAAAAAAACCCTATGAAAACACACCTAATTCACCCGCAAAAAATCACTTCCCGCAACAGGCAGTAAGTCTAATAAAAACATGTCCCATTTAGGTGAGTGCTATCTAAGTCTTCCAACATCCAGAGTTCCAAGATCCTAAATCCAATGTTTTCCTGTCTGCCAACTCGTACCTAGTGCCCTTATTCAGGATTCAGAATGGACTCTTACCACACAGAATGAAATTTTTGCACACGTCAAAAAAATTCATTTCTCTGATGTTGTTTCATCATTATTAGATATAAATATTACCCTCATTAAAGAAAATTCCTGCTTAACAAATCTTATCCACCTGCACTTGGAGAGATATTCTTTGTTCCAAGCAATAAATACACAGATAAAGCTCCAAATTCTATAATTTTAAATATTTTAATTCTGCTTTTATTCCAGTTCTTCCTGTTTCTGTGCAGAACTCACTGCACACATTTTCTGTCCCAGACTTTGAGCTATAAAATTAATTTTTTACATAATTTTGTACAAGCTTGAAAATTTAGTTCAGAGATATTTCAAGGAAAAAACATCAGATTTCATTCAACTCTTTTCTCTACCATTTTTGTTCACAGGGCTCCAAATACACAGACCTTAGATAACCCCATTTATAAATGTCCTGTTTGAATAAAATATTATAAATTTCCTCAGTTAATTTACATCTGATTTAACTTGCTGAGAGGCTTTTGTCCTTTTCCTGTGCTCAGAAACTGTGTTCAGTCGTTCACAATGAATGCAGATTCTCACCCAGCTGTCTGTATTTTCTACATTTATTTTTTTTAATTTTAAATAAATTGGAGTTTTATAGGAACATGTGGATAATTATTTTCAAGAGTTTATGGAGAGGAAACTAATCAAGAATTAATTCAAATGAACTTTAACTCTTATTTAGAATTTTTTTTCATTTTCACACATTGTCTTTTATAATTTCTGATGGATCCTCTTGCCTGCTGGAGCAGGAAAGGTCTGTCATTAGTGTTAATCACAGTGAGGATTTCACAGCTCATAGAATGTTCAAGAAAGAAGTGCCCAGTAATTACACCTCCAGCCCAGGAAACGCAGCAACTAGTTGGGTCCTGTTCCCAGCTGAGAAAGTGTTTACTGGTGACACTAAATTGCTTTTATAACATAAAAATGCATGATGATGCAGCTAGAAAAAAATTCTTGGTGTGGGAACAAAGCAATGAATAAACAGTGACACAAGACAAGGTGATTCTGCCTCTCTTTGCTGTAAAAAGTGGTGAGATACTCTTCAGTATACATTCAAAATATTCCAAGAAGATATTTCCAAAGCAAAGAGATTTTATTTTTTCTCAAACACTTCTGGTAACTGCTTTTTATTAAAATTTAAGGACTAAAATGAATGTTCAACCAGCTCATTGCTTAGTTTAAATGACCACTGTAAGTGGAGAAATTCAGTGTGTTGCAGGAAATCACTGTGAGGATGCTGTAAAAGCCCAGGATCCTCAGTGCTTGTCTTCCTCTTTCCCTGCAGTGATGAAATCTCCGGCCAAGTTCTGCAATTCTGCCATGAGTGTGAAGTTAACTCTGTCAATAATTGTTCATGTCAGCCTGTTTGATAGCGGAGGCTGTTTTCCTCTAAATAGGGAAAAAAGCAATTTGGAATTCTGTTGGAAACATTGTTGGGAGGAGGGGAAGTGTGATCATTTGCTTATCAGCATTTGCACCATGATCATCACAGGGATTGCAAAGCAGCAATTCCCACTCCTAGCAGTCTAAGTTGCATTTCAGTATTAGTTTAGCTTTAAGGTGTTCCAGGAACTCGGGATGAAGCCTGATGTGATCATTTCCATCATAAGTGAGGGCAGGCAGTGGTCAAGTTTTCTTCTTGTCATTGCCACCAGCTTGTAAGTGGTGATAGACATGGTGGGTGTGAAACCACCGCACCTGCCAGGGCTTTGTGGGCTTTATAAAACCGTCTGAGGAGCTCTGGGGTTCTGCTCAATCAAACAATGGAAAGCCTTCAGAAGAAGATTCCTGGCTGTGATGCAGTGGGATCAGAACACATCAGGTGCCAAATGGCTGAGGAAGAAGGATGAAGAAAAGGTTCACTCTTGAATGGTCCCCACACGGCACACCATTTGGAAAGGTTTTGGCTTTTTTTCTTCCCTGCTAAGGTCAGGATGAATACTACTTGGAAAATGCTAAGCTTGAGTTTAGTCTTGGTTGTTTATTGTATCTTATCTATTTACACTATTTACAGGCTCACAAGCCGTGAGCTTAACTAGCAAGCTAGAAAAACAAGACAAAATGGAGTGCTTTAAACTCTTACCAAGGCTATTTAAGAGATAGTTACCCAATACTAAGGTGACACCTATATTATTTTTACTTTTGACCCAATAATGACTATCCAAGGCCCGCAATGCGGACCTTTTTCACCCAATTAGAGAAAACCACTCAAATCCGTGAAGAAGAAGGAAGAAGAAGGCTAAGAAGATGAACTCAGATAAATGCCCTAAATCCTCCGTCTTGGCCCACACACATGACTATGTACCAAAACCCCAGATTCAAGTTTTTCACCCTGTGAGATCCCACACCACTCAAACTACACACCCACCATCCCCGTGCTATCACACAATCTTGGGAGCTGTTCCAAGGCCTCAAGTCAAATCCTGTGCCTGCCTGAGGGTCAGCACCTCTCAGCTCAGAAAGCCTGGAATTTTCAGCCTCCAGGGTTCCAACAGAAGAGCTCCATCAGGGCTTCAGAGAGAGTTAAATCCCAGTTAAATCCCAGCTTGCAGTGAGGACTGCAAATTCAAATTGACAGAAGAAATCTGTGTCTAGATCTGGATGTACTGACCCAAACCTGGAGGTATCAATCCTGCAACGCAGCCACTGGTGTTGCAGGGGCAGTTCATCATCACAACAAAATGAATGTGGCTCCCAGTCCAGAGGGAGCCTGGACTCAGATTTCCTTCTCTTTGCAACATTTTTGGCCTGTAGAAGAGTAATTGTGGCCTTCCAGTGCCTGGACTAGGTGACAGGAAACATGAACAGAGACTGTTTACAGGGCCTGGAGGGACAGGCCACAGGGAATGGCTTCCCACTGCCAGAGGGCAGGGTTAGATGGGATTTTGGGAAGGAATTGTTCCCTGTGAGGGTGGGGAGGCCCTGGCACAGGGTGCCCAGAGAAGCTGTGGCTGCCCCTGGATCCCTGGAAGTGTCCAAGGCCAGGCTGGACAGGGCTGGGAGCCACCTGGGCTGGTGGAAGGTGTCCCTACCCATGACAGGGGGGGCACTGGATGGGCTTTAAGGTCCTTTTCAACCCAAACCTCTCCGGGATTCTGAGGTTCTTTAAATATCAGTGCTCATTAGAAGCCTCCACCTGAGCTGCAGTTCATCCCACACAGCATTTGGAAAATTTGGACTTTCACAGACACTTGTGGGAGTCCAAGATCTACTTTAGATACACTCCAGAGTTGCCAGAGCATATCCATGAGCTTGGACAAGAAGGGCAACCGGAGCGTAAATTGTTGGATTTACAGCATCTAAAATGTGTGGAGAGCCTGCAGAAAGGGAGGAGGATTTTGTGCTTGAAAGTCAGACTCACTTTTTGAGGAGGTGGTTTAGTGGTGAACATTATGGTGGTTCTGGGCTTCCAGCTGGGCTTAATGAACTTAAAAGTCTTTTCTAAATTCTGTAATAGCCAAGTAAGAACTCATTGTGTTCCTGAAAACACAGGAGTTCTCCAGTTTCAAGTTGGGAGTACAGAACAACTCACCCATTAGCCTTCAGTCTCAGATCAGTATTTTCAAGTGTGAAATGGAGTGGTTTGAGTTCTGGATGCAGGTTTCTTTAAAAAAAAACAAAAAAACCCCCAAAAAATCACAAAAAAAAACCCACCAGAAAATTTTACACAGGAATATTTGCCAGCATCTCCTAGGTGGGATTTTCAGATTCCTCACAAAGCAGAATTAAATAATGGCTCATCTTTTCTAGGGCTGATAACCAGCCCTTAGGTAACACACGAACATATCTTCTCTCAAAACCAGAGCTAACAGATAACAAAGAAATTAAAATTTAAAATCATTAAAAATTGGTCTTTTATATCAGCTTTTTTGTCTGAAGTTTGGTTTTTTTTTTTGGTTTTTGTTTTGGTGGTGTGGTGGTTTTTTTGGTTTTTTTTTCTATTTCTCCTCATTTGGTTCACAGACAGTGTTTTTCCTCAGAATTCTAAGGAGACTGGAAAAAATATATTTCCCTGCAATTTTCTCATTGGCAGATACATCCTTTTCATGTGAGGAAGGTCAAACATAATTCTAAACCAGTAATAACAGGAAATGTGATGGGAAGAAATTTTCAATTTCTCATCTTCAAAAACTGTTCATTCACAAATATTTCAAATGTAATAAGGAAAAAGCTCACATACTTTTTTTAGGGGAAAAAATGTATATAATAATGATATTCTCTAGAAGGCCCAAGCCACTGCATTTTAACTGGGATAAGATGATGCCCTTACACATGGGTTCTTCATTCCACTTTTCTTGTCTCTTAGGTGGTGAGAGAGTCCTCAAAATGACAGACATCTCCAAAAGGTTGTCTTGAAAGCACTGAAAATCATATAAAATACAGATTTTTTTTGTTTGTTTGTTTTAAGCTGAGTGTGGTGTTGAAAATTCTTCACAATCCTGAAATTCTTCACAATTTTCCTGAAAAGTTTAAAAATAGTCCCTAAGATGAAATATGCTACAGAAAATTTACATGTGGCAAGAATAATGCAATGCTTATCTTTCTAGGGCCTGTAAACTTCCAGGGCATGAAAAAAACTCCTGATAGAAAAGTGATTTTAATGGGTCAAAATAGGAATGGATGAGAGGCTTTTGGCTTCCCTGGCTTCATTTTTTTCCAGTGAGTCCTGAATTCTTAGAGGTAAAGGTTGTGACAGCTACTCCAACATTCCCCAGCACATGGAAAACCTCTGGACAGCAGGAAATAGGACCTGTAAGAAATAAAAATAGCTGATTAATAAAGAGGTACAATCACACCCCTGGGGTGTACACTGAATAATCCAGGTGCCTGATTTTCCCACCTGTTTAAGAAAAAAGCTCTTTAGAGAAACCCGGGTAAAACAAAACTTCCTGAAGCTGCTTTCAAAGTTAATACATTGACGTGAGAGTTTAATGGGATTTTCCCTCTTTTGTTCAGTCTCTTGTCCTTTTGTCTGTACTGCACTATGTGAATTATCTATCTTCATCCCAGACAAAAATTTTATTTCCATGGATTATCAGCTGTTATTCTCACCCTGAATTTTCAGTGCTGTTCTATCATTACATTTCACAGATACTGTGAGCAGGGGTCAGCAACTCCACATCCGCCTTCCAAGAACTTTACAGTGAGCACTTGGAATAACATGTGAAAATTCCTGGAAAACAAACTCAGGTCTAGAGGAAAAAAAAAAAAAAACAATGAAAAGAGAGAATGGTTTCCTACTGCCAGAGAGCAAGGATAGATGGGATATTGGGAAGGAATTATTCCCTGTGAGGATGGGTAGGCCCTGGCACAGGGTGCCCAGAGCAGCTGTGGCTGCCCCTGGATCCCTGGCAGTGTCCAAGGCCAGGCTGGATGGGGCTTGGAGCACCCTGGGACAGTGGGAGGTGTCCCTGCATATGGCAGGGGTTGGGATGAGATGAGTTTTAAATTCTTTTCTAACCCAAAGCAACCTGGGATTCTGTGATTTATCCCTGCTCTAGAGAAACGGCTAAAAGGGAAGGAGCTGATGGATATTCAGATCTATCCCTGTCTAGAAGCAGCAGATCATTACATCTTTTGCAAAGTGCTCAAAGGAGGTTTGTAGAGGCTGGTTTGTGAAGCTTTCCTGAAGAAACAGATATCTTTTACTCAGCCATTGAAATCAAGTCCTTTATGTTTGTAGGTCTTCCATCTTGAAGATGGAGCTCTCTCCATAGGCAAACCCTCCCATTTAGCCGTGTAAGGCTGATTTCAGACGTAGTCAGACACAGCGAAGGTCTGAACTAACAAACAAAGCAATAAAACAGATTGTGTAGCTGATGTAGCCACTGGCAGGACACAGCTGGAGTTTATTATTCCTGCATTCAGAGAAATATTGCCCTCAAATCTCCCTGTTTTGATGTAGTGCTTTTGGTTCGGTAGTGTCAGCATTGCTTGAAGTTGATTGACTCCACTCCTGCTGCAGGATACAAAACATATACAAAAAAAAAGGAAAATCAGCTTCTGAAGAGGCTGGGGCTGGAACAGCACCAGGCACGGTGATTAATAAATGACAGATTTTGGAGCAGCCCAATATATTTCAGAAATTCCCCCGTTCTGCCTGTGTAATACACCATCCTCAAACCTGAGAAGAAGAAAAGTAGAAACTAGCAAACTAACTTTAAGATATCTGCACGAGGAGGAGTGGCTTTAAGATTTACAAAAAGCTTGTTTGAATAGGTGCTCAGGAAGAGATTTTTGGGCCAATGGAAGACTTTCTGAGCTGTTTAACTTGTAAATATGCTGCTTTTCATATTCAGTGAGGGCAAATGACAGGTCATCTTAAAAAGTCTATTAAATTTTCCTGATTTAGGGCAGAAATGCAGTCTGGGAGGAGTTCCTGCCTTTTTAAGACAGTAAGGGAGGTTGAGATGGGTCTCTAGAGAATTCCTTGGCATCACAAACACAGTCTTTAGCTTAGAACAAGGGCTCTCAAATGAAGTGATGCTGATTTGAAAAGAGAATGTGAAGGGAATACAGGAAATAAAAAATAAATCTTCAGCTGTATATCCAAGTCATTACAATTGTGAAAAACGAGGTTCACTTTCTTGGAAAAATTTAGAAGTTTAATAAAAAAAATAAAAAGAAAAGAGACAATTAGGAGAGAAAAAAGCAAAATACATTTTCTTGGCCAAGGGTGCCTGGCACTGAACTAGCCAACACACTGTTAACAAAGAGTTCGTTCTTTAAATACATCGGCCTGTCACATATTTAAAAATTCACGTGCACGATTCAAACATTCCTTTTGAGTGTGAATTCTTTTGTTTAGTCCCAACTCCCCCCCAACCATTCCATCCGGCAGACTGTCTTCAGGTGGCTCTATTCTATCTGATAACACAGGTCCATAAATTCTTCTCTTGGGGTCCTTGTCATTTTCATTTGGACAAGATACTTGATAACAGGAGTTTAATCACTTTCTTGGTCAGCAATCTTTATGCAGGAAAACAAAAGACCCCAGTCTTCTAACACTAAGTTACGATCATAAGAAGTATCCATTCATAACATTTTTAAATTCTATTAATAAAAGAAAATACAGTACAAACTTCTCACATTCTACATACAGTATTCATTTTAATATTTGCAAAAAGCCAACTATATACTATGCATTTATAACATAGTCTTGAAAAGAACTGGAAAGCCTGCCTGTTTCTTGGGAGAATCCTTCTCCTCAATAGGTGCAGCTGTATGACTCTTCCCCTGAGGGAGAGCAATGAAAAGCAGCAGCTGACACTCCCTGAATGGGAATTCAGGGCTTGGAGGCACAAAAAGAAAGGGAACAGCACCTGTCTGGGGATGTGAGGCTGAGGTTTTGTCATCAGCCAGAGAGACTGAACAGAGCACTCTCCAAAAAGGGGCTGAACGTTCTCTAAACACGGGGTTAGTGCAGGTTTAGCTGTATCACAGGTTGTTTGTTTCAGTCTGTTTTTCTTCATTTCTTTTGTCTACTCCTGCACACGTTTGTGTGAATGTCAGGAAATTTTCTATTCATAGCCTTGTGGAGAAAACTGCCTTAATTGTGTAAGAGGTGTGAACCAAGGAAGGAAAGTTTTCTGTTGGCAAATTTGAAGGGGAAAGGGTGTGAGCAGGAATAAAAAGAAAGAATGAAAGAATCATTTAGGGTGGAAAAGATCTCCAAGTCCAAACATCGACCAAGCATCCCCATGCTCTAAACCCTAAACCCTGGGCCACTAAAGAGCCACTAAACCCTGTCCCCAAGTCTCCTTGTTTTTTTGAACTCCTCCAGGAGTGGTGATTCCACCCCTGCCCTCAGCAACAGCCCTCTCAGTAAAGAAATGTTTCCCAATATCCAACCCTGGCCCAGCCTGAGGCTGTTCCCTCTCCTCCTGTCCCTGTTCCCTGGGAGCAGAGCCCGACCCCCCTGGCTGTCCCCTCCTGTCAGGGAGCTGTGCAGAGCCACAAGGTCCCCCCTGAGCCTCCTTTTCTCCTGGCTGAGCCCCTTTCCCAGCTCCCTCAGCCTCTCCTGGTGCTCCAGATCCATCCCCAGTTCCGTTTCCTTTCTCTAGACATTCTCCAGTCCCTGAATGGAAAAAACTCAAACAACCCCACTAAATCCAAAATACTAATAAATGGGAAGGGAAAAAAGAAAAAAAAAACAAGCAAAAAAACCAAACTCAAATTTCTTACCTCCCCCCTTCAACAGTTTTAGGAAGGATTCAGCTTGGTTATGGCTCAAATAAATAACTTTGGCTCATAGGGCTGTGAAAAGCCTGTAGAAAAATGAGGCAGGTGAAAGTGCAGAGACAGCCTGTGCTAATGAGATGGAGCATATGAACAGATCAAGGCTTCAACTGGAAAATCACCAGGAGGGACAAGAGGGATAGGTATCAAATGCTGGTGGAAAATTACTGGGGGGCTGGTTGAAGCAGTACATATCCTGATCCCAAGGTCTAGAGGATTTGCAGAACTTGCTGAAGAAGATTCTTCTATATCCAGTTGCTGAACAGCTCAATACAGGCAGAAGATTTACATCCCCATGCAGAGAGAAAGTTATTTTTAATGATGCTGTTTGAGATTCATGTGGGCACAGCATTGTTTCTGCTTTAGCTAATGAACAGTGGCTTTTCATTGAAAATAAATCCCAGTGAAGACCAAAAAAATGTTCCTTTTGTTTGTTTGAATTCTAAAACCATCCTGAGTATGAAATTAGATATACAGTTTTGTGTTCCTGACTTTCATGGAGCCTTTTTGTGCATTTTTTAAAAAAAATTTCTTTCCTCTCTAATTAAACCCAAAATAGATGAGACAAAATATTTCCATTCATTTATTCAGCAACAAACCATCTGAACATGTAACAAATAGGGATATTAGAGAGGATAATTTCTTCAGTAGGAAAACTGCCCAGGAGCAGATCCCAGGTTCGAGCCTAAAACGCTAGTGGAAGCCCTTGGAGTCTACAGGGAGTAACAACCCCCTGAACTTTCCTGTTTTCCTAATATGTTTCTACCTTGCACCCCTGCCCAGAAGCAGAAGACAAACCTGTGACAATGCTGGCGTTTGAGTTTCAGATCATAACAGCCACAGGACACGTTCAGCGGCATTTTCAGACCCTCAGAAAAACTGGTAATACGTCAATTAACGATATTTTTCCATGAGAAAATGAAAGAAAAGTTTGGATTACACCTTTGCATAATTAAATCACAGCCAAGTCTGGGTTTGCAATCTTCCAGAGATGTTTCTTCATAGCTTTCCTAATTTTTCTGACCTTCCTAGGATGAAGAAGTGGTGGGTTGGGGTGGTGAAATACCTCAACAGTATTGCACCTTGGGCTGAATTCTTGCCATTAATTCCTCAGGAAGGAAAGGAGATTTGAGGTCATGTGCAAGAAGGTTGTAGGGTCTGGAGGGGCCATAAGGAGTGGCTGAGGGCACTTGCTCTGTTCAGCTGGAGAAGAGGAAGGCAGAGTTCAACAGGATCCGCAGCTCCTCCCAAGGGGCTGCTCCAATCTTTGTTCATTGATTAGAGACTTCAGAGATTATGGTTCAGATCACAGTTAATTAAGATCCAAATAATCTGAAGACTTGGAAGGATTCTATTTGCACTGGTATTTTTTACAGTATTCTTTTATCATTTTTCTGGCTGGAAAGCTAAAATATTAGCACAGATATTCCAGGAGCTAACAGGACCCAGGGAGTGGCTGGAGCTGTGCCAGGGCAGGGTCAGGCTGGAGATCAGGGAAAGGTTCTTCCCCAGAGGGTGCTGGGCACTGCCCAGGCTCCCCAGGGAATGGGCACCGCCCCAAGGCTGCCAGAGCTCCAGGAGGGTTTGGACAATGTTCCCAGGGTGGGATTGTCTGGGCAGGGCCTGGAATTGGACTGATGATGCTGTGGGCTCTCCCAGCTCGGGATATTCCATGATTCTCTGATTCTGTGCCTGTGCTCAGTGCCTAAATTCAAATGGGATTTAAAAAACCCCGGAACTTCAGATGACCTTTCCCCAACCTCTGGCTAGAAACAGCAAAATCCATATAAAGACAAACTTGTGGCAGCAGATCTGTCTGCAGAGCCATCAATCACTGTCCCACAGAGCGAACAAGACCCTGAGGAGGGACAGCCCTGGATGAATAAGCATTGGTGTCTGTGCCTGGCACCAGTCCATTATTCTGTCATGGAGGTGTGATGGACTGCCCAGGAACTCTGCAGCAAGTGCCCAGGCTGGACAATTTTTGGCTGTAAATGTCTGTAGGATGAGGTGGCTAACATGGGGATGTGTCCATCAGCAGAACTGCCGGGGGGTCTCTCATGGAAGCACTGGAAATCAGGCTGTGGCTGCTCTGCCATTTTACTCCACTCTGCTTGATGGCACACGAAGGAGAAATATCCAGGTGTGAAGGGCCTCCAGGAGAGAAATTTCATTCATCCTGTGAGCATCTGGATGTGAAATTCAAACACCACAAGAGCATTGTGATGGGCAACAAAAGACCTTTTTGGAATACAGGAATTCCCTTTGGAAAGGCTGGTTTACACTGTCCTGTCAACACAAACTGCTTCTTGGTGTTTATGTCCTGTAACTCTGCTTGGGGAAGTCAGGTAAGGTGAGGGAACATCAGCAGCTGGTACCTAAAATTCCTGAATAATCAGTGGTGTCCTTAGGGAACATTTTTTTCCTCTGGAGTCTGCTCCAAGCCAGTCTCTTAACATGGCATTAAAGGGGTTTCTCAGTTTTCTTATGAAGTATTAAACCAAGCCCATGCCTATGTTTCTCTCACTGTTTTATTTCCATATTATTGCAGGCCTCTACCTGAAAAGTATATCTCTCTGCTTGCAATTCTGGGCTGGAATCACAAAATAGAGGAGCACTAAAAAGCTTTGCTTTTCAGCTGCAGGTGATGAAAAGCAAGGTAAAACTGTCGATACTCCTCTCTCTCCCACTCAAGGCCTGTTTGCAGTGCACTTTGAAGCTTCATAAACTGGTAGAATAAGTAGCACTGGATGATTGTTGGAAATGGGAGGAGTATTAATGGCAGAAACAGGAAGTTTGTGATGTTTTATGGAGCACTGACTCATATTTTCAATAAGATCAACAAATAGAAAATCTCGAAATGTTGCAGTTCATCCTTTACACTGAAAAAATGGATTTTAAAAAGAGATATAAAAGCTATTTTAATGAAACAGCCTCATAGCCTGGCAGCAAACTATACCTGGTGAACTGGATGGAAGCCAGGAGAAAAAGAGCAAAACCTTAGGAGACATAAATCTCCTGTCACCATTTTTGCAATAACTTCTGGAATTGTTTCTGTCATCGAATAGTTACACTTAAAAACCTCTCATACATCTTGAGCGCCAGTAATTAACTTTTTCTTTCTTTTTTATGATTCCAGGAAAAGATGATTTAAGAGGTTTTGTCTCTTCCAGACTCTGGCTGACGATGTTCACATCTGAGGAACAGGGTGATGCATTAGGATTATAAACCTGGTTTATATTCCAGGGGGAAAATCTGGGCTTTGAGGTGCTGCAGACCTTGCTTGGGCTGGTTTGTCCCCCAGAAGCAGCTGATCAGGATTACACCAATGCTGTAGAGTTGATAACTGAATGTTATCTCTGGTGTTTACAGTATTTCAGCCAGAGCAGTTATTTAATATACTAACAGCAATATTTAATTACATGAGGTCAAAATATTACACAATTATCATACACAGAGCATTGGTCATTTTGCAGGTCAAATAATTGCACTTCTTTTTTTTTATTTTTGAGTTGATTTGTGTTTGCTTTTGTCAAACAATAGAGATTTTCAGAGCGAGATTCCCAAATATTCACAGAATCATTATGGCTGGAAAAGTCTTCCAAGATCTTCAAGTCCAAACCTGGAGCAAACCCCACCATTCCCATGAAATGTGAAGTGAATATTGGTCCCCATCCAGAAGGGGGAAGGGAAGGCAGAAAACCACACAGAAGTGAAGTGTTTAGGCAGGAATTTTAACTGGGGTTGGTCACTGCAGAGCTGTGAACAGGACCAGGAGAGGCATTCCATGATGGGAGAACACAGAGCTATGGACAAGTGAGCACCTGGAGCCAGTGGAAAGCTTAATCACTGGCACAAAGCTCTTCCCAGGCCTTTTGCTTCCTAAACTCTTCAAACGGGCTCTTTCAAGTAAATGCAGCAGGATCCCATGTTTCTGAAGGAATGACTCAAGGTGAGCCCTGCTCTGCCAGAGACAGGACTAACCATGAGGATCTTGAGGAATATTTTGTGGAATATTTCCCACCAGGTTGTGGAACTTACAGAATCCCAACTAGTTTGGGCTGAAAGGAATCTTAAAACTCATTTCCTTCCAACCCTGCCACAGGCAGGGACACCTTCCACCAGCCCAGGATGATAATAGTGGGATTAATGGGAAATCTTTGAAAGACCAGTGGACTCAGATTTAATTAAGGAACCCATGAACCACAGCAGTGTAGTGCACAGTGTGAAATATAATCATTAACGTAAAGGTTAATAAGTTAATTAGCCACATTTACATGTTTAATTCTAATAAATGTTCACCTATTATCTGGGTGGGGAGCCATTTTGTTTCCTCTGTTTACACAGCCTAGGGTTTTCTATCCCAAATGCTCTCTACAGGTATGAAATACAACAAGTGACAGACTGGCTTTGGTTAAAAAATAATAATAAAAAAAGGAATTATGGCCTTGATTCTAAATCCCACTTTTTATTTCCAGCTATAATATAATGGACTTGAGTGAGGTTTAAGACACATCCTGGAGCAAGCTGTAATAATTAATCTACATGACTGGATTTAGCACAAATCCATCTTGGAATTGCAGTTCTCCTCCATGTTCTTGAGCAGCAGCAAAATTACCCTGAGCAGGCCAGCACAAGGGTCCTGCTGGTTATACACTGGCCCAGGCTGCCTGGAGAGCCAGACAATATGGTCCTTTCAGCCAGAAAATAAATCAAAAATAAAGATCTTCAGATTTCTCCAATGAGAACACAAATATATCCGTGAACTTTTGAGTCTGCAAATCACACAAAATATTTCTTTATTTTAGCCAATGTGTACAAGGGGTGCTGGGGGGCAGGAAGATAAATGATTTTCCATGGAATGATCCACGATTGTTACTTCCTTTGTGGGGAGTGGCAGTTTGAGTTCGGTCCAGGCCTAAGTTTGAACACACCCCTTCAACTAAAGAACATATTAAGGACATCATTAATGTGATATTTACCATGAATAAATAGATCTGAGTGAAGTGGTGTGATTTCCTCAGAACAAAATAGGAGCAACTTGATATTACAGGGGCTATAATGAAATGAAAGTCGTTCTGCTCTGTTCAGAATCATCCTTTCTGTTTCTCAATTAAAAACCAAGACAACTGCTTTGCAATTCAAGCTATTTACTGTAAAAGTTGAACATCTGGGGGCATTGCATAGATTAAAATATGCTCCTGCACATGTAACTTACCCAGAAATGTGTCATAAACTGTCCTTATTAGCATTTCTATGATAAAAATATAAAGGTTTATGTTGAGAATGGTTTCAGTTATTGTTTGAATCCAATTTTTTTGACACTTTTTGTAAAGAGATCCATTCACAGTTCAGCTGGCAATTCACATTTCTATGCTCTCTTCAGAGTATCCATAACACATCATTTCTCATGATAGTAAATCCAGTTTTTGGGTGCCTGATGTTGACCTCAGCCTACAACAATGGAACAGCAACCCCAATATTTCACTGTGAAAATGCTCTGAGGCCATGTTGGACAGGGTTTGGGACAACCTGCGACAGTGGAAGGTGTGGAATGGGATGGACTTTAATGTCCCTTTCAAACCATTCTATATTTCTGTACTTCTATGAAGCATTTTCAAATGTCCTGAAAACAGTTATATCCCAGCGTGGATTTGAAGTTGCAGTGTTTTGGCAGGGTTTGTGCCAGGCTAGACTCTGTAGGCACACCTTGGCCACCTCATGTATCCTTGAACAAGTCCAGTGAGTTGGAGTTCTGTTCTTTCTGGTCTCATTCTTACTCTCTGCATGTGCAGATCTCAATTTTCTTTCAACCTTCCTTTCCAGCCTTTCTTTCCTGTCCTTCTGTGCAGTCAGCACAAAGGCAGGAGCATTATTAAACACTTCTAAGGACAAAAGCCACAAAAATCTGCAGGGTGCAATGGGGACACCACCAACAATAAAGTCCTCAGGATTTCTTTATATGACAGGGGTTCATAGAATCCCAGAGTGGTTTGGGTTGGAGAGACCTTAAATCCAATCCAGTGACACCCCTGCCATGAGCAGGGACACCTTCCACCAGTCCAGGTTGCTCCGAGCCCCATCCAGCCTGGCCTTGGACACTTCCAGGGATCCAGGGGCAGCCACAGCTTCTCTGGGCACCCTGTGCCAGGGCCTCCCCACCCTCACAGGGAGCAATTCCTTCCTAATATCCCACATAAATCTCTCTTCTTCTAGTTTAAAACCCTTCCCTCTTGCCCTATCACTGTCTGCTCACATAAAATTCCCTTTCACTCATCTTTATAAGCCCCCTTTAGGCACTGCAAGGGGTTCTGAGCTCTCCCTGGAGCCTTCTTTTCTCCAGCTGAACACCCCCAGCTCTCCCAGCCTGGCTCCAGAGCAGAGGGGCTCCAGCCCTCGGAGGATCTGTGTGGTCCCCTCTGGACCTGGTCCAAATGACCCACATCCTTCCTGTGCAAAACTGAACTCTGGCTCCCAGCTCTAAAACATAATGAAGTCCTACTGCCCTGTGACACAGACAAGACCAGGAGCCACTTCATCCTCTCTCTTTTGCCACCCCCTTTTTCAGATCTCTTCACACCCTTTTCTCACCGCCAGTCCCTCTGTGAATCCTCCTTTGATCTGTGCTTTCCCTGTCATCCTTGAATTGCCTGGCACCACCTCCCAGCTCATCAAACGAACGGCTGAGGTCAGTCCCCAAACACCAGGCGGACCCTGCTGCTCTGGGGGAAGCAGCACTCGAGATCCCTTCAGAACTGCACTCCTGCTTCCCTCCCTTCAAAGCAGGGATCACGACAGGCTTCTCCCCGAGCTGTTTCAGCTGGGAAACAGGGCTTTACACAGACAACAGCCCTTTGACTGCCCCTCTGATGCCTTTGATTTGGCTTTAAAGCATGCCAGCATCAAAGCCACCAAGGAAAGATGACAGGAAATGTAACTTGAATCTTTCATAATGCTGGTGCATAAAAATGGTACAGCTCTACTAAGGAGCAGCCTGCTAGTCGATCTTTTGGACAATAAATGTGTATATTTTGGAGGAGTGTTTTCCAAGCTGAAAGGTCTCTTTCTTTTTCATGCATTCCTCCTTCCTCTCTCTCCTTCAGGCAGCCCAGTTTCTCAGTGGTTCAGTCCTGTTGGAGACCCAGGGCTCATTTTGGGAAATGTCTCTCTCTCCACCAGTTTTCCAGCAAGAAATGTTTTGATCAAAACAAAAAGCAGAACTTGGAATTTCCACTAGCCTGCTTCCTGAGTTGTAGTAGAGTGAACGCGCAATTCTTCTAGACCATTATCTTCTGCAAATTTGGCTAAATTCAGTTAAACCTAAACTAGGTTAAGAATTAGAGGAGTCAGACTTGGTATCATAGAGCTTCCATTGCCTGCGGAGATGGAAAATGATCTATGATACACTCAGGGCTTCCTTCAAGCAATTCATCCCCATTAATTGCTGATATCAGATATCTGCAATGAATTGTGAATGACATGCTCTGGATGAACGATGTTCAATCCAAACAAGGCTATTAACGTGTCATTCCCAAAGGATTAACACTCCAGCACCGAATCACTCAGATATTGCTCAATATATTGCTTGCAGAGCACTGTATTAACTGAGAAGGGTGTGTATTAATGAAACTCCCTTGGAATAGATTTCCTTTTAAATTGTAGGGCATGTTTTATCTGAGTGGATAGCTAAGATAGTGGAAAGTGGACTGGAAAGTGGCTGAATATTAAGGCTTAATTTCCTTGGTATTATTAAAAATATTTCTTTTTTTTCTACTAGTAAGTTGTCAGCAGACTTTTTTGTAGACTTCCAGTTCACAGGGTTTAGATGTAGAAGGAGATTTTGTAGAGAGCAAGGGTGGAAGAATGAGAATGTCTCAGAACTAAGAACACAATAAAAATCAGTAACATTTGTGGAGGTTGATTCTGTATAAAAGAGGGCAATAAAATGGTCATTTGCAAGCTGATTTTCCAAGAAAATGGAATGCTTACATGTGTTTGCTTGACATGCCCTAAAACTCTTAACTTTACTGGCCATTTCTACTCAAATTTAGCAAAAGGACAAACACAACAAAGACAATTAAATTAATAAAAAGTGTATAAAAATATGTAGATGGATAGAAGAAAAACTCTGCTAATGTATCTCAGTGAAGGACAACTTCAGTGTCTCATTCCATGAGAGGCAGGATATGATCTGCTCAATGCCCAGGGAAGGTCTGGGTGACTCTGTGGCTCAGGAATCACCTGCCTTTATTAATGATGTCCTAGGTCCAAAAAGCTCTTAGATTTTATACCTCCACTTTTGCAGAGCTCTGTTCCTACCCAGACAGCTGAGATGAGGAATAATTTGCAGGAAGTAGTGCTTTGTTTGCAAAACATCACAAGTCGAGTCGTGCGTTGCCAGAAACATCTTCCTACCACCCACCATCTATTCCTGCCAATTTTTTGTTGCTCCCCGTGACAGTTAAATTTGCAATTTGATTAATGACTTCATTCCAATGCTTGGAGTGTGTTTTATAGTACTAGTTCCAGAAAAGAAAGGCAGGTAATTAGACAAATAGAGTGAAGTAGCTCAAAAGACTTTTTAAGTTGTTAATGCAGTAATAAAGTATTACGAAAAATATGACAGAATGAGGCATCTCTAAAAATATTCCCTTTAAATTGAAAGTTTCTCTCTTTTTCTGCATTCTTCCTGGAACAAGGCAACCAGGTCTCTGCTAAATGCACAAAAAGTGCATGTTAGATGTTCCTCTGGCTTAAATTATGGAGCAGGTCTTAAAAGTGAAACTGGGTGCTCACCTGCAGGTTCCTGGTCATAAAGCACAGCAATCCCAGTTCAAAGAAGTGGCTTTAATTGTGACTCACAAACATCACTCTTGGTGCCAAGTTGATAATTGAGATAGTTATTTTCCAGGATGTGCACCAGCAGCTGGGGGCTATAACCCAGAGAAATCCTCTTGGAATTGCTCATTATTTTTCAGTAATTGACTAATTTTATCACTCCCACCTGTCTTATATAAACCCTGGTGGTAACCCAATGGCCTAAAAGAGTTGAGATATTTCTCCTCTGTCAGTCCTAAAACTCCCTCCTTAAAGACTTTATGAAAAAATATTTCAGGAAGCTGCATTTTAAGCTTTTGTCAATACACACAAGTTGGCATAAGCCAACAATCACCCTTACATGACTTAAGCATATCAAAACTTGCACATGGACTTGAATAAGCCAGGAATTCTGTTTTTGACATGCCCAAAATGTTTTTATAGAGATTATCAATTAAGTGGCACAGTTTGAAATGCAGAGAAGTTTTTGGAAGGGATCAGTACTGCTCGTGATGATACCTGGCTGGCACTCCTGTACCCATCAGAGACACAGCTCTACAGCCTCTCCAGGAAAGGATTTCCAGAGGTGGAAATGTAAAGAGAGGAGATTGATCTGCCTTGCTTCAAACTGGGAATAGGAGATCAAAAGCTCAGTCTCTTGTGTAACTGTTCTAGGCATTCTTTAGAAGGCAATGACTCTTCCAAAATTGTTATATAATGTTGCTGATTTTGATGTACCTTCCCTTGCTTTGAAGTGCTAAAGGAGATTTCAGATTTCTTCTGCAAGTGTTTCTGTGTTGTCAGAACTGTAGATTCCAGGTTTTTAACTGAATTGTCTTAAGTTACGTGGATGAATGTAGACCTTGGGATGTCATAGAAGAAGTACCCAGAACTGACAAACTTTGAGATCTGACATCTCTACCAAAATGCCTGAGTAACTGAGACACCACTGAAGGCCAACCCTGTGCAATTGTCCTGCTTAGAGCCAGGGATAGCAAGTTGCCCAGTTGAGTATTTCTAAGGATGGAGACTCCAAAATCCCTTTGGCCAACCATTTCCAGGATTGATCATCTTCAGAGCGGGGAACTTCTCTGATCAAGTGGAATTTCCTGAGTTTCAGTGTGCGTGTTTTACAGAATCAGAACCATGGAATATCCTGAGCTGGAAGGGACCTAACAGGATCATGGAGTCCAGCCCCTGGCCCTGCACAGACACTCCAACAATTCCTCCCTGTGCTCCCCTGGGAGCGTTGTCCAAACCCTCCTGGAGCTCTGGCAGCCTTGGGGCCGTGCCCATTCCCTGGGGAGCCTGGGCAGTGCCCAGCACCCTCTGGGAAGAACCTTTCCCTGGTATCCAACCTAAACCTCCCCTGGCCCAGTTGCAGGCATTCCCTTGGTCCTCTCCCTGGTCATACAGATCAGAGCAGCTCCTAGGGAGGAGATGCTGCCCTCAGTAAGGTCTGACCTCAGGCTCCTCCTCTCCAGCTGGACAAGCCAAGTGTCCTCAGCTGTTCCTTATATGGCCCCTCCAGACCCTTCTCATTAATTAAAACCCTCCCACAAGCCAAACAAGCTGGGCAAAACAGCAAAAGAAAAATCCTGAAATATTCAGAAGACAATCAACTAAAGAGGACTGTAAAGTTTATAATTGTTTTAGACAGACTGGAAAACATCTCTGTCTGGCTTACAAGAAATTGATTGGATAATAGAACTTCAGAAAGTCACATGTTTAATAAAGTAGTCCCAGTTCATGCTGACATTTTAGCTGTGTTCAGTCCTACTGTATTTCATCAGGGGCGGTACTAAGGGAGTAAAATAAAATCCCTTTCAGAAGTGTTTCCTAGTGATTATCACAGAATATCAAATAAAACATTAAAATGACCATATGGAAGTCACAGAAATCTGTTATTACACCACATTGGCTATGGCAGCACAATAAGAAGCAGGTTTTTGTGAATTTGTTATGGTTATTATTACTCATATGATTAAAAAACCCCTACAATTACTGCTCTCCAATATTCAGCCTCCTGAAGGGAGAAAAAGAGGTAAATAAGGATGTCTAGGATGCCCATACACTGATGGAAGAGGTAGCTCCCCAAATGTTCCATTAGTACCCTTAGAGTTTCACATTCCACAACATCTGTGGGGAAGGAGTTCTCTGCCTGGGAGCTCTTTCACCTGAGGGTTTTCCACATCCTTTCTTTAAACTCAGAATGCCTGATTTAACTTCAAATTATCTTTCCCATCCTCTCCTAATTGAAAATCCTAAACCCTCAGGGCTCCCCATAGAATGTTTTCTCTCTTTCCTACTCCCTGGGTCAAGTCCTTTCCTTACCTTTTTTATGCCTTTGGAAGTAAAACTGTTTAACACCCTGCAGCTTAATGTGGAGGAAATTACACATGTCCCAACCATTATTTCCCTTTTTTTTTTTTTTCCCCATTTGTGTTACAAGGAATTTTACAAAATCCTCTTGTTCTGGAGCTGTGTGAGGGTTATCAATGTTAAAATACCAGCGTTGGGAGTCAAAGCTGGAGTTTTAATTCCTTTTTCCTGTGATGTTCTGGAAGAGGTGTAGCCCTCACTCTTTGGCTTACAAGACCAGTGTTTTTTATGAACTGTCAGTGTGTTTTTACAAGTTGAGTATTTGGTTTTCTGGGGCTCCAAGAAGGGTGAAGAGCATTGGGAGAGTGGGGAAGGAGGCAGGGCAGGCCAGCTGGCTGATAGTGGTGAATGGTGTCCCCCTGCTTGGCTCCCAGCTGCCAACAGCACTGGGAGGCTGGCAGGGAGCACCCAGCAGAGGAGTAGTGGGACAGGGAGGAAGGGCACTGTGCTTTGTTTGGAAGGGGATAAGAGTTCCAAACGTCCATGCAAACGTGTCAGGCTCTGACACCTCCTCTGGGCCGGTTCCCTGTTGTTCCTCAGACTCTGAGCTCCGTTGGTGCCTGAAGGTTGTGCTAAAAAGGTGCTGATCTGCTGGTAGTAGAGCCTGCCCCTGGCAGGAAAGAGAGTTTACAGTCAGCACAGAGAGCACCTGTGTGTTCTCCAGCCCCAAATCCCTGGAAGAGCAGCTGGCAGCCTCCTGAGAGCAGGTTCCAGCAGAGGTCGGCAACGAGGAGGAAGCCACGAGATCCAATTTCATCATGGGTCTCCTCACCTTCATATGCAGAGATGCAAATGTGCCTGAAGAGCTGGCGGTGACCTCTGGATGCCACACTGATTAATTGGGGGAGTTTGCTTTCACTCCAGGACACCAAGTGCCTAGTTAGATTAATTATCATTCCCTCACAAAGCTATTGCTCTTTCAGTGCCTCCTTTTACAGTCTCTACAACACTCCTCATGGAGTGTGGGATGTTTACAACAAATATTTTGAGGATCATGGAGACAGCTTCTAAACATGCCCTTCCTTTTGCACAGGTTGAAAACACCAGTTACTTGTTATTCTGTTTAAACATGTTAAAAGACAGATTCCCCAAACTGCACGTCACTAATTAGAAACTGCCTCTTTTAGAATGATAGCATGCAATAGCATGCAATAGCAATATAAATATTTTGATAAGCAAGTTCACTTGTGAAAATACTATTATATCCAGGAATGACATGGATCTCAGAATGCCTCATGTCTTGGCTTCTGCAGAAGTGAGAAGTCAGCAGCTGTATCTTAAATTTCAGGTTTTATGCTACTCTTTCCATAGAAGTCTGGAGCCATAGATTAATGGATGCATAGAATTATATAATTTGGTTTGGGTTGGAAGGGACCTCGAAACCCATCCAGTGCCACCCCTTGCCATGGGCAGGGACACCTTCCACTGTCCCAGGTTGCTCCAAGCCCTGTCCAGCCTGGCCTTAGACACTTCCAGGGTTCCAGGGGCAGCCACAGCTTCTCTGGGCACCCTGTGCCAGGGCCTCCCCACCCTCACAGGGAAGGATTCTTCCCAACATCCCATCTAACCCTGCCCTCTGGCAGTGTGAAGCCATTCCCTGTGCCCTGTCTGTCCATGCCTTGTCCCAAGTCCCTCTCCAGCTCTCCTGTGGCCCCCTTTAGGCACTGTTGTCTGCTTTAAGGTCTCCCTGGAGCCTCCTCTTTTCCCAAGACTAAATAATCCCAACTCTCTCAGCCTTTCCTCCCAGCAGAGCTGCTCCATGCCTCTGATCGTCCTGGTGCCTCCCCTGGACTCTCCCCAGCAGCTCCAGGTGCCCCCTGTGCTGGCCCAGGGCTGGGACAGCTCTGCAGCTGGGCTCTCACCGGAGCACAGGGGCAGAACCCCCCGTTCCTGCTGCCCACACTCAGCCCAGGGGCTCAGCCCTGGGCACAGTTGACTTTTTCTCTCCAAGAGCATGGTTCTGGCTCATGTCCAGCCTTCCATCCATGACAACCTCTGAATCCTTCTCCTTCTCAATGTCCCCTCATCCAGGCTATGCTCATGTCTTGGGACTGCCACAACCCAAGTGCAGGACCAGCATTCGCCCCTGTTGCACTTCATGAGGTCCATTCAGTGTCACATCTCCAGCCTCTCCAGGTCCCCCTGGATGCCCCATCCCTCCCCTGCACTGGTGCTGTGACCCTGCTGTGGCAATGTATTTGTGTAACTTAGGCCATTCTGTGTACCAGCCACACCATCTGTAAGTAAACTTAAGCACCTGCAGTTTTTGTTATCACAACTCTCGGGAATTCATCAAGGTTACTGGGAAAAACAGGACTAAAATCAGAACTAAGAGCCTGAGAAACTGACTACCAAGAATGCGAAACCTAGAGAAAGGAGGCAGAATGTGATGATGGACTCTGACCAATTAAGTGTCCTGAGGAATGCGTGCCTGCCTCGTAGACAAGGTGAGCCAGCCTATGAAATAATTCATGAACACGTGAGCAAACAACTTAGAATCTATAAATGTAATTTAATGTAAACAATAAAGTGGCTTCTGCTCAATCACATTTGTTGGTCTTACAGATGTCCATTTCTCCTGCACCCCACCACCCAGCTCCGTGTCGTCACCAGATCTACTGAAGGTGCCCTCGATCCCATTCTGCTTGTACAAATTGTACCTCAACTCTCTCCATATCCTGGACATATCTTACATTTCGGCCTTCTTCCAATGGAATTATTTTCTTTTACTTACCCTCTTTCCTTTCTTTTTTTATTGCCCATTTGTCAAATTTTCTCTGGTGAATTTACCTTCCCGTGATGCCACCTCTGCCTTAGTGGACACATTGTTGTCATCTTCCCAAGGAAAAACTTATTTTTGAATCCATAGGTCTATTGAAACCTGAAGAAGAGGATTTAGCAGGTGAGTGGGTGAAATTTGTACATCACTGTTCAAGGTCAGAGACAGGACAAATTTCTCCAAATGGGGCTGGCAGTCACACAAAAGCACAGACACATTAATTTCCCAATTTTTCTGTTGTTAAATTGTGTTTTTCCAGCAAACCAAGATAAGTTTGTACAAAAGGATACATAGAGGAAACAAAGTTCCCTCAGTATAACACAGGAACATAAAATATAAAAATAAATAAATCTGAGAATGGGTATTATACCATTTTCTATCATTTCAGTGAGAAAGGCTTAGCATGTCATATGGATTTTCCCATGCTTTTAGAATTCAGGACTCCTGTACTTGTGCCTGGGATGTTCAGAAGGACCCAGAGTGCTGGACAGGACAGAGCAGAGCTGATGGGATGTCTGGGGCAAGGGAATAATTTGGCTGTTCCATGTCCTTTTGGCCAGCAGAGGATGACAGTCTGCACCACTGGGACCTAGGGATCTTGGAGGACAATGAGCTGTCCCTCAGCTAGGGGACAATGTGTGCTGGGGACAGTATGTGCTGCAGACAGTGGGATCCTCAGATGCATCAGGAAGAGCATTCCCAGCAGGTCAGGGGTGATCTTGTCCCTCTGCCCAGCCCTGGGGGCACCTCTGGGGTGCTGTGCCAGCTCTGGATCCTCAGCACAGCAGGGCCAGGAGCTCCTGGAGCTGAGGAAGGGCTGGGAGCATCTCCGTGCCCAGGAAAGGCTGAGGGAGCTGGGGCTGCTCAGCCTGGAGAGGAGCCCCAGAGAGAGGGGCCTCAGCCCTGGGTGTCCCTGGGTGTCCCTGTGTGTCCCTGTGTGTCCCTGTGTGTCCCTGTGTGTCCCTGTCCATCCCTGTGTGTCCCAGTCTGTCCCTGTGTGTCCCTGTCCATCCCAGTCTGTCCCTGTGTGTCCCTGTGTGTCCCTGTCCATCCCAGTCTGTCCCTGTGTGTCCCTGTCCATCCCTGTGTGTCCCTGTGTGCAGGGAGGGCAGAGCAGGCCCAGGCTCTGCTCCAGGCCCAGCAATGGCCCCAGAGCCACGGGCAGGGCCTGGGCCCAGCAATTCCCCTGCCCAGGGGCACAACTTCTGCCCTGGGCAGTGCCCAGCCCTGAGCAGAGCCCAGAGAGGCTGGGCAGTCCCTCCCTGGGGATGTTCCCGAGCCCTGGGGACACTCTGCTGTGCCCTGTGCTCTGCCATGGCCCTGCTGGGGCAGGGAGGTGGCACCGCAGGAGCCACTCAGGGCTCTGCCAGCTCAGCTGTGCCCGCGACTCTGGGACTCTTTGATTTGGGAGGAGCACTTGCACACCTCATTGTCAAACCCAGAGCCGCAGTGTAAATCCCCAGAAAGCACACGAGAACTTGGAGATGCTTGAGAGGAGAATGGTTTGGTGTGAAAACTGCGCTTTGAGAGATCATAGAACGGATTGCTTTTCTGAGCAAACTGGTCTGGTTTTCAATTGTGAAAGTTGATTTGTACTTTGGAAAAAAGCAGCGTGGTCCAGGGAAAGGGACAGAAATGGGCAACCTGCATAAGTTCCAAATTAAAGACCAAAATTACTTTCTTATCTGTGGAGACACAGCTGGCAAAGATGGATTAATTTGGTATTCATGCCTCATCCTAATAGAAGAAGACTTTCAGACAAAAGTAATTGGAAATCCTTTGAACATTGTGCGTGGTTTGTGTATATTTTATATAAAATTTATTTCAAAAGTATGTAGGAAGTGCTTAGTTAAGTTACATTTCCTGTTTTTCCTGATATTCCGATCAGATGTTGTTCTGATGCAAGAACTGCCTGAAGAAGAGAAGGTTCTGGGTGACCTAAGTCCAGCACCTGAAGGAGCTGACAGGAAAGGTGGAGAGAGAATATTTACAAGGGATGGAGGGACAGGGCAAGGGGAATGGATTTCCATTACCAGAGGGCAGGGTCAGATGGGAGATTGGGAAGGAATTGTTCCCTTTGAGGGTGGGGAGGCCCTGGCACAGGGCGCCCAGAGAAGCTGTGGCTGCCCCTGGATCCCTGGAAATGTCCAAGGCCAGGCTGGATGGGGCTTGGAGCAACCTGGGCTAGTGGGAGGTGTCCCTGCCCATTGCAGGGGTGGCACTGGATGATCCCCAAAATTACTTCTAATCCAAACTATTCTGGGATTCAGGGGTCATTTGTAATTATGAACACAGGAAACATTAGATTTTCCACCTGTTTTAAGAAGGATCTGGCAAAGTTTAGTTAAGTACAAGAGGCCACTGTAGCCAGACTACTCAGAAATCATTCAGGGCCAAGAAAGCCTTTAAGTGAGGTTTAGTTTAGCAATGCTGGAGCTTTATTTAATCAGGACTAAGGTGCATAGCAGTTAGTTGTGCCAACCCTTCTAAAAGGAGCACAACCTCAAAATTTCCTTTCTCAACTAGACATATCCATAACAATTAAAAACTACCTGTAACAGAGTTAAACCTTTAGTGATGGCATCAAATTTGTAACTGAGCTACAGAGTGACACACAAGTAAGTTCTGAGACATATGGCTTGTCCCACCCACCTTTTAGGTGTCCAGGGGGAGGAAATCCTTTGTTTGTGTTTGTTATTGGAGATCTCTGTGGTCTAGTGACCCATTTTGTGCATTGTAACTGCACCACAGGACTGGATTTCTTTTATTAAATCTGCCTCTCCTTCACCAAAAATGTATAAACCACCTCCAACAGGTACCTTTACAGATTCATCTTTATAGGATGGGGTTTTCTGTTGTTTGTTTGTTTGTGTTTTTCTGACTAGACGAATAATCCCAGTTCTGATTGAACTGAACTGATGATAGAAACCAGAAATTTCATATCTACTAAAAGTAATTTTATGGTCACCTTAACCATTTTAGGAACAGGGATCAAGTGGGGCACAGACACAAGATTTGCAGAAATCATGAGGAAAAAAATAAAGAAATAATGGCAGTTGATTTTACTGAAGACAGAAAATGAGAAAAGACTCTTGCAAAGAGGAAGACACAGTCTTCTGAGGCTGTGATGCTTTGGACAAAAAGTTATGGACATAAACTGCCCTGAAATATTCAAATCAGGAACCAGGCACACTTTGAGACTTTCACAACTCCTATATGATCACATCAACAGATGCTTCCCAAAGTCTTTTACTTTCTCTAGTCACACTTTTTTACCATTTTTACAAGCTTCTTAAAGACAGTTGACAGCTCAAATCCATGTGTTCCTGAAAGAAATCTCATTACACTTCAGGTTCCCCCATCACTTCAAGCAACTTAAGCCACTCCTCTCCTTGCACTGATCCTAGCAAAGCTACTCCCACAGAGATAATTTTTATTCTGTAGGTATTTTAGCCTATTATGACAGACCAGAGTTTGCAGCTGATATATTGTCTTTTTTTTATTTCTTTGAGGAAACCTCTGGTGACCCTGATATTTAATGTTATCAGATTGGAGCAGTGCACCATCAGTAATTTCCGAGCTTGGCTGTTTCGTTCCCTTTCCAGAACCACCTCTCCGTGTTGCTCTGCTATTCCCCATTTCCAAAAGTTGAGTGCGGCGCCATCGAGAGGAAAATGCAAATGAAAAAGTTCCTAATGCAGTCTGGCTATGACATGATTACAGCTAGGTTAAATGTATTAGTTCTCCACATATTACACTAGAGGTCATGCAATATCTAATTTATTTCCTTGACTTTCACATTTCACAGTCCCCTGAATGTAATTCCTTTCAATTTTCCCTGCTGTCGGTAATTGGTGTGCCACACATCCCTCTTCTCCAACACTCTCCTTCTGATTATCCTGAACTGCATTCTGTGTATCCATTAACAACCAGGGATCATACTTTCCCCTAGGCCTGCTTTCCATTTCTCTCTCTCTCACCCTCATTCATTTGGTAAGGGCACCAAGTCCTCATATATTTCGTGTTTAGAAAGGTTGGTATTTTCTTAAGAAGAAAAAAGCCTGACCCCACAAAACTTGTCAATGGCTGAGGTTGTCTTTCAGCCCTCACTTTTTGTCTTGGATTTAACCTCCCCCTGTGATGTCTGGCAGTGCCTTCAGAAAAGTCTCCTTTAATGCAGGCGGGGATTTCTCCTCAACGTGCCGTATCTTTAAATGCAAGTGACAAAGAAATGTAAAGTTGAGATTATTTTGTAAACTGTTGCAGGGAAAATGTAACATCAAAGAAGATAAGAGTTCTATTTTGTTTTCAGCTCTCAAAGCTCTTCTTGCCACTTTTATTGCTTTTCTGTAAAGGTTCTCAGGGTCTGCATCTGGTGGTAGCATCTATTTTGTGATCATGGGAGTCTGAGTTCCAGCAAGCAGATATTTCTTGCATCTACTTTTAAACAATGGAGAAACTGATTTGTAATTTCTTGAAATAATCTGTGCAGATCGTGGTGGCAAAAAGCCTCTCACTGTTCCCCAGCTAACAGTGGTTCAGCATTCTATGTAAATGAGATTCAGTCTTTTACACATCTCTTAGTTTTTCCCAGGTTTTAATCCTGTCCCAGCAGGAACTTAGATCTCTTTGCACCAGACCTCTCTCTGTCATTTTTACTTCCCACTTCCCTAGGTTTTAAGAACCTGTTTTGTTGTTCTCTTGGCACCTGACTGAAATAATTCTTCCTTGACATTCACATTTGAACAGGAATTTATGTGAAGAAAGGCCTGCAAGTCCAAAACTGAGGAGGTTGTGGGAGGAAAAAGAAATTCATGGGGATGTCCATTCCAGCCTCTCTTCTCTCTTGGCAAATCCTCCTCTCCTCATGCTGCTGCTTTTGCCATTTCAACCCCATCTGAACCTGTTTCTGTGGAATTTTGAAGTCTTTAGTTAGATAATTTAAAAAGACAAAAGACATGTGGGCTGTCCTGTCTTATCAGGCCTGCTGAAATGATTCCTCTATGAGGCTGGACATCTCCTCTTAGAAATGTTCTGACATTGGTAAAAGATGTGTTTGTCAAAGGATAATGGAAATATAGGAATACAGGACAAATACAGGACTCAAAATCTATCTTTGAGGAGATTTCACAGAGCTGGGAGACCTCCCAAGCAAGTAAGCAATTCAGAATTAATTGTAGGTTTTTTAAAAATTCAAATCCATTTTCATTACGAGATAGTTTTGCTGCTGAAACATTACTTTCTGTAATATCATTTGCTTGTAAATAGGGAAAATTACTGTTTCAAAAAAAGCCCCTTCCCATTTCAATAGGACCTGTTGGCTTTTGGGTTTTTTTTATTTCCTTTCCCTTTCCCTTTCCCTTTCCCTTTCCCTTTCCATTTCCATTTCCATTTCCATTTCCATTTCCATTTCCCTTCCCTCTTTCCCTTTTCTCTTTTCCCTTTTCCCTTTTTCCCTTTTTCCCTTTTTCCCTTTTTCCCTTTTTCCTTCCTCTTCCCCTTTCCCTTCCCCATTCCCCTTCCCCTTCCCTTTCCCTCTTTTCTTCCTTTCTCCAAAGGCTTATTTAATTACTTTTCCAAATCAGATTTCATGCCTTTTTCTATGATCTACTCAAAATCTATTTTTTTAGGCATCAAATCAAGCCAAATTGCTCCTGGCTGTGTATTTTTAAAGTCACAGATATTGTGGGAATGAAAAAGCTGACAAATAATTCAGAGTATAAAAATGCCAAATGGAGTCGACCTCTTCACAAGAAACCCCACAGAAAAGATGAGAGGAAATGGGTACAAGTTACTGCTGGGGAGATTCTGACTGGATACCGAAGGGAAATGCTTCACAATGAGAACAGTCAGCCACTGGAATGATCTCCCCCATGGAAGCAGTGGATTCTCCAACACTGGACACTTTTAAGGTTTGTCTGGCTGGGTTGCTGGGCCATCCTGTCCAGATGAAGAGCAGCTGGACCAGATGACCCTTGACATTCTTTCCATGATTCCATGATTTAACTTCCAACAGGACAGCAGAGTACTCTTGTCCTTGCAGGGACACAAGGTCTTGTGTACAGGAAGCTGCTGGGGTTTCCCGTGAGATTTTGCCCTCCTGCATTGGGGCTCTTGGCTTGCAACCACTTTCTTTCTCCGCAGTGAAATAAATCACCAAATACCAAACATGATCCCTGTTCCACCCCACTGTTCTTAGAATCACCAGCCTGGAAAATTTTGGGCTAGAAGGGACCTTAAAGACCAACCCAGCGCCACCCCCTGACATGGGCAGAGACACCTTCCACCAGCCCAGGTTGCTCCAAGCCCCATCCAACCTGGCCTTGGACATTTCCAAGGATGGGGCCTTCAACTCAGGAATTTCTTCAATTCCCTCTATGCACTGCTGCCTCTTTAACTGCTCTGAAGTAGCAGATTGCCAGCTTATACTGCAGCAATTACCTTTAAACAACCCATGCCCATAAAACCTTGGAGATCACTTAGGCTTTCTCTCTTCAGGAGAGTCAATTGCTGCTTTTTCAGGATGCTGCAGTCCATTGAAATCTGGGGTAACATACTGCAGCAGTTACTGAACACCAGCATCTCCCTTTGCCTGGCAGGGAGAACAAATCATAATTCAAATTAACCTCGCTGTGTAATGAAATTTTGTTACGTGTCATTATGTTATATTATATAGTATCTATAAATCAATCCCAGCAAGCCATTTGCTTCAATGACGGGTTTTTGTGTGTGACACAGTGAAGGTGGAATCCTCCCAAGGAATAATTTTTCAAATAACAGCCAATTCCAAAGAGGAAAACATAGAATTTTGTAAAACAACAGCATTTCAGACCCTCAAAACACTTCATTATATTTAAGAACCAGTGGAGACAACTCTATCATGATGTATTTAATGTAATTTAATTCCAGCAAGGAGGTTGGTTTTCCTAACAGCCTTCTGGAGGAAATTGTGCCCAAATGCCCCCAAATGCAGCTGTCACACCTCCTGCCCTACTCTTGGACCGTGTCACGCACTCCCTCCTATCCCCAGTGTCATTCTGGGTTACCAGAACCTCAAGCAATTTGTTTGTAGTTTAGCAAGAACATTTCCAGGTTTCCGCTTCAGAAAAATCTATCTACAGGCTATTTTGATGTTTGAAGTGCTCTGCTGCATCCAAAGGCGTAGCCTTAAAAGGTTTCTAATTGATTGCTTGAAATGTTTCAAAATTAATTGGGCGTGTTGCTCTCGGGGCATTTTGCTTTCCCAACTATTGTGTTGTACACATATTTGAGTGTCCAAGTAAAGCTTTCAGTATGATTGGTCTTATGTTTCCAGGCCAGTATTTTTCAAAATGCTATGGATTTAAAAAAAAAAAAAAA
>VWYN01025039.1:45036-73838 GCA_013400075.1 Hippolais icterina | reverse complement strand
ACAGACAGGGACACCCAGGGACACCCAGGGACACCCAGGGCTGAGGCCCCTCTCACTGGGGCTCCTCTCCAGGCTGAGCAGCCCCAGCTCCCTCAGCCTTTCCTGGGCACGGAGATGCTCCAGGCCCTTCCTCAGCTCCAGGAGCTCCTGGCCCTGCTGTGCTGAGAAGTATAACAAATTATAACAAAACATTCAAAAAATTGATATCAAACAGTATATAATCCTCTAGAGACAGTATATAAAATAAATATAGATGAAAATAAATGAGGTACAAAACACTAAATCCACTGTATAAAGCAATAAACCCAGTACATAAAACACTTAAGAACATTTCTATAGAAAACTGCGTCAGGAAAAACATGCCACTTGGTGCATCCATGTCACCATGCCATGCCCAAATAGAGTGATGGATTTGTGAAATCTCCACTCCTGGCTGCCACAGTCCCTGAGTGCTGGTCTAGAGCCCCAGAGTGTGAGGTGTTCCCTTATGTCCTGATGGCTTCTGCAGCCACCACAGGCTGTGTGCTCCCTTTTGCCCCAGTGAAGAATGTTTTCATTGAATTTTACATCCCAGAATCTCCTGAGCTGGGAGGAATCCACAAGGATCAAATCCAACTTTACTGTCAGGAGCTCTGTGCTCTCTTTTAAAGATGTTCCAGTTCTTTCCCTTTTGCCATGCTAATGAATTATGGTTTCATTTTTTGCCTTTATAGATGCCAAAACTTGTATCTGTTGGCCCCAAATTCTGTCAGGGATTGGTTTAAATGGCCATTTTAAATGAATTAGAGACATTTTTGTGTTATGTGTTTGAGAAAGAGTGGGTTGCACACCCCTCCCATTGTCACCAAGGCAGGGACAGAAAGCAGAGCTGCCACTTCCACAGAAACATTCTACCAGCTGTCACTTTTCACACTGAATTCCAGAGAGATGCTCTCTTCCTTCTGCAAAAATCTTTTTTTTCTTACACCCAGCTTCCCAATTTCCCTTCTCCAGGTCTGCTGTTGAAGGGAACATCAGGCCTGTGGTCATCTGTCCGTCTGTCTGCAAAGGGAGGGTTGTGGATCCATGCTGGAAATTCCAGGTAAATTTAGCGAAGTGGGAGATTTTTGTCACTTTACACTAGAAAAGCACTTTAGAAATGTGCAGGCAAATAAAAAATAAACCTGTTCCAATCTGTTTACAAAATCTCAGCACTGTCACTGCAACATAAACACTTTATGTTTTTATGTACTTTGGTGCGAGACATTCCCTGTCACTGGTGCAGTTTGCAATTACAGGGAAGTGAGGCAGAAAATAGCAGCTCCAGAACGGATTAAAGTAATGAAGTTTGAACTATTATTTGAAAGGTTGTTGTTATTTTAATAAATATTTAATCTCCTCAGCCTCATGGATCCCTAATTGATCTTTAACTATTATTGTTCCTGGACGTTTCTCATCAACTACTAATTGCTGGTTTAAGGCAATGGGGAATCAAGAGGATAATGACAGTGGCTGTGGGAGATTGTTACAACATTCAAAAATGCTTAATAAAATATTTCAAGCAGCTCTTTGCTAGAAAGGAAGGCCTGAAGTTCATATCAGGTGCTGGAATGTGTTTCTCACAGTTCCATGATCATATCCCAACATATCCAACAATATATAAAGTATATATATCCCATATATACTTTATATCCGGTTTAGATTAATCTATAGAGAAATTAGATTGTTAAAAGCTCTCCATATTAAAGGAAGGAAAGCATTTCTCAGTACTGAAATAAAGCTTTTTGGCTTGTTATTGGGAAATCTCTTTCAGGATTCATGGAGCATGTTAGGAAAACACCCTTTATAATCCATGTATATTGTTTTAATAAATAATTATAGCTNTAAATATATATAATGGGATTCGAACATGGTGTTGGATTTGTTTTCAGCAGTGGCGCAGAAATGGAACTGAGGTGAGGAAGTAGANTCACAGTTCCATGATCATATCCCAACATATCCAACAATATATAAAGTATATATATCCCATATATACTTTATATCCGGTTTAGATTAATCTATAGAGAAATTAGATTGTTAAAAGCTCTCCATATTAAAGGAAGGAAAGCATTTCTCAGTACTGAAATAAAGCTTTTTGGCTTGTTATTGGGAAATCTCTTTCAGGATTCATGGAGCATGTTAGGAAAACACCCTTTATAATCCATGTATATTGTTTTAATAAATAATTATAGCTCAACCCCTTGCCATGGGCAGGAACACCTTCCACTAGACCAACAGTAATAATAATGATAAAAATAATAAATAACAGTAATGTTTTGATAAGTGTTTGTATGGTTTAAAATCACTAATGTTGCTATCAGTATTGATATTATTATTCTTATTGATGTAATTGTTATTTAAACTGGAAAGACCTAAGAATTGATGGTAGCTTCCATCATATTGAAAAGGTAGCAGCTTTTAATTATTTTTATTATTCAATTTTGAGACCCTTAGCATGACCAGGAAGCAACAGAGAAATGTAGGAATAATTTTATTCTCTGTTTGGATATTATTTGCAGTAAGGATAAGTTTGTGGATTAATATTATATATATATATATAAATATATATAATGGGATTCGAACATGGTGTTGGATTTGTTTTCAGCAGTGGCGCAGAAATGGAACTGAGGTGAGGAAGTAGATGATCTTTAAAGTCCCAAATAATTCTGTGATTCTCTGTCTCTAGTTAGTTAGCGTTACATTCACAAAACCCTCTCCCAATTAGCAGATTTTTTATTACATGTTGTTATTCTGTTTAGTATACAACATGATTTATATATATTTTTAGCAACTTTCCTTAAGAAGTAGAAGAGGTCTTACCACATTTGCTGCTACACAAGGGTTTTTGCTAGAGGATGACTCTTGCCACTGCTTTGGTGACAGCTAAGTATTGAAATCTGTTTGAGGATTTTAACCATAATTAATACTTTGCTAATATATTTCAGGCTTCACGCTTTGGCAAGCACAGACACTGCCTAGGAAGTCAGAAGTGATTGAAGTGCTCAGAGAAGCATATGCTCATTCTGATTTTTATCCTGATGCCACAAAAATTTCAAATGCACTCCCCATGAACAGCCAATGAAATGTAATATTGTTTTGTGAACACAGGTCAGGCAATTGGCCATCGTGTTTCTGGGTCAGGAGCAAGCAATTTGCATCAGTTTGCATATTTATATTTGGGAGAAGATGAGATGTGCTGTTTAATTTCCTTTTAAATGCTTCCCAGCGGCTGAGAAGAAATGTGCATTTGGATTTGATCCTTTGTGACATTGTGCAATATTTGTGAGTATTGTTGGTGAATCTAAATTACCCCTGGCTGATTAGAACAGCTCGGTGCTGGCTGTACAACAGCACATACAAATACAAATGTTTGTGGGGTTTGAGGCAAGATTCCTGTTCCAAATTAATGCAAGTCTTCTGGAATGAGAGGAGTTTCAACCTTGTATGAGAAAAAAGTCTTTGGAAAGACACAATCAAAGGTGTAGGATCCTCAAGGTGCTGAAGATGTGAGCTGGAATCAGAACTCCCCTATACCCTGGGCTGAGCCCCAGCGTGGGCAGCAGGAAACAGGGGGTTCTGCCCCTGTGCCCCTGTGCCCCTGTGAGAGCCCAGCTGCAGAGCTGCCCCAGCCCTGGGCCCAGCATAGGGGGGACCTGGAGCTGCTGGGGAGAGTCCAGGGGAAGCACCAGAGCTGCTCCAAGGGCTGGAACTCCTCTGCTCTGGAGCCAGGCTGGGAGAGCTGGGGATGTTGACCTGGAGGAGAGCAGGCTCCAGGGAGACCTCAGAGCCCCTTGCAGTGCCTAAAGGGGACCCAGAAGAGCTGGAGAGGGACAATTCATCAGGAATTGTAGGGACAGGATGAGGAAAAATGGCTTCACACTGAGTTTAGGTTAGATATTAGTAAGGAATTCTCCCCTGTGAGGGTGGGGAGGCCATGGCACAGGGTGCCCAGGGAAGCTGTGGCTGTCCCTGGATCCCTGGAGGAGTCATATCCCTCTATTCCATAGAGGGAATTTTTTTCAGTCTTCCTTCCAATTCACAGTTGATTTAAGAAATCCTTTCACTAAATCGAGAAACATTTAATAATAGGATTTCTTAATCAACTGTGATTTTTTTAAACTGCCTCCCGGAGAGTTCATTGCAGCACTCCAATTTGCAGAGACAGGCACAAATTCACACCTGTGGTCTCAAAGCAGTTGGACTCAGAGTTCTGTGAGGCTGTCACACCCACTGACCCACTGCATTCCTGTGAAATCCAATTGCCTTTGGAGCTGATTATTCCATAGGGTCAATATGGACAGCTCCATTTACCCCATCATTATGGCTGTGAGGAGGGTGGTGCTTACAGGGCAGGCTAATGATAACACCACGCTGCATAAATTGCTAATTAAAGTCACTCTACTTTTGATGTTTTTCTTAATTAGTCCCAGGGGAAATGGGCAGGATGTTGAATTTCCATGCTAATTAGAAATACAGGAGCAAGACTGCAGTTTGGATTTTATTTTGGAAAAAAAGGAGAGTGACAGCTGCAGAGTATTCAGAGAAAAGGGGCTATGAGCCCCTCATATGACCACTTTTAATAAACAATTTCTCTGAGGCACCTTCAATTCTCCCCTTGCCTCTCCCATTCGGCAAGTTTATAGTGGACATCAACATAACAATTCATAAGTTTACATCTCTCTGAAAGACAGCAGGGTTAGATGGGATATTGGGAAGAAATTCCTCCCTGTGAGGGTGGGGAGGCCCTGGCACAGGGTGCCCAGAGAAGCTGTGGCTGCCCCTGGATCCCTGGGAGTGTCCAAGGCCAGGCTGGATGGGGCTTGGAGCATCCTGGGACAGTGGAAGTTGTCCCTGCCCATGGCAGGGGGTGGCACTGGATGATCTCTAAGTTCCCTTCCAACCCAAACCGTTCTGTCACTCTGTAATTCCATATCTGCAGCTCATAACTTTAAAACTTTTCCCAACAGAAACCAAAACCAAACTCTAAGCCTTGAGACAATAAAAATATTTATTAATTTTCATCTCCTGTAACATTATCAAACATCATGCAAAGAAAAATTCTCATTTTAGTAAAAATTGGCTGGTTTTGAGCTTGTTTTGATTTTTTCTTGGAGCAGATCTCTGTGCTTTGCACTGAGTGCTGTTGCTCTGTGAGACACAGGTGATGAAGAACGTGGAAGCAGGGCTCTGCAGCAGTGGAGGGCATTTGGCAGGGGGAAGGAAGAAGTGATTCTGATTTTCCCAATCGGATGAGCTCCAGAGTGTGGTGCGTGTGTGCATGTAATGAGGAGCAGTGAGGAGAGTGATTTAAAGTGCCAATTCAGAGGGGTAAAGTGCTCTGTGCATTAGAGTAAGTGGCAGAGGAATCATGAGGTGCATCTGCTTTGGAACATTTAGAAAGTTGTAACCTAGCAGAAAATGAACTCAGTGTTCAAATCAGTGCACTAATTAGACCCGAGCTTTATTCTGGAATTTCACCTCTTCTTTATGACATTTAACTTATAAAAACATGCGAGCAGGAGATCTTAGCTCGTTCTTCCAACTGTGTGCAGGAATTATCATTCTGAGAATAAGCCTGTGTTGAAACTGGTGCAAATAAACCAACAGGAATCTTAATTTAATCTTTTTTGCTTATACATGAGGATGTATCTGTATGTAGATGTGTCATCTTAATGAAATTTTATTGAAGAAGTTAAAATATCCTGGAAAAAAAACCCCAACATATATTAAACTGCCAGGTTCCCATTTTTCAAAGAAGTGTATTTATTCCATTTGTTACATGTATAAATGAGGCTCCATCCTGCCTTTACGAGCCAGATAGAGCCAATTTAGGCTGCTGAAGGAGCTGCAGAATGTAATAGTTCACTCAAAGTCCCATGAAAGGATTTATAGCCACATATATAAGTCACCTAATTTTGTTGTTTCTGCAGCTTAATATTCGACTGTAAAACTTACCTGAGTTTGGTGTAATGCATTTTTACGGCTTTTTCGGTAACTAAAGTAGGGTTTGTGGAAGTAGAGCACTGCTGGGAAGAGGCAAGGACAGGCTGCTGGCTCCCTCCCACCCCATGCTCCTGCAGGAATGGCCTCAGGAGCTGGGACAGAGTCCCCTGTGTGGACATCTCCCACATTTCCCTATTTAGGCACCAGGAATGGTGTCTGACCCTTCAAAAAAAAAAAAAAAAAATCCTGAGAGCTACCTTTGGCAGTGGGATTGAGAGTGAGAGAGCATGACAGCAAGGGTTAAAGGGATAAACAGCCCCAACACACATTTTGGGATTTCCCTCTCAGCTGAGATCTTTGCAATGTGGGAAAAAGCTTTCTGAACACTTCTATGATCTCCTGGCTTCAACAGACACCCCCAGGATTTTTCACAGGTGGAGAACAGCTGATCCCTATTCACTCTTTTCCTGGCACTTAGGATTTTACAGAACTGAGCTTTGTCTCAGAGTGAAGGATTATTTTGTGCTTCCGTGGTACCTGCAGTCTTGGCCAGCACACTGGAGAACAGCCTGGAAAATTCAGGACTGAGCTAATCAAGTGACTCCTTGTCAAATTTCTTGCCAATCTCCTGCACATCAAGGGGAAAAAGGAGTTAAATGCAAGTTATGAAAGAAGCATTTCTGGTAGAATTGTCCACAAAGTGTTAAATAGGGGGTTGCTGGAAGCCATTTTGAGCTTGTTCCTGTTAAATTATAGCTTTGGGGGTTGATGTTAAGGAATCCTGATGTTTCTGATCAGCTTTTAATGAAATAATGGGAGACTTCAGTTCTTGGGTCATCAGCTGCTTTTTTTTTTCCTTAGCAGACAAACAACCCTTAACTTTCTGTGTGCAGAAAATCCAATATTAAAGGAAAGGCCCCTAGAGTGCAAAACACATTAATGATTTTTTAATTATTATGACTATATTTCAGAACAAGTGTATTGGAAATGTTCTGATTTAATTTTGAACTAATTGTAAAAGCTTATTTCCTTAGATGCAAAGTTCCAAACCCTTACCTTAATTGAATGCACATTTGCTCAGATTTTGTAACAAGAGCATCTAAAATTAGAATTCAGACACAATGGTGCTGGATTTGCAATTTAATACAAGACCTTTAGGAATCTTGACAGTTTGCTCCAGGGGATAAAATAACAGTTGCCACTTTAAGAGATAAATTTTCCCACTATCATCATTGCAGCATTTATGCAGCTATGACTAAGAGTGACAGAAGAACTCTTTACTGAAATAAATGGCCTGGTCAACAACCTTTTGGTGGCAGATAAAAGCTTCATGTCAAGTGACTTCAGTGACCACGCAGGAGGTAACCTGGCAACCTGCAATAAATCAACGGCCCCCATGGAACAGGTCAGGAAGCATCAAGGAACTTTCTGGTCCTCCAGAAGTTCCTCCACAATAATTTAAGGAACAAGGGGATGCTGCTTCAAGATGTTCAACCAACACAAAACTTCTTTGAACGCCTGCTGACTGTTGGTTATCATATCAGGTACAGACAAACATCTGAGGGGGAGGAAATGGACCTGTCTAAAAAGGACTTGTCTGTTCATCCCACGTTCCCATTTATTTCTGTGCCCCTTTGTTGTGATATTGCCCTTAGTGAATACCTGGCAAGAAGAACAGGAGATGGAGAAAGGGTCTGGTGTTCTGGAAAAATACAGCCTTGCCATGTGGATGTCATGTGGTTGCCAGTGTGAGGAGGCAGAAAGAAAACAGTGTTATGAGGGATCACTAATGAAGTTGAAGCATAAATGGTATAAATAAAGCTGTATCAATCATTAATACTGCTACTATTAAAAATAACCTTGACTTGACTTAAAATTGAGTAACTTTGGGGCAAAAGCAGAGTTCTCAAGGCAAAAGGTCATTGAACACTATTCAGCTCTGAATGGTATTACCCTGCTTCTGCAGGACAACCACCACCCTGTAATTCCCTTCCACAGGGATAGGTAACAATTGCAGGTGTTGGATGTGCAGGGTCATTCACAACCCCCAGCCAGGGCTTCATGTAAAATATGCATGCGCCATCAAGAGTGAGACACTCCCTCTGCAGGAATTAGTGAGCTGAGTGAACCTGTAAGAATGTTAGAATCTCAGAATTATTAAGATTGGAAAAAGCCCTCCAGGATCATCGAGCCCAAGCTGTTCCCGATGCCCACCTTGTAACCAGCCCAGAGCACTGAGTGCCCCTCCAGCCCTTCCTGTATGGATTATAATCCTGTATGGATTATTTAAAATACTGGAAACATCTGAAGTTTTTATTTGTACCTGTTGTAACACACAAAGGTACCTCCTGCTGCACTTGTGAGAATGGCCTGGGTTGGGAGGGACCTTGAAGCCCATCCAGTGCCACCCCTGCCATGGGCAGGGACACCTTCCACTAGCCCAGGTTGCTCCAAGCCCCGTCCAGCCTGGCCTTGGACACTTCCAGGGATCCAGGGGCAGCCACAGCTTTTCAGGGCAATGTTATAGGATGACTGAATCATTGAGGTTGGAAAAAAGACCATCCAGTCCCAGCCATGCCCGATGCCTACCCTGTCACCAGCCCAGAGCACTGAGTGCCACCTCCAGCCCTTCCTGGGACACCTCCAGGGTGGGGACTCCAACACCTCCCTGGGCAGTTCCTGCCAAGGCCTGAGCACCCTTTCCATGCAGAAATTCCTGCTGCTGTCCAACCTGAGCCTGCCCTGGCCCAGCCTGAGGCCGTTCCCTCTCCTCCTGTCCCTGTTCCCTGGGAGCAGAGCCCGACCCCCCTGGCTGTCCCCTCCTGTCAGGGAGCTGTGCAGAGCCACAAGGTCCCCCCTGAGCCTCCTTTTCTCCAGGCTGAGCCCCTTTCCCAGCTCTCTCAGCCTCTCCTGGTGCTCCAGACCCTTCCCCAGCTCTGTTCCCTTCCCTGGACCTGCTCCAGCTCCTCAAGGTCTGTCTGGCCACGAGGGCCCAGAACTGAACACAGCACTCGAGGTCCCTCAGCAGGGCCAGCACAGGGGACAGCCACTGCCCTGGGCCTCTGGCCACACCAGGGCTGGCACAGCCCGAGGGCCATTGGCCTCTGGTCTCCCTGGGCATCCCTGGGCTCCTGTCCAGCCTCTCACCAGCATTCCAGGGCCTTTTCCAACTTTCCAGCCCCTCTGCCCCAGCTTGGAGGGGGCTGGAGGGACCCAAGGGCAGGAACTGGCCCTTTACCCTAATGGCCTTGTCCATCAACCCAGCCTGTCCAAACCCCCAGGTGCTGAACTATTCAAGAGCAGGTTTGAGAACAGATGTCACCTCCAGTTTTGTGATCATTTTTTATGCAATAAAGTACCAAAACTCCAGTAGCAAGAACCTTGACTCAAGTCAGAGAAACTTTCGTGACAGCAGATGCTGCTCATGCCTGAGATATCAAGGACAAGGCCCGGGAAACTGAAAACAGGAAAAAAAGCAACTTAGCAGCACCATTTCCATAGGAACCAGGCCTTACTGCTTTAGAAAGTTTTTCCCTAAGTAAAATGTAGCCATGAGCAGCATCCTCTGCGTAAAGTAACCACATTTTTCCAGCAATGTCTTGACCAAGACCAACCTAAAGAAAGAAATTATTGTCTCCCTTCCAAAGCTCCAGAGCAGAAAAGACCCAAATGTCCTGGTCTCAGAAAGGATGAAGCAACGTCAACACCAAAGGTAAATAATTTCAAGATTAAGCCATAATTTTGGGGGTTTTAATGACCTATAAAGTGCAGTTCCTTTTCTCTTCTTCCTTGGCAATTTCTCAGGCTTTATTAAATGTTGCAAATCCGAGTTTGCCTTGTTTTCAGAGGGTTTGTAAATGTATTCCTCCCCTCCTCGACTCGCTCACGCAGGGTCAATTTTCTGCCTATATTACAATTCCCACAGTCCCATCGGGAACAAAGAATGGTTTGTCAGGAGCCTGCAAAAGGAGACAAATGATCTGTGCTCGAGTCTAATAACCTTCCTGAAGAAGACAAATGTGTGAATTGCAGAAGTTTCACCTGCAAAATCTCTACTGATATACTAATTAAGAACAGATCTCTTCAACCACTGCAAAAAAGGAAGGAACAAAAAGAGGTCCACTGAGAGAGACTGGGGAAAAAATTAAATTAATGGATGAGAAGTGGCTCAATGCTGTCCCAGAATGCTTTGCTGAGGTAGGATTACACACAACCACGGTGCTTTTTAAACCAGACTCAGAAAGATTTATTGATATTTGGCGGATCTGTAAACTGCAGAGGGTTTTCTGTACGTAATCTCTCCATCTCTGCCCAGTTTTCCTTTCCTACAGCTCTAATTTGGCAAACAAGTCTCTCCATATATTATTTTTCTTTTTGTCTTCTACTTGTTTCTGAGTTCTTCCTAGAACTCTGTCTTCAAGGTGTTTTTTCCAGGTAGGTGGGGGTTGTGTGGGCAAAGTTGTTCACACCTCCTGCATTTTAAACTGCTAAAATTAAACCACAGCAGCTGCCACCTTTAACCCATGTTCCTCACCCCAAACCATCAAACCAACAGCAGCCGCCCGTGATTTATGGGTCTGATTATAAACAGCCCAGTTCAGAATATGGAAAGATAATGGATGAAACAGTTTTTCTACTTTACCACATACATTACACCTTTTGAGAACAATTTTCACATTATTGTCAATTTTTGGTTTAAAAAAATATTTTAAAAGAAACTACCATGCTTCAGTAGTTTTCCATGATATTGCACCCATCTGCTGAGTTTTATTTTAACACAGATAGTTCTGAAGCACTTCAAAGTAGCTCATTAATATCCTTAAAGCTTTAGAAATGACTTCTTTATCAGCAGTAAACTCTTAGGAAAATGCTACATATAACATATAAGTATCACTGTCTTGTTAAATGAGACCCATTAATTTTTATCTGGAGCAACACTACTTTCTGATTTTCAAAGACTTAATGGTATCTAATTTTATTTTGCTTTTTAACTCAAAGTACTAAATCCTGCCTTTTCCTTATTTGTAAAATATGTGGGATATCAATGCACTTCAAAGTTTTGTGGCAAGGATAAATAATTCTGAGACTGTGAAATGTTCATATAGCGATGCAAACTTTACCATGACCTTCTGAAAAGAGTTTTCCCCAAAATAACTCCATATTTATTTTAATAACTAAGATGTTCCTTGTGTGTCCTTATATACAGAAAAGAAATAGACACAAAATATTGTCCAAAACCACAAAAAAACTTATATTCATCATCATGGAATCATGGAATTTTTTGTGTTGGATGGCTCATTAAAGGCCATTGAGCCTCACCCCCTGTCATGGCAGAGACACCTTCCACTAGCCCAGGTTACTCCAAGCCCCATCCAGCCTGGCCTTGGATACTTCCAGGGATCCAGGGGCAGCCATAGCTTCTCTGGGCACCCTGTGCCAGGGCCTCCCCACCCTCACAGGGAACAATTCCTTCCCCAAATCCCATCTGACCCTGCCCTCTGGCAGTGGGAAGCCATTCCCTATGTCCTGTCCCTCCATCCCTTGTAAACAGTCTCTCTCCATGTTTCCTGTCAGCTCCTTCAGGACAGAAAGGTCACAATAAATCACCCTGTATCCTGCTCATCTCCAGGCTGAGCATTCCCAGCTCTCCCAGCCTGGCTCCTTAGGGCAGGTATTCCAGTTCCCTCAGCAACTTGGTGGCCACCTCTGGATTTTCTCCAACAGTTCCATGTCCTCCTTATGTTGAAGACACCCAGACTGGACACAGCACTGCAGGTGGGGTCTCAGCAGAGCAGAGTGGAGGGGCAGAATCCCCTCCCTCACCTGCTGCTCATGCTTTTTTTGATGAGCCCAGGATACTCTGGTACCGGACAGAAGCATAAGAAGGCAACTCTGGAAATTTGTATATTGAGAGTGGAAGAGAGATCTAAGGAGCTGAACACAGCCTGAACCAAGACAGCACTCACTGACACTGAGCAGGCAAAATCTTATTCTTGGTGAGAGTAAATTCCTCTCATCTATCAGCTCCCAGAAGGTTTTTGCCTGTGGAGGTCTCTCTGTGGCTGTACAAGCACATCAAGCTGTTCACCCTGGGAGTCACCAGTGCTGGTGGGGACCTTCTGTCTAGACTTGCAGTATAAATGGATTTCTTTTGGGGCTGTAGCAGTGTGAGTTTTATTTTCTTTCTAACTAAAGCTGAAGCTCTGTAGGGCAGGGCCACAGGTCCAGAATGGGGTGTGGACAGTGCCCAGCCTCTGCTCACATCAACTTGACAATGAAGGCAGTTCAGAGGGAGCCTAAATCTGGAATCTTGCCAGGCAAATACTCCAGCTTTAAACTAGAATGGTTAGTCCAAAATAAATGTCTAATTCTGTGGACACTTCTATGCAGGAAAGATACTATAAAGATATCAGGGGAAAAAAAGAGTACTCAGACACTGTTAGCCTACTTAGCAAAGTTTTCCATGTGATATCTCCATATAACAATCACAAAAAGAGCTAAAAGTTCCTCGTCTCATCCCTCTTGCTTTGCTGCTTCTCAGATGCACCCAAGACCTCCAAAGGAACACGTGTAGCTCGTATATTCACAGGGAGAGAGTCTCTGGCTGGGAAGGGAAGTTGTTTACTGCGAGAAGAAAGAGCCTGCACGACACTCGTGCTGCAGGGCGCTCTCAGAGACTGCGGAAAGTTCAGTGCTCCCTGCAGGGCGGGACATGCCAGGCAGGATTCCTGCCCTTGGAGGAGCCGTGCAGCCTCTGTGTGATCACTCCTGGGAGCCTGCTGGGAGCAACAGCCCATTTACTCACTGCACCAGTGCTTCCTATAAATATATTTATAACCCTGGCATGCCTGCCTTCCCGTAATCTCCAGGGTTTGTCTGGTTCACAGAAAGCCATTATGGGAACTGTAAACTTTTATGCTTGCCCTCTCTAGAAATTGTGTTGAAACTTTTATAACGGAGATTTTTCACCTTTTGCTTGTTTCTCCTGAAATCTTACTCACAAAGCAGTTCTATAAAGAATTTTAAGTAGTGTGAGGTGGACCCAGCCAGGTTTATTGTCTGCACCTGCTCCAGTTTGTTCTCTCTGCACTTCACTACAAGAGCTCAGTTGTCACAGTCTGAGTGCTGTGTTCACTGTAATAACATTGATAAATACTTTCTGTTCTTATCCTAATTACTTGTGCTAAAGACACTAAAAGTTTCCTTAAGCAAATAATTTCTTTATGCAAGATGGCAGTGTTTCTTTATAAAAGTTACAAAGAGAGGAGAAGGGAAGAGACAAAACAGAAGTTGTTTAGAGGTGTTGATGTTAATAATATTTTGGTGGGCTTGCTTCTGTTTTTAGGAGCTGGAGCAATTATTATTTTCATGCAAACTTCTCTGCTTGGCTTCATAAAACTATTGCTGAAAAGTTAAAATATTTCCTGAACACTAAAAAAGTCTTTGTGGAATGTGCTTCCCACTGAGTGAGAAGAGCTGAGATGCACCGTTAATAGACAGCTTGTAAAACCTTCCGTGACCCTACTGAGGGAGATACCAATTACCATGAGAAATGTTCATTATTGTCCATTTTCCAAGAGATATCAAGCAACAGCTAAGTACAGTTTTCTGCACACACAGTAGATGCACTTGTGTAATTGTCTCTGGCCAGGGACAGTGTTTCAGGACACCACAAGGGCTACTTCACCTCTGGAGCAGCGCTGCTGGAGGAATTCCTTGAGGGAATGCATCATTAAAGTTTATAAAGTCCATGCAAATCCTCACCTGACAGCCAAGGCCATTTGCACAGACAGAACATCACAGTCCTGCAGTGGAAAGAGAAACTCTTTCCTATATCCCTAATTAAATCTGGAAGCCCACTTCTTTTCTCCTGCCCCTTGCTCCCTGCAGAGCCCTGAGCAAAGTGAAGTTGCTGGGAATTGTTCTGTCCCTCTTTGCAGCTACAGTCAGGGGTGTCATTGCAGGACAGAGCCACACTGGTGACTCCAGTGACCCCTCAAGTGTCCTGCACAGCCCACAGCTCCAACCTTGTCCACACCCTCAGGTGATGAATATGCCTGCCAGAATAATAAGTGGCTGAGCCAAGACCTAGTGGGAAAATGGGAGAGAAATGCACGGTCTTGATTCCAAACCCAAACCGGAATATTTGCTCTTTTTATCCAACAGTTTAGCCAAGCAGTAAACCAAGGTGAAAAATAAAATTTACAGCCTTATTAAATTCTACTTTAAGCTAGCTGGTACTAAAGTGAATGTGAAAACGGAGCCCAGTATGCTTTACCCTTTAGCGTGGATGGGAAACATTTCCTCATCATGTAGGAACTCATGTTGAGGCAATCAGAACAATGACCCCTCCCAGATGGGGCAAGGGAAAAAGCGGGGGTGGTATGGGATGGCAAAGTTTGTGCCCTGGATTGTTCCTTTCTGCCCTGGCTCAGCGTTGGCAGGAACAGGAACCATCATTATAAATGGGTCAGAGCATCTGTTAACCAAACCAGGAGAGATCAGACTTCGGAGTTTTTTGTCTTTGTTTCTCTCCCCAAGTACCTCTTGTCTCTGGTAAATCACATCATCCAGCACAGTGGTGCTGAGTCTCCATGACATGCTCCATTTGAGCTTTGTCCCCTGCCAGGACATGTGACAAGAGAATGAAATGTTCCTTTTCTCCCCTGCTGAAACCCTGCTCTCCTGCCCATTATGAATTAGATTCACAGGCTGAGTATCTCCCCCTGTGATCAGCCTTACTAATAACCAGCTCGTTCTGTCTTACTAGAGAGAGCTTCTGACTCTGCTCAGACATTTCAAACACAGCAGCACACAGACTTCTAATTAGTGCTGAAATATTCTGCCCTGCACTGGCTACAAAGCAGTGCAAACACAGGCTGCAGAGGCTGCTCAAAGCCCAGCACTGCCTGGTCTGCTCCATGCCTCACAACTCAGCTGTGGCAGGATTTGGAGGATATTGCCTAAGACTCCATGGAGTTGCTGAACATTGTTCTCCATTCCAGGTCACCCTGGTTATCACCTCGTGGTTGGGGTTTTTATTCATTGCTCCCTGACCTTGTCTCTGCATTCTGAATCAGGGATGTGATATCCTTGTTCCCCAGTCCCTCTACACTCATCTGAGTTTCATTTTGAGACACAGAGCAGGATTGTTGGGATGTCCTGTGCAGGGCCAGGAGCTGGATTTCATGATCTTCGCAGGTCCCTTCCAACTCAAGATATTCAATGACTCTCCATTTTTCCAAAATCAATTTACTGTAACTTTTCAATCGTTACATCTGCTTAGGAAGCTTAAATCCTCTTGCTCTTCTACTCCTGTACCCCCAAATTATTTTTTTTTAAGTGGCAGCAGCTGGGGAAAGACAACCTATATCATCTGGAGGAAGTATCAGCTGCCTGTCTCAATTTAAAAGTGATACACTTGTATTTGTTTTTCTGCATTGCTTGTCCTCTCAGAGCGAAGGCTGCTCGACAGGGAAAAGAAAAGCTCTGTTGCCTGCAGTATGCACTCAGTAGTTTGTGTATTTTCATCACAAGCATTTTCATGCATCCCTTCACTAAATTAAATAGGTCATATTGCCTTGTGATTTATAACCCAGAGAATCACTTGATTTCAAAGGGACAGCACAGGGTATAAATCAAAGGCTGAGTTTGACCCAACCGTCTCTCTGAAAAGACAGACTTTCAGAGCTCCTATTCTTTATTTCTGATACATCCTTTTCAAGATGGGGTGATAAAACCGAGCGTGTGGTTCAAGGTGAGCTCCCACACTGATTTACAGAACGGCCTTACAGCACTTTCAGGGCTGTGCTCTATTCTCTGCTTAGCACTTTGTAACATCTTGTTTGGGTTTTAATCATTGCAGAACGCGGGGCAGAGATTTCCACCAGGCTGTTCGCAATGACAGCTGGGACGTTTTTCCCTGGGTACTTACAGTTAATTTAGATCCCATCAATGTATCAATTGTTCCTTCCAGCGTACCTTACCTTGCAGCTGTCACAGTGACTTTCAGCCCTATTGTGCTGCTGAGATACCAGGCTTTGTTAAGATCTCTTGTCCTTTTGTAGATTAACCGACTCTTGGTAGGCTTGAGAAAATAGTTTCATGGAGAATTGGCCAGTTTGCACTCTCATCTTTCCAGCACAGGTACAAATGTTCACAAAACAAAACAAAAATCAAAAAACCCCCTAAGAACCAAAAAAAAACCCCCAATCCACCAAACCCTGCAATTTCTATTGCGGAAAATAACACAAATATAATATTTCACTGTCGATACAGCTTTGTTTATTTTTAGCTCCTGAAGCACACGGCTTTCTCAGCACTGTGACAAGGGGTTAACATTTGGCTTCTCATTAAATTAAAAATAATAAGCTGTTGGCTTTACCCTGAGTCCTGGGAGGAGCCAGGGAAGCTGTGGAGAGCTGCTTCCTGAACTGTGAGCCCAGGGCAAAGTGGTGCTCAGCTGCAGTGTCATTTCCTTGGCCCACACTCCTGGCACAGAAGGATCTGAATGACCAGTGCAGCATTTTGCTGAATCTCTTTGCCTTTTGATCCCATTTATTAGCATTTTAGGTATCACACTGCTTGGAAACAAGCAGCCTATGGCAACAGCGAGCGCTCATTCATCTCCCCACCACTCTTCAGGCCTTTTCTGGGGTTTAAGGTGACCTTGCAACTTATGAAGGAAAATAAAGGATTGGAGTTAAACGTGTTATAAATGATTGACCTACCTGGATGGCAGCTGATAACGTGCTGGAGGCTGCAGGGTTCAGATACTGAACTTCATTCTGAGTGATAGATGCTATAAAGTGGAGATAACTCACATTGTAACAGCGACATTTCCCGAGAATTGGAATGAAAAATCAGGGGATTGTCCTGCAGTCAGAGACGCAGCATGGCACAAACAGGCAAAAAGAACAATTATTGCAGCATTAAGCTGATAAGAGCAGCATTTTAGAATGATGTAGTGAGTTCAAGAGCTGCTCGCTCTTTGCTCTGCTCAGCCAGGTAGAGGAATGCAGTGTAAAAGGCCAGCCTGTGCTGGCACAGCAACCCCAATTTGGGGAAAGGAGGAAAAAAGGATCAGAGTTGTCAAAGCAGAGCTTCTGAGATGAAACATTTCTTGTGCCTGGGTATGAGGACACTTTGAAGACAGGCTTAGCCTGAAGAATGGTGAAAAGAAACTCATTTAGTTTCATTAGAAACTCCTGCAGTCCTGCTGCAAAAGAGAACAAAGTGGCTTCAGGTCAAAATTAGAGCTGACTGAGATTTTAAACAAAGAGCCCTTAAAATGCTCATAAATTAAATATTTTTTTTAAAGAAGTTCAATAAAGCTGTCAGTGTAAAGCATTCCCTGGGCCCAGTGGAGGCCCTGAATCACAGTCTGCAGTTGTGACACATGCGGGTACCTGGAGCTCAGATCTTGGGTCTGAACTGACCTCACTTGTCCCAATAATTGCTGAACTAGTGGATGATTCTTCATAAATTGGAGATGCTTCTGCTAATTTTTCTTCTAATTGACTTTTTTTTCCTACTCAAGAGCTTAAAAATACCGTTTTGAAGTCTATTTTTCAGATTTAAAACAGTTTGTCTTTCACTCGTTTTTCATTTCACATCACCTTCCACAGGATTTTATATGCCCACACTAATATTTTTGTAAGCTCGTATGTTGATTTTGCCTTTTCTTTGATTTCTGGATTTTGTATTTTGTGTTCTTTTACCATCTACATCCAAAGAAAGTATTAGAGGGAAATCACTTTCCTGCCTATTCATATATCCTGGATAAAGCAGTGATCCTACTGTCAGGTTTTATTTTGGAAAAGGCAAGTTCATTTGTAAACTCATGTAGAAGTATTAAAACAGCAAATATAAATTATTTCTCATGGAGTGAGGCACAGAATAGGCCAGCAGTTTTGGTCCATACATACATGTTTACACACGTAACAGCCTATGGGGAGGCTGTGAATCTCTGGTTGAAGAGTCAGGGGAAAAGGGAGATTTTTATTATTCAATTTCTGAATTAACAGCATTTCATTCTTCACGCTTTGTATGGGAAAATTCTACAAGCACAAGAGCACAGTGAAAACAAGGGCTCTCCTTTCATTCCAGTAGAAATCCTCAGGGATTGTTCCCTGTGGGGAAAAAACACACAAAAAACCTCTCAGACATTCTGAAGCTCTAGAAATGGGGAAAGACTCACGATTTTGCCGCAGTTTTGCTGCCCCATATAAGATATCCCACTGAAAATGTGTCCCTTAAACTAAAATCGCTCTCCTGGGTCACCTTGCTCTGTGTCACAGCAGCTTCAGGCAAAGTGTTTCTTTCTCTGAGGAAATGGTTCCAACAGCAAATCCTTTTACAGGTACAAATGCAATTTCCATCAGATTTGAGCATTTATCTGATCATTTTTTCCCTCAATTCACACACTGAGGGGATAATAGAATAAGGGAAAAGGATGTCCTGAGCTGGAAGGGAACCATCAAGATCATCCAACCCCTGTCCCTGCACAAACACCCCAACAATCCCACCCTGTGCATCCCTGGGAGCATTGTCCAAACTCTCCTGGAGCTCTGGCAGCCTTGGGGCCGTGCCCATTCCCTGGGGAGCCTGGGCAGTGCTTCCCCCAGAGGTTGAAGGACCTTTTCCCAATATCCAGCTTGACCCTGCCCTGACACAGCTCCAGCCATTCCCTTGGGTCCAAAGAACAGCCGTATTCAATATTTTACATTTTCCTTCCCAATTCAGACATAAGAACCCTGCTGAGTACTATTTTAGACAGATCTTCCAGGTTATAAAAAACCCTCTACATGTGAATAACATACAATGACAATATATATTTAGTCTGCAGAAAGCAAACTCCAGCTGCCAAGTGAAACTGGAAACATGATAATTACTGCATTTGTAACAGGTGAGTAAATATTTACAGCTCTGTGATAGGAATACTGCAAACAGCAGCGTAGGAAAACACTTCAGAACAATGATTTGCAATTCCAAATACTTCTATATCATCTTTCATTCACGTTCCTTAAGGTGCCTGGGAACTACAGTTTTGTTGATCACAACCTCTATTCCAGGTACCTTTTCCCCAGTGGATTCTGCATCAAGCTCTCTTCCTGCAGAGGTCTGAAAGGATTTTGTTTACTGCCAGCATAACCTCTGTTGAGTATCTGAAAGTCGAGCTGTTTTTCCTGCTTCATACATCACCTTCAAGAGTAAAAAATGTAGAGCTTGGAGTGGAAAGTTTTGTTGTTACTAAAATAAACAGGAATAAATTTGTTCTTCTTTGATTTTGCAGTGCCAGAGGCGAGACAGCAGATTGTCAGTGAGACCATCAGATGATGCACAGCACAGAATGGAAAAAATCCCAAGGAAAAGATAGAACAGAGCTGGAAAAGATCAATTTTAGATTCCTGTTCTTAACATACTCTATATTATAAAGAAAGGCTGCATTTCAAAACATTTCCAATTGGTTTTGTTAAACATGCAGGGTGATTAAATAAATACATGGAAATGTTTGATTTACAGGGAGAATCATAATCAAGCTCTGGTCCCCCAAATTATTTTTGTCAGATATGCAATGTAATGCTAGGCAAGGGAGGAGGAAGAGGAAGGGGTAGAAGAAAGGGTAGAGGAACGGGGTAGAGGAAGGGGAAGGAAAGTTAACATTTTTAGATCCTCACATATACTTCCCTGAGTCTATAGTTTCACCTTGCACATGTAAGTTTTCAAATTTCATCATTATTTGCATTCCTCTCCTAATAATTTGTAATAATCCTTGTGTACCTCTAAGTGGAAATGGCAACACCTAATTTAATTTACAAAACAACTCATGCCTGAAAGCACTTGGACATTTCTATAGTTATAAAGTGTTTGCAGCTACGTGCAGCTTTCAACTGGATAATTTTTTTTTTCTGCAGCAGGACTAATCCCGTGCTTTATGTGCAGCATGTACTTAATTCCATGTGGGATTGGTGTCAAGTAGAACACAATACAAGACACAAACAAATGTTGCTTACAACAAGTTTTCCTTCTTTTTTTCTTCCTTCTCCCCCTCCCCCATTAACAGTTGCCATTTGTAATGTGTAGTTGTGCTGAAATGCACAAATCAGCTCTCACCGGTGAATTTCACACCTTGCTATCAGTATTGTTACGGTAAAGAGAAATACTAATATAAAAACTTGAGATTTCTGAATGGAAGGTTCCCTTCCTTTATTTATGGATGTATTGAAGTACAACAGTACAAATCAAATCCTTGGAACAAACAGAATCCTGGGAAGGTTTGTGCTGGAAGGGCCTTAAAGCTCATCCTGTTGCACCCCCTGCCATGGGCAGGGACACCTTCCCCAGACCAGGCTGCTCAGAATTCACATGTCTAGGAACAAAGGCACTGATATTTCCAAGCATATTTCAGCTTCCTGCCACTGCTCTGACCCTCCCCATCCATGTCTCCCTTCTGCCTTAGGCCACCTCACCAGGAGCACCCTTCCCTCCAGACTGCCCCTGAGGACCTGAACTCCAGCATGGAACTTCCTTGATCTGCATCTGATTATTTTGTGAAATTCCAGTATGGAATATTTGCAGTGAAATCCACTCAACAACATGCATCCCCCTCTCAATTTAAACAAATTTTCTGTGAAGCTGCTGACCTGGCAGCCCAGGTATAAAAGGTTTCAAAATTAGTAGCAGTCATCAAAAATTGTTCGTAATACTTTTTAAAATAAATGTCCATGATTCATGTACAGCTTGGGAGCTATGAAGATATTTTCTCACTATTCCAATTTAGAATTAATTAGTTAAGGTTAGATATTAGGAAAAATTCCTTGTGGAAGAGGGTGTTCAGCACTGGAATGCACTGGCCAGGACAATGGTGGAGTCACCACCCTTGGAGTTGTTGAAAAAACATTGTGGGTGTGGCACTTGAGGACATGGTTTAGTAGTGAATGTGCGTTGATGGTTGGACTTGATGACCTTTTTCCAAATTAACTATTCTGTTCCATGATTTGGCTTAACCTAAGGCCAAAAGAACAGCTCAGCCTCTCCTTTGCCTCTTCTCTGTCCCACTGAGGTTTGGGGGGTGGATTTGCTCGCCGTGGCATTGGGGTCACACAGCCTGGCTCATGTCGAGCGGGCTGTCAGAGCGATTTTGGTACCAGGTACTGGTGCCGGGGGGTGAACATCACTGCAACCTGTTCCTGCAGCAGCTCACCTGCTCCATCAGGTTCCCAGACACCTTTGGGGAGAAGGATGGCACTTTTGCCTGATTGCGTTTTGCATCTGAGGGGATGAAGGCCTCCAAAAGCACAATTTCTCTGCTTAATTGTTTACCATCCATGCCACTTCCCTCAGCTGTGGTTCCTGGCCCCAGCTGCAGGGAACCAGCCCTATGGAGCAGCTGGGAGTGCATTCCCCTTCCGTGCAGACATCCAGGAGGAAAGCTGGGACCACTCCAGGCCTCGGGCTGGCAGAAGGGATGTGCATCACTCAGGTAAATGCTCGGTGCCCCCAGGGAGGATGTTGGCTGCCATGTACCTCCCTCAGCCCCTGCCAAAAAATTATAACAGCAACTGTGAGAGAAAAGGAAAAAGCAGCAGAGGCTGTTGTGCTCCAGCTGCTGGGAATGTGCAGCTTTTGTTTAGGCTTTACAGGTTTAATTCTCATTTTCTTTACTTACCTTGTCAGCTTAGAATATGATTCACAGTTATTGAGGTATTCTGACATGGAGAAATAAACCCACAGTTTCAGCTCCTGGGTTTGGCTCAGGTTAATGTGTATTTGATGGGGTTTGGCTGGAGAGCAGTTCAGCAGAACTCTTCAAGAGTGGGGTGTTTGCTGAGAAATAGGTCAGATAAAACAAATACAATTAGATAACTAAAAATTCACGCTTCTAACTTTTTCCTGTCTAACAATTTTTACCATTTCCCCCTGTTTTTCTTATTTTCTCAGTCTCATATTCAATTTTCATTTTAATTAACTAATGACTGGAAACATGTCCTATTTAAAATTACATTGCACTTCAAAGCCAGAAGACAAGAGGAAAATCTCTTTGGCTATTTCTTCACTGATACAACGAGAAGTCAAGGCACATGTTTTTAAAGGTTTTTAAGGAAATTTTGTATCCTAGTAACACATATTGTTCCCTGAATTTGTCTGTTCAAAAATAGACAACTCTGTGCATCCCTCAATATCAGATTTTTATCAAAGCTTAAGCAAAGCTTCCTCAGGTTTGGGGGTTTTGTCACGTTAGTCCAGGCTTCTTCTCAGGTGCTGCAGCATCGTTTGCTCTGCCAGTTTTCCAGAAACGTGGATTCATGCAGTTCCTCAGAGCCAACTTACTGTGCTCAAAGAGACAGTCAGCAAAACTCATCTCTAAGGAGCATGACTTAACTCTTTTCCTCCTCCTTCTTCCAACATTCCAGTTACCATGACAGCTTTTTCCATAAATACCTGTAAGATATCCCTGGAGAAGTCTGAATTCCCCTCCTCAAAGCCTAAATCAACATTCATTCCCTATCCCATCCACCATTCTCATTGAAATTTGCATCGTTTTTCTCATACTGGGATTTTGTTTTTCTCTGTGGGCATCTTCTTGCTGTTCTCAGGAAAAAAAAAGTCAAAATCTCATGAACAGCTTCTTTGTTGTTGTCAGGATATGGGCACTGGAGGATGGCTGTGGAAAGGCCCAGGTAGGAAACAGAAGAGATTTCCTGAGGGCTGGTGTCCCTCTGCTTTAGAGCAAGGCTCAGAGATCTGGGAATGCTCACCATAGAGAGGAAAAGTTCCACGGAGATCTCAGAGCCCCTTCCAGTGCCTAAAAGGGCTCCAAGACAGCTGCAGAGGGACTCTGGACAAGGAATGGAGGGCCAGGAGGCTTTAAAATTAAAGAGAAGAATTTTAGATTAGAAACTGGAGAGCAATCGTTCCCTGTGAGGGTGGGGAGGCCCTGGCACAGGGTGCCCAGAGAAGCTGTGGCTGCCCCTGGATCCCTGGAAGTGTCCAAGGCCAGGTTGGACAGGGCTTGGAGCAACCTGGGACAGTGGAAGGTGTCCCTGCCCATGGCAGCAGGTGGCACTGGATGGGCTTTAAGGTCCCATCCAATCCAAACCATTCCATGATCCTGTGATTTTGGAGTAAAACATAGTTGAGAGCCATTTCACAGCATGATTACTGGTGACCTACTAATTAATTTTCACAGGGGTGAAACCAGATATATCTTCAGGGACAGTTATTGCACTGTAACTGTGCTAATTGCAAATCATCCCCACCAGAATACAGATCATTAAAAGGCTGGAACAGAAGACCTTAGGACTATTCTCTTTTTCCTGTGTGGAAAATGATGTCGAAATTTTGTGTAAATTTTTTATTTACTGTCTCTGTCTTTGAGGGAAATGATGAAAAGTATCAAACAGCCTCTCAAGTCTAAAGTGGGTGTTTGAAGTTTGAGAAGTGGGTGGCAACACCTTCAATAACTTGCTCAGGATCAAACAGAGTGCTCTAGACTGGAAGGTCAACATTTGCTTTTCAACTGTTCTTAAAATCCTTCTCCAGCTTGTAGTTCCCTAAGTATTTTAACCCATATTTAAAAGGATAATTTAGCCCATTTCAGCTAATTTATTCACTCACCCATCATTCCTTCAGCTACAGGCAATTTCTCCTTTTTTTCTCTTTTTTAAATAATAACGTCCAAATTTTATATAATATCCAAATGGTGAGTTTGTTGATAATTATTGAATCCTTAGAGTCCAATTTGCTTATTATTAATTGCCAGGATTATTGCTTATTATTACTTGCCAGTGTTATCAAATAACAAATGTTCGTTTGTTTTGCAGTTGTTATTTATATTTATTTCAAGATACTTTTAGCACCTAAGAGGGGAAAAGCTTCAGGATTTTTCTCTTACTGTCCACCAGTTCCAACAGTTCATTATGATACTTAATAAAGCAAGAATACCAATTCATAACATTCTAACAGAATCATCCTTTCTGCTAAGATTTATAATAAGCTTGTATTTAGACCAGAATTTTTCTGAAGGTGCACATCTTTTTCTGGTGGCTTGGCTCTTTTTATATGTCAGGGTAAACCAGCTTTTGGAAATATCTCATAAATCCCAGAAACAGAGATTTCTGCAGCCAAGAGCAGGCTCTCTGCATATGGTCCAGCGATGATGTCAAAATAAACCAAACATGAGACTCCCAAATGTCAGGGCAGATTTTTGGTTCCAGCATTTGCTGAATGCTGGATTATAAAATAAGAGACTGAAGGGACATAGGGCTTATTTTTTTCTAGAGTGCACTGTCTTTCTGCCAGTATTTTACGTTCCAATTTTTACTTTAAAACTTCTTTCTGGAATACTGAAAGTTGTCCAAAGAGAAACATTAATGATTCCCAGCTTAATTTGAAATAAAATCTTCACTATCAAACTGTAAGGCCTCTGCTTCACTGCTTTGCTGCTTCTGCAGCTCAAATGTGTTCAGCTCTAGCTAGGAGATGGGTTCTTTTAAAGATATTTTCTTGCTGCACAAGCAAAACATCTGAATACTAAGCAATTTCAGCTTCAGTTCTGAACAATGCCTTTGTCTGTCTGGGAACTGGACACAAGAATTTTATTTTATTCTGTGAGTCCTTTCCCTTTCCCTTTCCCTTTCCCTTTCCCTTTCCCTTTCCCTTTCCCTTTCTCTATTCCTCTTGGCCTTCCTCTTTCTCTCTCCCTCTCCTTAAACCTAGACTCATAACTCTAGCCCATCCTCTTCCTCTTCCTCTTCCTCTTCCTCTTCCTCTTCCTCTTCCCCTTCCTCTTCCTCATCTTCATACTTACTAAAACAAACCTAAAGTTTCCTTTTCCTTTTCCTTTTCCTTTTCCTTTTCCTTTTCCTTTTCCTTTTCCTTTTCCTTTTCCTTTTCCTTTTCCCTTTCTTCCTTCTCCTTTTCCCTTTTTTTCCCTTCTTTTTTTCTTTTTCATTTCTTCTCTTTTTTAAACTATTTTTTCAAGTATGTTGCACAGTTAAAGGACATCCAGAAAATTATTTCATAAATATCAGGCACTGAGCAAATCTAATACTCAAGGTTAAAACCACAGAGGTTTATTGTCGCTGGGCATTTATGAGCAGGAAACTTGGATTCTGAGGAATCAGGAGAACCTGGTTTTGATGAGTCTCCAAGCAAACAAGTTTATTTGGTGTATATTTGCCTTTAGGAACCTCAAAGCAATGAGTTTATTCTCAGAGTGGAAGTTGAATTACACAAACAAACAAGAGAGAGGAGAGGAGGGGGAGAGCATCAAATCCCAGAGCGGTTTGGGTGGGAAGGGACCTCAAAGCCCATCCAGTTCCACCCCTGCCATGGGCAGGGACACCTTCCACTAGCCCAGATTGCTCCAAGCTCCATCCAACCTGGCCTGGGACACTTGCAGGAAGGAGAGCAGTATAAATTGTGCTGGTTTTACCTCCTGCAGAAAAGTTATCTTGCTGAAGCAAAATAAACATTTGGATACAGCCTAGCAGACCTTGTAAGTCCATCATATTTCCATTGAAACATGATTTATGGTATTGATTTTTTTCTAACCTTGCTGAAGATCACCTACAGAAATAGACATAATTTTTTTGAATAAACTACACCAATTATCTGGTTGTCCAAAGCTGAGGAATTATTTATTTTTCTCAGTGCAGTATGACGGCCAGTATAATATAAAATGACTGGGACTATAATCAAAGGGTATTTCTGTAAATCACTCAATGACAATCTGGGGCAATTTTCAATTACTCTCTGGACAGATTTTTCCAATTGACTAGACAGAAAGTGGCAGGAAAGATTTAAGCAATGCCTTGTAAGTGCTGATCTGAGAACTTAGTACCAAATATCATCAATCTGTATCCTTCTGAGACCGGAAGATTTACAAACCAGGCTATTGAACTTACATAAGCATTCTGTTATAGAACCCTGTATCTGATGGTTCAGTATCCTGGGATTTTAGTATTAAAGGGAATAACTATGGACTCACACTCTGACTGTTTGCAATTATCATAGGCTTGTTAGATTAATGACTGTCTGAACATTGACCCACTTTCTTTGCTGATGATGCTCAGAAAGGTGTTTCACTGAGTTCCCAGCACTGCCATGTGAATTTAGGCAGGTTTGATGTGAAAAGAGATAAACTGAGAGCCTTGGAGCAGCAAATCCTAAACTGTCACGAATAACCTGGAAAATATCTTCCAGAAATTGTAAATTAAAATATTCCCAAAACTGAAGAAAGATATGCTAGAATTGGATGTAAAGTTTTCAGGTTTTTTAATGGTCCTCATCTATTTTTAAGTTTTCAAGAACTGAAAGTTGCAACATTAGAAATACTGGCTTTCTGTATTACACTCCTGACATGGCCATCAGAGTTTCACATGGAATCATGGAATGGTTTGGGCTGGAAGAGATCTTAAAGCCCATCCAGTGCCACCCCCTGCCATGGGCAGGGACACCTCCCACTGTCCCAGACTGCTCTGAGCCCCATCCAGCCTGGCCTTGGACACTTCCAGGGATCCAGGGGCAGCCACAGCTTCTCTGGGCACCCTGTGCCAGGGCCTCCCCACCCTCACAGGGAACAATTCCTTCCCTAATCCCATCTGACCCTGCCCTCTGGCAGTGGGAATCCATTACCCCTTGTCCTGCCCTTGTAAACAGTCTGTCTCCATCTTTATTGTTGGCCCCTTCAGGCACTGGAAGGCCACAAAGAGGTCACCCTAAATCTTCTCATCTTCAGGCTGAACAATTCCAATTCTCGCATCAGAGCTGCTCTGTCACACACACACAAAAAAAAAAAAAAAGTGATAGCAAATGTTCTGCACCCAAACTCCAAGCATGGTGTATGGTGGATTTTTCAACCCTAAATTACTGTGCCTCTCCTCACAGGCACATCTGGAGAAGCTCTCAGTGAAACATTCCCACACGAGTCCCAGAACCCAGAGCGGGAGACAGCAGCATAAATATCAGAAGAATTTTACTTCCATAAAGCTCCCTGTATTTCTGAAGACCAGAATCAGTGTCAGATTTAAGCAACATTTTTAAGCAAACCTAAAGGCTTAATGTTGCCCAGAGAAGCTGTGGCTGCCCCTGGATCCCTGGAAGTGTCCAAGGCCAGGCTGGACAGGGCTTGGAGCAACCTGGGATAGTGAGAGGTGTCCCTGTCCGTGGCAGGGGATGGGACTGTTTGAGCTTTAAGGTCCCTTCCCACCCAAACCATTCTGGGATTCTGTTTGTACACTCTGGGATGTAATAGCCAGCCCCCCTCCAATCTCCAGCACAATTCTTTAGGGAAATCTTCCAATTCAGGAATTCTTCTGTTTATGTATTTCTTCATATGTAGCTGAAGACCCTTGTACAGGCAAACTGCAATATCTGAGATCCTGTGACATCACAGCTCTTCCCAAGGAGCCTATGTTTGCTCATGACAGAGAAAAAGGCTCTTCTAAAATTTAAATAAAAATGTATTTCACAGTCTGGTAAATTGCTCTTTTAAATTTCTTCTGGGAGCACCCCCACTGCAATCAGACTATTGCAAATATTTCCTTCAGAGAAAGCATATTAGGAAAGCTGCAGTTAGCTCCTAGGCCAAATCAAAAAATAATGAATAAGTGTGTGTGAGGATTCTGCACACATAGGCTTTTAGCAAATGAAGCAAACAAGGGAACAGCTGATATGGAGACAAACCGAATTCACCACAGCCATCTTTCCATATATTCCAAATTATCCCCAGTGACTGATGCCACCATCAAACACCATTCTGATGCCAAATTTGTTATATCTTCATTCCTTTCCATGCTGAAGGGCTAATTAAACTGGTAATTGTCATTCATATCTCTTGCTATTGTATTTGTATTCAAAATTGCAATAGATGCAATCTGTGTGTATTTTTTTTTTAATTTAAGCACTTTAAAATTAATTTGAAGCCGTACAACAGTAATCAGAGTCTAATTAGTAAGATAATCAATTAATAAGCCTCTAATTAAGGGTTCTCATGTTGTAGATGAAAATTATTTCAAATGGGCTGAAGTGCAATCTTTGTATTAAAAAATAATAATAAAACCTGAAATCTTCCCTGCAGCCAGGAGATTAAGACACATCTGTTTGTTTCAGAGGTATCATTGGAACCCCTGTGTGGTGACAGTGATTCCTGTGACTGTAACCACAAGAATTCCATTAAAATGAAAGCTTTCTGTGGCCAAAGCCACACGCCATTCCCAAAGCATTCACGCTTCCTCTCTCCCCTTAATACATGCAAAGTGCTTCCATAAAGCCATTAAAGAGAATATAAAAAATTAGTTCAAGACAAGCAGTTATTTGTACAGGGAATTAATTGAAGGATGCAGAGAAGAAGTAGTGGGGAGGCTGAGATTAATAAACCTGAAAGTGCAGGCTTGTTGTGCCAAATAGCCTTTCCCCCAGAACTGTAAACAAATTTGGATTTGGGGCATCTTTAGGCCTCAAGGTCCTGCATTAGCAGTGGCTTTGGGTTTCTCAGGGAATACACAGTGCTTCCAGACAGACAATCCATGAGGGAAACCCAAGAATTTCTAATCCATAAAACAAAATGGGGAGAATATTTTTTTTCTTTGTAAACTTTGTCTCCCTATGCTGGTATTGCTGAGGCCTTCGAGTGCTGTGGGTGCTGTGTCCAGTTCTGGGCCCTCATGGCCAGACAGACCTTGAGGGGCTGGAGCAGGTCCAGGGAAAGGAACAGAGCTGGGGATGGGTCTGGAGCACCAGGAGAGGCTGAGGGAGCTGGGAAAGGGGCTCAGCCTGGAGAAAAGGAGGCTCAGGGGGGACCTTGTGGCTCTGCACAGCTCCCTGACAGGAGGGGA
>VWYN01025039.1:25617-44894 GCA_013400075.1 Hippolais icterina | reverse complement strand
AATTAATTATTTTTGTTTAAAAAAAGAGTATTTATTTATTTATTTATTTATTTATTGCATTTATTTAGGGAATAAAACCTATTCCCAAAACTGGGGTGCACTAGAGAATTAAAATTTCCCCACCCTTGTTAGACTCCAGTTGTGTTGCAGTGAGATGCATGGGCCTGACAAAACCTACAAGGACTAACATTCAAAACCTTTGTTTTAGCCTGAGGCTGTAAGAGGATTAAGACAAGACTTTCCATATGAAGAATTAACACAACTAATCCTGTGCTTTAATAATGAGTACAGGTTTAAACATTATCTGATTAGAAAGGTGCTGGAATGAATTTCCTGTGTTGTGGGGGGTTTTTTGTGTGTTATTTTTGGGGTTGTTTGCTTGGATTTGGGTTTGTTTGTTTTTTAGCTTGTTTTTTGGGTTTCTTTTTCTGTTAACAGGTTATGGGTTTCTGTCAGGAAAATCAGCATGAAATACTCAATTCCCAGACTGAACTATTTACTTATTTTCAATCTTACTGAACTGTAATAGCTTTACCAACGAGCCAAAACTGTATGGAGGTTTATCTCTTAGTTATCTTTTTTGTTTTCATCTAGGATGTTTAAAGACATCTCTCTCACAAACAATTCATCCTGTATTGTGCATTCTAACACCAAATCTACTGGAAAGATTACACTGTAAGGTACAAGCCTGGCGTGAAAAACGGGGGATGTTTCCAGTGTAGGGAAAAAGACAGGCATCAACGTAAAATATAATAAATAAATACAAACAAACAAATAAATAAGAAATAGGAACTTTAGAAATCTTCTTAAAGACACAAATATAAGAAATAACCAGATTGCTGTCTCTCTCTTCATCCTTATTGCTATTCCCTAGAAAATTTGAATATTTTTACCTAATATTCTTACTTTTTTTCTTCTCTGTGGAAAGACAAGTGTGAACAATAGGAACACATATGAGGTTTTATGTACTTTTCAACAGAATCAAACCTATTGTTACCACAGGCACATCTTATGTATGTGTTTACTTTCCTAGGTGAAGCTACTGAAAAACATAAATTTAAAATTAAAATTTTAAGTATACTTCCCTTTTTCTCGTGCAACTGCCAGAATAATTTGCAACTGCATTAATTTCTTCCTCAGACATGAGGAACTTAATTTCAAGTGATATAAACATGACTGACCTTCTTTTTACCTTTAATAATTGAATGGTGAATACAACATTTTTCACTCAGTTCTAATCACAGGCTCCCAGGCAGGCTGGGGTTGGAAGTGGCCTCTGGAGATCACCCAGAGCTAAAGCAGGGTCACCAGGGCAGTGGCACAGGATCTCACCCAGGCAGGTTTGGAATGTCTCCAGGGAAGGAGAATCCACAGCCCCTCTGGGCAGCCTGTCCAGTGCTCTGCCACCCTCCAAGTGAAGGTGTGTGATGCCAAATCTCCCCTTGCTCCATTCCTGATGTGTGAATCTTTGTTATAAACATCAAGGAATGTCCCATTGTCACAATGGTCCCAATAGCCCCATCCATGAAGCCAGGAGTTGATTTGGGTTCCATTTCTGGCCACATACTTTTGTTTAACAGGTGAAATGGCACCAAAGAACAACTTGGTCAGCAGAAATTTTCACTTTCACCCCCAGGTCCTGGCCTGTTCTTCAGGGAAGAGCAGCAGTGGATGCTCTGTGCTCTGGAGAGATCCTGGCACACTCCCAGCAGCACCTGAGCCTTGGCTGTTGGAGTGTTCCATCCTCCTTGATCCCAGAGTCTGCTTCCCTCTCCCTCTGGTGCTCCTGACAACTCCCAGTTGTGCTGGATTTGGGCAGGGCTGAGTTGATTTCCTTCCCAGGGGCTGTTTTATGGCTGTGTTTGGGTTTGTGCTGAACACAGGGGTGACAGCACAGAGATGTTTTTGTCATTGCTGAGCTCACCCAGAACCAAGGCCTCTCCTGCCCCTCCTGTGGTGACCCCAGGGATTTCCCAGACCGTGTCACTCCACGTTCCTGATTTACAGTGGGGGAAAGAAGGAGGAAGGGGATCCTTTGGAGGGATGGTTGTTTTATTCCCAAGTCACCGTTCCGTGGGATGCTCTCCTGGATGTGCTGAACACCTGGGAAGGGCTGAAGGAATTCCTTGTTTTGCTTTGCTTGCATGGTGGTTTCTGCTTTCCCTGTCAAATTGCCTTTATCTCAACCCACCACTCCAGTTTTTACCCTCCCAATTCTGTCCCCAATCCCACTGGTGTGGGAGGGAGGAGATGTGAGGTCATGTCTGGGGTTAAACCAGGGCACCAAATCTCATTAACAACCACTGACATTATTATTTGTTTTAATTCTATGACTCTCATAACACTTTTGCAATAAGGAAAAAAAAATCCCAAGGAATAAATTTATTAAATATTCTGTTGCAGACTTATCTAATTGATTAAACCAAAAATGATCACGCCAAAATTTATGTTACAGCAGAAATTTGAAAGCAGGGAAGTTCTTGCTGACAGTCTATAAGGCTGGGTTTAATCCTGAGATAAAATGATTTTAGTGACTCAACTTACCACATGCTCTTTCCAGTGGTGACTCAAACTAAAAATATTCTTTTCTTTTTTCTTTGTGATTTATATCATTCATTTCTTCAATCCTTTGAAGATTATCTTGAGAAATTGTCTAAGAGTCTAAAGATACCACCATATAAATGAATGGTTTTTAATATTTCATTCAGTGTATTACATCATAAAGTGCCAGACAAAAAATAAAGCAATTTATTGGAGCTACTCACTGTGACCTTGTCACCAAAATATTCTGCATTTATTTCTCAGAATACTTCATGCTGCAAACAAAATTATTCACCCAGTGCTTATTAGTACTCATTTTTCTAGATAAACTCATTATTCCAAAGACTCACCTGTGCATTTTCTGATTCCCTCACACCAAATTCTAGTATTGAACATTACAATTACACCTAATTTCATTTAAAATTTAAATAGGATGTTTTAATCAGTATTTACTCTGCTGAATATAGAACTCTGCTTTGGTATCTGCTGAATAAAAAGAAAACATCATTACCTCAGAATTTTTTAAGCATGTTAGCTTATATTTTTCAGTGCAGTCTCAGCAGTTTCTTAGTGGGCTGATGTTTGTGTGTTTTCTCATCAAGTCCTGATCCATGTTCAGCACAATAATGTAAGAAATTTTTTTAAAAAAATTGAAAACAAAATCCAGAGAGAGATCTGTTCTTCCGATACCATAGTTAAGTATTTTTGGCAACATATTCTATATGCCAGAGAAAAGAATTAATTATCTGGCTACAGAAGTTTACAAGAGGAAAACAATAATGCCAAAAGACACAGCCTCACATTTCCAATCAATATCCTTTAAAGAGAATTTCTGGTGAATCCAGGGAATAAATAAAACTATTTTGAGGATGCAGCACATGGTGACTCAGTAGCAGGAGTGTAGAATTCCAGAATCATGAAACATTCTGAGTAAGAAGGGACTCCAAAGATCTTCCAGTCCAACCCCTGTCCCTGCACAGACACCCCAACAATCCCACCCTGTGCATCCCTGGGAGTGTTGTCCAAACCCTCCTGGAGCTCTGGCAGCCTTGGGGCCGTGCCCATTCCCTGGGGAGCCCGGGCAGTGCCCAGCACCCTCTGGGGAAGAACCTTTCTCTGATCTCCAGCCTGACCCTGCCCTGGCACAGCTCCAGCCATTCCCTGGGTGCAGAAGTTTGGCTGTTGAGGGTACTCATGCACTGGGTTAGATAATTAAAAAAAAAATCCAAATATAAGTGTTGATGCATTAGAAAAACTAAATTACCAAGAAAGTGGGTTATACAATTTTAAAAAATCCAAATGTGAGTGTTGATGCAATAGGAAAACTAACTCACCAAGCAACAGGAATGTAATGATTTTTGCCATGAAGCTGATAATAGAGCTTTGGTGATAAATATTATTTAAAAACCCCACACATGCAGACTAAATTAATGGCAAAGAAATGGATCAGGTGGAATCCCTAACTGAGGTTTATTAGTATTTATTCTCAGCAAAACCAAAGACAATTATCTTTTTTAAATTGTTGTTGTTGTTGTTGTTTTTTACAGGAAATTCACTAGTGGAATAATTTTCCTGAGTGGTGCCTGCTGTGAGCAATATCAATACCCAAATATCCTGGATCCGATAGGAGTTTTTATGTTGCCCAGTGGTGCCTTTGAGGATAAGGTGACTCATTCCCTCTGGCTTGGCAGTGGGAATACGGGAAGTGGAGCTTCCACAATGAAAATATTTATTAAGGATGTGCTTGTGAAAGAGCTTGGCTGGTTGCTGAATTACCCAAAGCATAGCTTGCCTTGCTTGCTATGATGGTCTGTCCCTGTAGGGACTGGGAGAATCCCAGATGATGTAGATTCAGTTTCTGGCAAGAGGAATCTCGAGGGATATTGGAACCCTGGGCACTGAGAATTTCAGGCTTTCTGTTCTAACAGGCACTGCCCCTCAAGCATTTGACCTGAGGCCATGGAAGAGGCTTCCAAAATTGAGTGATAGCACTGGGATTGTGGGTGTGTAGTTTGAATAGAAGTGTGTGATATCACAGGGTGGAAAACTTAGAATTTAAGATTTTAGAATATAGTAATATATATAAAGCAAGATGGAGGATTTAGGGCATAGGCTAAGTTCTTCTCCTTTCACTTTCTTCTTCATGGGTTCGGGTGGTTTTTTGTAACTGGGTAAAAAGGTCCCCATTGTGGACCATGGGTGTTTGGTTATCAGATTAAAAGTAAAAATACTCTAGGTGTCATCTCATAGTTGGTCCATTTGTGCCTAAAAGACCTTGGGAAGGGTAAGAGGCAGAGCCATTTTTCACTTTGTTAGCTAGAGCTCACAGCTTGTGAGACTGTACTATAGATAAGAATTAATAAACACCTGAGTACGAACATGAAACTGCATCTCCCGAGCATTTAATCCCTGCTCTAATGGGGAAAAAAAAAGATAAAAAACTCACAGTGGGAAACTTGGCCCAGTGAAGTGACCCTGGAGCTGGCTCTGCACTCTGGGTCTGTCCCCATGGAGACTCCTCCCTTGGATAGGGAATTCTTGGCGTTACAAAAACTCTGACCAGGGTCAGGACCCAGGGAATGGCTGGAGCTGTTCCAGGGCAGGGTCAGGCTGGAGCTCAGGGAAAGGTTCTTCCCCAGAGGGTGCTGGGCACTGCCCAGGCTCCCCAGGGAATGGGCACGGCCCCAAGGCTGCCAGAGCTCCAGGAGGGTTTGGACAACGCTCCCAGGGATGCACAGGGTGGGACTGTTGGCCATGCTTGGACTCCATGATCCAGGTGGGTCCCTTCCCACTCAAGATATTCCATGATTCTGTCAACATTCATAGCCAGACAAGTAAGTTCAGATTTTGTTTGTTTGTTTTGTTACTTTCCACATACAACCACTATATTTAGTAAACACAGGGCCTTCATTTCTGCTAGACCATCAAGGTGTCTGTAGCTTCCTTTAACTCCATCCAGGACTCAGAAAACTCTAGAATTTAAAAAATCATATTGTAGCAGAACAAAATAAAAGAAGAATGATTTTGGTAATATATCAGAGAAATAAACTCAGAGGTTCTGTAGAAAAAAGAGTGAAAAATAAGGTTTATCATTGTCTCCTGTTTGCTTGATGCATCTCTGCAGGAAGTTCTGATTCCCAGGGACACCCCCGGCCCAGGATCCTTTTCCGACTTTCTATGTTGTGTTAAATTTCACTTTGGAATTTCCAGGTGCTGTTCCCTGCCTTCCCATGTGCAGGATCTCATTTCCATTGCCCAGTCCCGCCAGTTTTGGGGAAGAGCAAGAAAGGAGAAGCTCCCCCCTCCCTCCAGTGGTTTCCCTTTGACTTCAATCAGTTCATGGAAGACCAAAAAGGGGATCCTTCCCTCCTTTTTCCAGGTCAATTAATCTTCAAAGAAATATCACACAATAAGCTGCAAACAATAATTAAAACACATCATTTCCTCTACAAATTGCTACAAGCCCAAATATACTTTCTAATTTGAGTATGTAATTAATGCAAATGAAGTGCTGTAATAAAACGCTTTTGGAAACCAGCTCATGTATCAGAATGCAGCAGCAAATAAATATTTCCAGCAGGAGCTAAAGAGCCCTCACTCTTTATCAGGGATAACCTCCCAACAAAAAAGCCCAAACTACGGCATCGGATTGGAGATGCCACTCCATCATGAGGTAAAGGCAATGTTATTTTCAGGGATGGTAGATCCTATAAGGGTTTTAAATGCTTTTCTCTGAAGTTTTATCCACTAGGGAAAAAAAAATATAAAGAATAATTATGTTTATACAAAGCAAAAGGAAGTTTGTTTGAATAGCTGACTACTGGAATGCACAGGATATTGGGACACTTAGAGCAGAGTTTCATGTCTCAAATATATCCAGTGAAAGAAACAAATCAAGAAATAAGTCATTTACCTTACACAAAATTTCCATGTCTTTGCTGCTTGTATTTCTCATTGCTCTTTTAAAATATCCTGCAAAAGGTGATGGTTCCAAGTTTTAATTTGCTCCTTTCTATCAAAAGAAGGTTTAGAGTCATTAACATGTCACATCTTGCATACCTCATCACTACCTGGAATGTGAATAATTAACTCACAGAATCATTAAGGCTGGGAAGGACCTCCAAGATCATCAAGTCCAACATTTGACCAAGTCCCACCATTCCCACTAAACCATATTGTGAAGGACACAGGTTTCTGCACTATACTAATAAGGACTTTTATTTTCTTGGCCAGGGTGTTTGCACAGAGGAAAGGCTTTGATAAAATGTTATCAGTCACCGAAATTTCTTCAAATATTCACAATCCATTAATATTCTTTAAAAAACTGGGCACGTCTCTTAACAACAAAATAAAATAGCAAAGGAGAGGCAAATATAAAAGACAAAGTTGCATGAAAAAAAGAACAAGATCACAGAGGTCATTCTTTGACCAAGTTTAGTAGAAGCTAAAAATGCATTTCCAAATAGAGAGGTTGGAACTGATGATCTTTAAGGTCCCTTCCAACTCAGACTTCCTGGGATTCTGTAAACAGAGGGAAAATTTTGGAACTATTTTCAGGTATACAAAATCAGTGATATACTTAAGTTAAACAAGAAATAAAAATTAGGATTTCTCTTGCTTTGCTCTTGCTCTTGACCTCCCAAAAATACAATTTCTTGAGATTTTTTTGCTTAAGGTAGAGAAGAGTTTAAGGGAAAAAAACCAACGTAATTTTTCAGTGAGGGAAAATCCATGTTAGATTGTTCCAACACAAATTATCTGCAGTGCTCAGACTATGAACCAATATATTATATTTAGATGTTAATGTTACACATTTTATTAATTTTATTAAAACTTGCTAATATTTATTGATGTTTGTTAATTTTTATTAATGTTATTAATGCTGCTCTTTTTTTTCCTACACCCTCACACACTCTGACCAAGTTGTTCCTGCAGACTGATCCTGTCAATCACTTTTGGGTCAGAGATTCCTCATTCTCCATCTCATATGGAAGTTCTTGCAAACCTGCAGGCCAATTTTGGCCAAAATTAATATTTTTTGCATAAGACAAAGCTCTTCTGGAAGCAATTACTGAAAGTAACTACTCCTGTTGGTTGTTTACTCAGCATTTCATTGTTTAGAGAAGGTATGTTGGTTCCAATATTTCATTAATATGATTAAACTAAGCTCATTACAGAGCAAATGGAATTAATTCAAATTACAGCAAATTTATGATGATTCTTATACTTTTTATATAAAATACATTTAAACCTCTTGGTTGAATAGAACAGTATTTTTTAATACATTATGGACTTGTGATTTATAGGTATTTTAGGTATATATTGTCTTTTCAAATACATAATGAAATTTAATTTAAATACAAACGCATATTTCTTTTTCAGAATATCCCAGAATTCTTGTGTTTTAATGAGTTTTATTTTTTAAGAAAGAAATCTCTTTAATTACAAAATACTAATCAGAAGTAAAACAGTATCCATAGGTAATTTTCTTTCAGCACAATGTGCTGCCAGTTACAAACACTGAAAATTGTTGTTATAAGTGACAGTGAATAGTTTCTATATTAATAATCATACAATTATATCTCATTAAAAGCTAAGCAGTAATAAATAAGAAAAAAATAAAACATCTTCTTTGAATCCTAATTTTGCACAATCATTAAATGTTTTCTGCATTTGCCCTTCTGAAGGGCAAATTCCATTAGGATTTCATTGTAGTGCTGAATAAATAAAGCGAACAAAATATGCAAATTCAAACCGTATTAGCACTGATCTCGAGTTTAATATCAATGTAGCCTGAATTTATTTTATTTAATATTATTAATTTTAGGATGTGTGACTGAGCACCAAAAAAACAAGTCATGGGGTTTAACATTTGGTGTGCTGGAGTTAATCCAGGGAAGGGAACAGAGCTGGGGAAGGGTCTGGAGCACCAGGAGAGGCTGAGAGAGCTGGGAAAGGGGCTCAGCCTGGAGAAAAGGAGGCTCAGGGGGGACCTTGTGGCTCTGCACAGCTCCCTGACAGGAGGGGACAGCCAGGGGGGTCGGGCTCTGCTCCCAGGGAACAGGGACAGGAGGAGAGGGAACAGCCTCAGGCTGGGCCAGGGCAGGCTCAGGTTGGACAGCAGCAGGAATTTCTGCATGGAAAGGGTGCTCAGGCCTTGGCAGGGGCTGCCCAGGGAGGTGTTGGAGTCCCCATCCCTGGAGGTGTCCCAGGAAGGGCTGGGGGTGGCACTCAGTGCTCTGGGCTGGGGACAGGGTGGGCATTGGGCATGGCTGGGACTCAGTGATCCTGGACATCTCTTCCAACCTTAAGGATTCTGTGGGCTCCAAAACAAGACCTTTGACTTCCATGTGAAAATTTTCCTGTCTCAGGTTCTGCTGCTGTGATTGGTGAGTTAAAAAACCTGTTACCCATAAAAGTGCTCAATGCCTATAACTCCACACCTCCATCAATGAGCAGCAAAATTCCAGTTACAACACCAGAATCTTCCAGGAACATGGTTTCACCAGTTAGAACACTGCCAGTTGTTCCTATAAACAGCTTTAAAGGCTATGAGGAGGGTTTGTCCCAAATTCCTCAGGGAAATTCTTGCTGCCAAGGACAGAGTTCAGAGGAAGCTCTAAGAACATTTCAGGATGTTTTACAGAACTGAGTGTGGAAGCAGCAGGAGCCTGCACCAGAAACACTGTCTTAGGCTGCAATACAAGATGTAACCAGCAGTATGTGTTCTATTGCCAGCTGTTAAACCAGGTGGGGCAGTGTTCTTATCTCTTCCAGGACCCATCCTCCCTCCAGGGGATATCTGCTGTTCATGGGCCATCCAGGCTCACTGCATGGCTGATACAATTACATCACCCCACTGGGAGATGCTCCACCCAGGGGGAGGAGCCAAGCATTCCTACCTGGATAAAAACTGAGAGTCAGGACACCAGGACAGCCTGTTTGCACTGGATTCCCAGAGGAAAACTAAACTCATCTCACCACCACTGGACCTTCAGAGGAAAACTGCTCCCTTCTACAGGATCAATGCTTTCACCAGAACCAAATCTGGCTCTCCAGGAGGACTTAACTGGACTGCTCCCAACACCCTGACCAACAGGATGTCAGGTTGTATTTCTGACTCTGTCAGTGTTTTCTTCTTTTTTTTGTATTTTAATTTTAATTTTCCTAGGAAAGAACTATTGCTCCTATTCCCATATCTTTGCCTGAGAGCCCCTAGATTTCAAAATTATAATAATTCAGAGGGAGGGGGGTTTACATTCTCCATTCCGAGGGAGGCTCCTGCCTTTCTTAGCAGACACCTGTCTTTTCCAAACCAAGACCTACACAGTGGAGCTCCTGCCTGACAGTACAGGAATCCTGCATGGGCCTTTTCCATGGACACTGAGAGGCAGCTGGAAGATTTGGCCCTGTGACTGCCAGAGAAGTAAAGGTCTGTGCTCCCAAATGAAAGAGAAGGCATTCTCTTGGGAGTGCACGAGGAAGGCAAAGAGCTCCAGGAACAGCACCTGCAGGGAAACCAATGGAAGTCAAAGTAAAGGAAATATATATTTATATTATACATATATTTCTGGTAAAGCTCTCCTGAAAAAGAGACTTCTTGATGAAACAGGATTCTGAGCATTCTTGGGGACACAGTTTCTCAGTTTTGAGTGTCAAGGCAAGGCAAAATTCTGTAGCAAGGGGCAGGTCTTGGGTGAATTTCAGAGTTCAGAGAGGTACTCCCAGCTCCAAAGAGTCTAAACAGGCAAGAGAGAAGTGGAGGGATCTAAAAGGTAAAAAGGACAGGAAGATAAAATTAAGGTTGAAATTTCTTGCTTGGTGACAGCATAAAGAATAAAACCTTTCTCTTGTGTTTTCTCTTTCAGCGTTTTCTCTGCTTGGCCATGACTGTTTCTTTCTTCAATGACTCCATTTTTTCCAGGAAAATTAAGTCAGAAGACAAAGCATTTTAGGGAATATGAGCAGAGATCCCTGACAAGTTCAGGATGTAATTAATTTCGCTGCAGTTTTACCCTTATTAATGAATTTACCGCTGTTAAAATACTCGGTTTGTTCAAAGAACACACATTTCCCAACTAAGCAGATTATCTAATACCTGGTAGTATAATAAAATAATAGCAATTAAACCTGGAGTATTTTCACAGTGTAATTTCAGATCCTCCACTAATTGCTTTGGAGGAAGCTGTGTCACTTATTCCTGACTCCCGCTAACACAATGCTCAAAGGTTAGAGGGAGTTTCCATCCTCTGCGTTTCTCCTGAACTGTATTAGATAAGAGCTTTTAATCAAAACTGGCATTTTTAGCCTGTAAGAATTGACACCTGGGGTGTCAGTGCAATAATATCTGGTGGTGCATTTGTGATATAATAGCATATTTCTGCTTTGTGGTTGCTGATTTACATATTTTGAAAGAAATCTGAATATTCATTAGAAATCACCAAACACTCTTTACCTCATTTCTACTTCAAAATTTTGCTACAGAGTGAGTCACTTCTTTTGTGAGCCTGCAAATACCTTCAACCTATTCAATATTCCCTGAATTTGGATTATTAAAATATATATTCTAAAAATATAATATATTCGGTAAAAGTAATATGCAAAATCATGCACTGAGATGTGATCAACACCAGAATGTCATTCTTGATTATCAAAATATTAAATTAAAAATAATTTGGGAAAATGCTGAGATAACTGAATTGTCTCAGCATTGTATGATTACCGTATTTGTATCCAGAATTGTTCTGGGAAGTTTGAAATGTCTAATTGACGTACAGACTTTAAATCATTTATTCCAAACCTTGGAAAGCAACAAGCAACACATTTTCCACGAGAATGGAGCTGTTAGAATAGATAGTTCAAGGTAATTAAATTGATAATCTCTGTATTCTCCCAGATCTACGTCTTACTGTGTTTATAACTTATTGATGTGCCCATGCCCTCTGCAGTTTCAGGGAGTGAGGTTAGAGAGTGAAATCAGGGAAACTCTTACAGAAAGGGAACTTCATTCCCTTCAGCAAAAGAAGTTTGGTTAAACTTGTGTTTCAAAAACACTCTTTTCCTAAAAAAATGGAAATATTTTCCTAAAGAAATATTCCAAAGAAAATGGAGAGTGCATGTTAAAAAAAATAAACAAGTCCCCATGTCTCATAGGAGCAGCTCTAAAAATGGGTAAGAGAGTAACTAAGGCCATTATCCCAATTATTTGAGATACTACAGCATATGTTGCTGTTCCAGTAATTACAATCTAAAGAGTGCTGGAATGCACAGCAGAATTATTATTTAATGCACTATATTTACTTTTAATTACTGTGTAGCTGCCTAGCCTTGAAATAGTAAAATATTTTAAGATCTTGCAAGGCTATTTCCTCCAATGCTTAAGTCATTTCCATCATGATTTTTCATTTACTCTTCCTAATTTTTTATGCACAAGTATATTTCACGGAGCATTTAAAGTTTGTGTTCCCTTTTCTCCCTCCCAACATCTGGAGTTTTTTTCAGTAAAATACTTCTTTAACCTGTGGGAACTAAGGCTCAGAGAGTGATTATCTGAACCACCAGAAAAATAGAGGTCAAAACGTGCAATCTTTAATTCAGAATAAATTCACCAGTCACTGGGACTTTGATATTTTCTTCTCAAACATTTTTGTCCTTCCTTTTGTTTATTCAAGCAGCATCAAGGACTCTCAACACCAACTGGCATTTCATATTTTTAACTTAATTCAGCTTTACTGCTTCCCCATCCATTGTTCCCTGACAGGGAGAATATACAACTTGCTGTTATAAATACTTTATGATGACCCTGTCTCCCGAACTCTTCATTCTAATCACAGTCCTGCCACATACCATCCGTGTCACTTTGGATATATCGAAAACCATAAAAGTAACCCCCTCTCTCTGCTCTTTCCGAGTCATTTTTCAGAGGGCCATAAAAACAAAGCCAGGGTGAATTCAGGTGGAATTTCAGAGTACAAACAATTGCTTTTTTCCCCCTCCATAGTGAGGGAAGTGCAATGATGGCTTCAAATTCCTGATTGAAGGACAAGCGGCTTCCATGCCCACCTTGTAAATTTATTGAAAGCTATAATTTCACTGGCTTTAGTTTTCTGCACCCTTTTCTCCTCAAAAAACCAAAATAGGCAGGAAAGGGAGGTGTTTTTCCACACGGAGCTGAGGAAACTCACTGAGGATGTGCTCTTGTGAGGATGCTTTGTGGGAACAGGTCAGAGTTGGAGTCCCCCTACTTCCTCTCTAAATGAAGCCCAAAAATCCAACAGCAGCAGGAAGAAAGGCTGAGTCAGCACAGCACTGGGGCTCAAGGGATGGAATCACTGTCCCTGGAGGTGTTAAAAAAGCATGTGGATGTGACTCTTGGGGGCATGGGGTAGTGGTGGATTTGGCAGTGCTGGAATTATTTGCCTCGATGATTTTAGAGGGCTTTTCCAACCTTAATGATTTCATGACTAAAGTACCTCTTGATACCAAAGCAGGAGTTCAGTGATCAGGTGAAAAAGGAAATGAAAATTAACCTACTTGGAAAAAGATTTTCTCATTGGTCAACAGGTTAAAGTCCCATAATTGCTACTGGTGAATGACCTTTCAAATAATTTATGAAGGAGCAACTACAGAGGGGTTTTTTCCAAGTTGAATAAGTTATGCTTGTTCTTTATTCCCCTGGTTTCAAACACCCTGTCTGGAGTTCTGGAAGGAGTTCAGGATCTCGAGGAGAGGGACAAAAGAGCAAAGAAGGATTAGAACCCTGGGTTTCAGGAGTGGGAAAGTTTGTTCAAAGTCTGTTATCCCTGTTCACAAATGGGATAAGGCCCTGGAAGGAAGGAGGGCCCAAGAAAGCTGGTTGATATTCAAGGATCAGCTCCTGTAAGCTTGGGAGTGCTCCAGCCCTGCAAATAAGCAGTTCATATGCATGGATGAGGTTGGAAATCAGGATAGATAACTTCAGCCACCCTTAACAGTCATGCTTGTGAATCCTGCTCCTCCTTGAGGCAAAAAATTTCTATGCCTGGCTCTTTTAACCTGGTGTACAGACCAGTCACTGCACATCAGTCACTCCAAACATCTCAGTCAGATTAATCTGTGCAGAGAAAATAAATATTCATTATTCTTTTGCAGGCTAATGTTAAATTGTCATTTATCTTGTAGTCTTGTGTCCTCAGCTTTGTTACAGGGCATCTTTAAGAGTTTGGATCTTTTTCTGCTGCAAAATTTCCATAATTCCCTGTTGAGCAGTGAAAATAAATCCAGCACAAACATACCTTTATCAATTAAAACCAAACTCTTAAGAAAGGTTTAATAAAAAAGTTATGAAACTGAGGTAGTGTTTTGTTTACTGCCACTAGAACTCACTGGCCTTAAGGGATATTATTAGTATCCAAATACATGGCAGAGATTTAACTTCCCTAAAAAAATGAGAAAGCTCTGACCTTGAAGCCCAAATCCCAGGACTTGTTTCTCAATTCCAAGATTTCTAGACTGGCATCCCAACCCTTATAAAAAGGCTCATGCCAGTGATCTATTTTTACTTTTTCAGAATAACAGTCCAACATTAAAGTTTTAATTTTTTTTACTAAGTACCTTCAGAATCAGCATGGTCATAATATGAGCAAAAATCTTAGATCTGGGTAATAATATTTTAGGATTAAGTTGTTTTTTTAAAACATCACCTGGGGGAAGATTTTTCTAGTTAATGTTCAAGTAAACATTTGCATGCATTTAGCATCTCATTTGACTTTCTCAGTCATTTGCCTTTACAGTTAAAGTATATTTCCTTGGGCTATTTAGGTGCAATAATTTTGATTTATATTCTGACATCTCCAACAATATGGCTTCTGTCCACCTTTCCCTGTGGTGCTTCTTACTTTGCCTCTTGCTGAAGTAAAACTGTGACTCACTGTGTGAGCACTGCCAAAACTTCCTCCCTGCAGGAGGGACACAAAGACAAGGACACAGAGCCCTGCTCTGGTGCTTGACCTTGGCTCAGGCCGCAGGAAAATTGCTGAGCTGAGAGCCTGAGCTATGAAACCTGCAGGAAGGGGAGAGAGGTCACACAGTGCGGTGGGGAGTGGCAGTAGTTGAAGGATTCAAGAGGGAAATCATCAACATGAAGAGGGATTCAGTGGTGTTTGGGGAAAAACCAGGGAAACCAGGAGCTGCTGGATGCTCAGTTCAGGTTCTTGAGGCTGTCCAGGATTTTGCTGGAGGATGGCAACACCAGGACCTGGGGAGTGAAGATCCTCAGAGTCTTTGGCCAATCTTTTGCGTGTCAGAAAATAATGGATTTATTTTGAAGCCCTGCATGTCCTGCTGGCAGAGTTTCTGTTCCCTGCTCATTGTGCCCAAACTGGTAACCCAGTGGAGGGGCGGGCTTTACGGATTCACTGGCTGAAATCTGAATCATGGAACCACAAAATACCCAGAGTGAGATGGGACCCCAAGGATCATCTGGTCAGGCTGGATCTCATGGAAATGTCCTTCCCCAGAGGGTGCTGGGCACTGCCCAGGCTCCCCAGGGAATGGGCACAGCCCCAAGGCTGCCAGAGCTCCAGGAGGGTTTGGACAACGCTCCCAGGGATGCACAGGGTGGGGTTGGTGGGATGTCTGTGCATCAGAATCTCTGGGTTTTCTCTGATTTATAACCAAAATCATTCTTCCTTTATTTTGTTCTGCTACAATATGATTTTTTAAATTCTAGATTTTTCTGAGTCCTGGAGAGGAACCTTGATGGTCTAGCAGAAATGAAGGCCCTGTGTTTACTAAATATAGTGGTTGTATATGGAAAGTAACAAAACAAACAAAATCCTAGTTTACTTGTCTGGTTATGAATGTTGACAGAATCATGGAATATCCTGAGTGGGAAGGGACCCACCTGGATCATGGAGTCCAAGCATGGCCAACAACCCCACCCTGTGCATCCCTGGGAGCATTTTCCAAAGCCCCAGCACCCTCTGGGGAAGAACCTTTCCTTGAGCTCCAGCCTGACCCTGCCCTGGCACAGCTGCAGCCATTCCCTGGGTGCTGTCCCTGTCACAGGGAGCAGAGATCAGCCTGTCCCTTGGGAGGAGCTGTAAGAGAACCATTCATAAAGACAAAGACTGTCTCGGTTAGAGGCTAAATAACACTGAACTCTTCTGTTCCTGGCAAAGATGCATGTGTTGGATCAAGAATATGTGGACTGAATGTCCACAACTGAGACCTTTCTCCCCATCTACTTATTTTAGCTCCATTCCCAGTGAAAATAAGACATTTTTCCTCCAAAGTAAACCATGTTGAGAACATAGTAATTAGTTTATCCCAATGGAGAAACCAGGAGGTGAGGTTTTTTCAGCCTTTAACAGGAACAGGTTCTTGAGGCAGACCTACAAATTTTTCACCAAATAGTTGTGAATACAATTGCCAGGTAGAAGTACGTGCTGAGCAGATCCTGCCCTCAGCTGAGCTGACCAGGCAGGGGGTAGGAAACTACTGGGTAGGGCATGGGAAACTGCTGAATATGGAAAAGAAGTGGGACAAGGCAACAAAAATGTCCAGCAGAACTGTGGAAGGTGTTTGGATGTTCACAGCCATCTAAGGGACAGTTCCAATCTTCAGAGGTAACTGAATGGATATTTTGGCCAGTGAAGTTTTACAGGGCCAACAGCACCTTGAGAGCCACTCCAGTAATATCCCTTGAGGTCATGATTGGCATTGGTACTGCAAATGCCAAATTTCTGTACAGACATAGTAAAATGGGAAGCAAAGAGAAGATATGAAATTAGGGGATTTCCATCTTCTTGCCCCAAAAGATTTTCTTAATATGCTGGAAAATATTTTGACTGCTTACAGAGAGTGAAAAACAGAAGAGAGGAAAGAAATGCCTTTTTTCCATGCTTTTTGTCTTTTCTATTCTGTTTCTTTTTTGTTGTTGTTGTTGTTGTTGCTGTTTGGGGTTTTTTTGATGGTTATTATTTCATTTGTTTTGAGTCTTTTTCTTTTCCTCTACAGCACTGGTTTGGTGCTGAATATTTGCTTTTTTTTTTTTTTTTAATTCTTTACTGGAAAACTTAAAGCAGTTAAAACATATTTTTTAGCAAATCTGCCCTAACTGCTCTATTCCTTATCCTTGAACCTATTCCACTCTAACTCCAAGAGAACTCCTCATATTTTCTCTTAGTGTCTTGTGTCTTCAGTGTGCTTGATGCTATCATCAAGCAAGAGGAAACCTTTAGGTGTGTCTGGATTCACAAAACCCACTCCAGCTTCTTATTTTTTTCAAAGAAAATAATCTCTTTGATCCAAACCACCAGGTTTTATTTGACCAGGAGGAAAGGTCATTCATCAGATGCCAAACTACACTTTCAGGCTAAGCTCGGCTTCCTCCTGGAGAAATGTCCTCAAATTGCACCAGGGGAGGTTCTGGTTGGATATTAGGGAAAATTTCTTCCCTGAAGGAGTGGGTGAGCACTGAAACAGGCTGCCCAGGACAGTGGTAGAGTTGCCACCCCTGGAGGTGTCCAAAAAATGAGGGGATGTGACAATTTATGAAACAATTTACTGGGCACAGGAGAATTTGACAAAAGTTGAACTTGGCATTTTTAGATATTTTTTTCCTTAATCTTAATGGTTCTATGATTCTACATTTTCCCAGTTTAAACCCCTGAAAGGCTGCTGGTGGTTTGGCTGTACTGACTGAGACCTCAACACTGCACATCCCACCCCGCTGGCGACCCACTACAATCCCTGGAACGTCTGGGAAGGAAAGGATGAAGGGAAATGTTGGCATGATTCGTCTGGGCTTTCAAAAAGTCTGCAGCAAGGTCCTCCCCAGAAGGAGGCTGTGGGAAGGAAGCAGTGCTGAGGTGGGAGGTGAAGGCCTGCCTGGATTAGAAACCAGCTGAGAGAGGTGGAAAACAAAGAGCAGAAATAAACGGTCGATTTTCAGGGCTGGTGAAAGGTTAACGCTGAGGTTCAGCAAGTCTTGGAGACACTTCAAGGACAACACTTACTGAACATGTAATTTCCCAACAAGCTGAAATAAGCAGGAGAGATCCTAATATATATGGGATTTGGTGAGTAGCCTTTTCCATACAGACTTGGACGTCCAGGTCGAGACCTCAATTTCCCTCCTCTCAGCTCCAAGGCTGGTAGGCAACAGACATATCATTTCAGGCTCCCAAGTGATCTATTGAGATTGGAGCTTTTGGGAATACTTGAGGAAGGAGCAAAAACACAGCGAGCTTCCAGCCTCTTGAGCAGCAAACTTTAAATCAAGTCCAGAGGGGCTCTCATCTTTTATTACTCAGAATTCATTCGGTTGTACTCACAGTGTATGACCCTTGAGTAAGCAAGCCCTGTGCACTTAATAGAATAGGAGTTCTGAAAGAGGGACAAATGAGAAAAAGCACCTGGAAAAAACAATTTCTCTCAGCCACACTTTAGAGAATGACCAAAGAACAGGCTTGTAGCTGCATTTTCTTTTTGCTGAATTAAAAGCATCACTATCTCTCTTCGGCACTGAAAAAAATATTCATTCTTTGCAATATATGACACAAGAGCTAATTTATGATGATTGCTTAGTCCAGTGCAACTACACTGGGATCAGTGCAAATGAAAGCATAATTAATGAATAAAGTTCTTTTTCTCTGATGCACTCAGGAACAAGAACATGGATAAGAGTCTTGTTGCAGAACAGGGTGTACAACTGCTGGAAGTGCTGAACAAAAGAAGGAGCCTCTTCTAGAGGCATATTTTTCAGCATGGAAACAGGGCGCTCTGTTCTGCATCCTTTTCAAGCAGTTTCAGGGTGAAATATTGTCTATGAATACATTCATAGATGCTCTTGGAAAGAGGAGTCGCCAGAGAATAAATGAGCTGCCAAGATTGTATCATGACACTTCTCTGGAGAAATATTTTAGCCCAAAAACTGATTCTTGTAGCAGGAGTCAAAGCACACTCCATCTCATGGAAGTTGTCACAGGCTACGTGTGGAATAATGGAGCACCTGAGCCAGAGAAGGTCAAATATCTGTGTACTTTCTGGGGGCATGCAAGTGTGAGAGAGAAATGGGTTAAACTTCAAGGTTAATGTGTTTCACACCTCCTTATTATGGAAAGAAGGAGAAAAAACAATCCAAATGCAGATGGCATGGCTGATACCCCTCTGTCTGTATGAGTTTTGTTGAACAAGGGTCAGTTTTATAATCTATTTTTTCTCTCCCTGAGAAAGAGAGCTTTTATACCTCATTTTAGGATACAGCAGGAATGTAACTCATTTTTGTACAACTACCAGGCTCAACAGGATCAGAGAAGTCAAGAAAGTCAAAGCATGCCTGAACATCACTCTGCACTAACCTTACTCTGAACAAATTGAACAAAAGAAGTGAAAGAGTTCTCTGAAAAATCATGAATTATCAACCCTGGAAAAGCGAAATATATTACTCAACTGAATGGCAACTTGTTTACTCTTAAACATTTTGAACATCTAACCCCAACACTGCTAATCATTGTAAAAAGTCTTATTTGTTATTAAAAGGTGCAACTGGAAAACAGAAATATTTGGGGTTAAAACTTCGCCTGATGTGGAGTATTATGCTGACATACAGCAGGTTGGGATTTGGACACTGACAAAGGCAGGGCACTGCCAGCACTAAAAAATAAAAAGGCTTTTTCTCTTGCAGTACTTAAATATCTAGATTACCTCTATTCCTTATCCCCGTGAGTTGAGAATTAGCTACACTTCTCTTT
>VWYN01025039.1:7095-25527 GCA_013400075.1 Hippolais icterina | reverse complement strand
GGTAAGAAAAGGGAATTGTAGCAATTTGTAAAATGTAGGGAGTATGAAAGGCTTAGCTCTGGCAGATCCTCCTCCATGTCCCTGGCTTGCAGGATGGAGCTGTGAGGGCAGGGTATTTTCCAATTTCATGGAAGAAGCAAACTAAAAAGAGTGGCACCTTTTAAAAACCTGGTTTTGAATAAGATACTTCAGCAGCACTCTGATGAAGAGAAATGGGTGTAGAGATGCATTGATTTTTTAGTGTAAAAATACTGCTGAATCCTGGCCAGGCTGTGTTGTACAGAGGGACCTGCCCTGTGTGGTTATACCACATCTCACTAATTATATTACATCTCATTAATCTCTTGCTTTCATTCAGAATACAAACAACACAAAATTTTAATGTACGGTGTTTGTCTCGTTTGTTTAATAAGTTTTTTTAATCATTTTCTCAAGAATAAACATGCCATGACTTTTGTTTCTGAGACACATAAATTAGCCTGAGGTTTTTTCTCCCATAGTTTTTCTTTTATTTTTCTAATTAACATTGGAGGAGAAAAACACCTGAGGTAAATATAATTCTGCTATATTCCTAATACTAGTAAAGGATTTCATTGCTTCCAAACTCGTTAAGTTAGTGGTTGTTAAAGTATGCAGGCTTCTCATTTGTGTCATGGAAAATAACATTCCTATTTTATTACCAGTTTCATTTCCATGGTTAGCACATTGCAGCCCTAATTACATTGGATACAGGGATCCATAGTTCTGTCCTAGCCTGCATTTTTATCTGGCTCTGCTTGATACTTATTATTTTCAGCTTATTACAAACTATGTCACAATAAGAGAAGTCACAGCAGCTTGAAGTGATAGATGATTCTAGAATCAGACTCCATGAGCGGGGCTTGTACTTCCCTGGATTTTTGATTGCCACAGACGAGTTTCTCTTGCTTTGAATTAGAAGGTCTCATATTGTGAAAAGATTTTTGGAGCATCTGAGCATTACGTGAAAAACATGCAAAACCCAACCAAGTAAAGCCTTTCAAAGATCCTCCGTTTTGCCTGAAAAGCTTTGGAATTGTTGGCAATTCATACAGCTCCATCTTCTAAAGTACTCAGTGTGTTTGCTTTCCTTGTACTTTTATATTCTGATAAATGTGGATTTAAGGCAAACATCAGAAAAAGGAAGGATCCTGCCTGAAATCAAGCATGTTCATGCAACTGCAGCCCTGACATCGGTACTTAGTAATCATTAAATATTTTCTCTAAACAACAGATCTTGTTTTACTCCCAGAAGAGCACCAAAAAGACGATTGGACAAAAGTGAGCAAAGGAGTGATGAGAGATAAATAAGACACTTAATGGTTTAATAGATCATGGAATGGTTTGGGTTGGAGGGACCTTAAATCCCATCCAGTGACACCCCATGTCATGGGCAGGGACAACTTCCACCAGCCCAGGGTGCTCCAATCCCTGTCCAACCTGGCCTTGGACACTTCCAGGTAGCCAGGGGCAGCCACAGCTTCTCTGGGCACCCTGTGCCAGGGCCTCTCCACCCTCTCAGGGAACAATTTTCTCCTGCAATTTAACTGAAATCTCCCCTCTTTTAGTTTAAAACTGTTCCCCCTTGTTCTATTCAGTAAAAAGCTTCCCTTCAACTCCTTTACATGCATTCCCTTTAAGCACTGAAAGGCCACAATGAGGTCAGCAAGCTCACAGTCACCGAGGGCTTTCAGTTTTCAGCATAATTTTTACACCAGAGCTGGTTTCCCCAGATTTATGTGGGACTTGGCCACCTCTACGCCCTCTCTGGGACCTACGAATGTGACATCTCACAGACACATGGGCAGCAATCAGGAAGGTCCATCTGGACTCCCTCCTAAATTCAGTGTTTCTAAAGTCGCCCAGTGTGTGTATCCATGGCAGGTGCACATATGAGACAAACCCAGTGAGTCTGATCTAGTCCTTCTGGAAACTGAAAGAAACTCTCAAATCATAGTTGAGGAATGATCCATCTGTGGCAGAGTTCACATGATTCAAGCCAAACTAATAAAACCCAATATTGCTACCAGTGACAAAAGGTTTTTCTATTTAAATGGTCAGAAAGAGTGGGTTACAGCTTTATGTAAGTTTGACATTGACTTCAGATGACTCTTTTGGTGTGGAATGGAAGGGAGCCTACAAGAAAGCCAGAGAGGGAACTTTTTCAGGGGTCTGGAGGGACAGGACAATGGGCAATGGCTTTGGACTGAAAGAGAATAGGGATAGATGGGATATTGGGAAGGAATTGTTCCCTGTGAGGGTGGGGAGGCCCTGGCACAGGGTGCCCAGAGAAGCTGTGGCTGCCCCTGGATCCCTGGCAGTGTCCAAGGCCAGGCTGGACAGGGCTTGGAGCACCCTGGGACAGTGGAAGGTGTCCCTGCCCATTGCAGAGGGGGGCACTGGGTGGGCTTTAAGGTCCCGTCCAACCCAAACCCAGCCCAAACCATTATGTGGTTTTATAATTCTATGATTTTCTTCATCAGATGAATAGAAATGATCAGTGCTGACTCAATTTACACATTTTAGCACAGCCTTACACACACACAGCCAGTGCAAGTGAATATTCATCAGCAGCACTTCATCCAACTCCAATCAGAACTCGTTTCAGACTCCAAGGAACAGGTGATTTTTGCCTTTGTTATGAAGAAAGAGCAATCACATTAGAGAGCTTTCTCATTCTCCCAGTAATGAGCTGGAGATGACATTTCGGGAAGTGTTTTGTGTCTCACATAACAAGGCTGTTTGTACATTTCCTAATGGAAGCTGTTCAAAGGTATACAACACAAGGAACGACTGCTTGATTTTTTTTTTCTATAAGCTGAGAGTGAGTTAAATGTAAAATTACAGTAATTGTGAGCTGTTTTAGTATTGCCCATTATGTACTAGGCTTCATTTCAGTTATGGCTTTCCCCTAACTGCAGGGGAATTCTGAAGCTGTTACACTACACTGTTCAAAAAAAGACAGAGTGTTTAGGGATTGCTGAGTTTCACAGCCAAAATTTCAGTGGAAATAGTCTCTAGGAGCAGATATGTATATGGACATTATTTGCTGTTTATATTTGGGGAAATTAAGGCATAGGAAAACAAGAAGGGCAAAACAGAGCAGGAGACAGGGTCAATGTGGTGCTTCATCCTTCCTTCCTGGTGAAAGGATGCAGTGTCCACACTGTTCATTAAAGCTGAAGGAAAATCTTTAAAGGGAAAAAAACTGTAAGAGTAATCTTTAAAAAATGCTTTAAATACTCATGGGCTGAACTGAAATAAAAATCCAAGAGGAAGAGAAACCAAAATCCCATTTATATCTTCAAGATGATAAAAGTTTGGAGTAGCCAGTGTGAGTCTGCTGGGAAATTCAGACATGGTGACGCTGCCTAAGACAAGATCTAACCATTATTATTTTGTGTACTCATTTCTGAACTTTAGGAAAAGTGTGCATATTTGTGAACAAGACATACATGGTCACACACAGCAACATGGAAATGACCTGTACAGATTTCTGATAAAGTTGTGTAATGCATTTACCTCATTTAAGTCATCCCTTGAGGGAACATGAGCTGCTCAATCTATGGATTATATCTTAGAAGGGCAATGATTTACAGTTTCATCAAGGACACTGCCACAAACAGCAGGAGGACACTGATGAAATGTATGGACAGAAAGGATGGACCATATGGGCAGAGGAGGAAGAAGAGTCAGGAATGATGCTGACCCTGGGAAGAGGGGAGGGTGGGAAGAAGGAGATTTTATTTTGTTCTATTTCATACCCTCCTCCTCTGTTACAAGTAATTGGCACTAAATTAAATTACGTTCCCCAAGTCAAGACTTCTGCTTGTGACACTAATAGGTGAGAGATCTCTCTGTCCTCATCTTGACCCAGGAGAGATTTTCACCACATTTCCTCCCCTGTCCTGTTGATGGAGGAGGGATAAGGAGGCACCTGGTGACCAGCCAGGGGCAGCCCACCACAGTGCCACCAGCAAGAGCTGCAATAGTGTTTGCAAGTGAGAGAAAGCAACTCAGAACCTCCACTTTAGGCACTTCAATGCACTCTTTATCTCTTTGTAGCTCATTGATATCAAAGTCTGATCAGTGCAGGGTCGTTCCCAAGGAAAAGCTCTAAAGGCCTCTCACTGGGTGCTTGTTTTTGGAATATAATCAGTGCATAAAAATGCAACAGATAAATGCATCTTGTGAATTTTTGTGCTTTTCTCTTCCTGGAAAACAGGGAAGAGTTCATTAACTGTGCTCATCCAACTGTTCTTAGGCATTTATTGATTCACTTATTGCTATAGCACTTTAATTAGTATGATTGATGTTGACATCTGCTACAATTAAGTGATTTTGATTTATTAGGACTGTGGAAAAATATGATTTTACTGTTTTACTGTTTCTTTCTGAAAATGCTTTTTTTTTTTTTTTTTTTTCCAAGAGAAGGGACCCTTTTAAGGACCTTGAAGGTTTACTCCAAGGCTGGAAGAATCCTTTGGGGTTATGAATTCAGGAAAAGTTCCATTAGAATTACACAGGAATGTTTATTGACTTGCTGAGGATGGTTAAAAAGAGCTGAAGAACAGCAGGAGGGAGTGTCCAGATCAGAGAGCCACAAGTTATTGTGCCCCCTTTCCTCTAAAGGCCACAATGATTTCTTTGTTGTAACATCAGAGAGTGTTTTTAACTCCACAGAACCAGAGATTCAGTACATTTAATAAAGTAAAATATCATAAAAATAGATGGAAACTCTGATGTGAGGCGGAGACAGGACCTTTCTCCCCCTTCTACCCAAACAAACCACAAACAAACCCACGCCCTACAGGTTTAACTTCTGAACCCTGAAGTGAAGAACATTGTGATACAGGAATGACCTCCTTCCTCTTGGGCAGAATGAATAGAAAGAAAATGTGATTTTGGGATGTCTTAAAGGAGTTAATGGTTTAAAACACAGTATCTGAGCACAAGAAGAGAGTGAAGCCTTTGGGGAGTTGGAAGGTGTAAAGGATGGACTTATACACTGAACACAGAGAATCACAAGTTGTAATTGGAAGGAAGCTTGTGAAGATGATAGAAAATGTCACAAATATCACCCAGGGATTTACCCATAAACCTAAAGCCTTGTTTTAATGCTGCCAGAAAGCAGCTCAGGATATTCCCAGGTCGATAAGCCATATAATAAATACTCTCAGTCTTTGTTTCTTTATTATATCATCCCACCGGCCCCACCTGACTGTGATATCTTTTGCAGTGTGTAATTAAATGTTTCAACCTCTTCTTGTGGTTGTGATTTTAATCATATTTCTTTCCTCCTGTCATTATAAGCTCCATTCCTTTGCCACATCACCTCCACTATTTATTCCACAGAAATTCTAACTGCATCTTTAGAAGATGCTGTCCTTGATTGCTTGAGTCAGAGGAGAATAAACCCCCTGTTATTGGAGAAGTAGCCTGACATAATCCCTTTACTGACTGCCGTGGACAAATTCAGTTGCCTGAAAGGGGTGTGAGGAATTCCCGAGGAAGAGAACAGGAATAGGATTTCTGTAATAGTTGCCAACAAAGGGTTCTCCTTGAGAAACCGTAACAGAAAATGTAAAAAAAACAAGAGAGAGATGTCTTGTTGTAGTGCAGCATGCAGGGAAAGAAGGATCTACACAGTCTGAAGGAACAAATTGTAAAGGTGGACAGACAGGCATCTTGAGCTGTAAAATCTCTTGGGATTTCAAGAGCAGCTGTCAGCTGGAGTCAGACAACCTGTCAGTTGGTCCAAGGCAAGTGGATATTTCAGGAGCTGTTGAAGGAAAGCAGAAACTGAGAATCATGACTTGCTCAGGAGCTGATGGGGTTATCACATTAAGTGCCCCAGGCTGCTTAACGTGGTGCTTGAGACATGGGCACAGGGGAGGACGCCTGGTGACCTGTGACATGACCAGGCCACCATGCCCCATTGCACTCCAAACTGGCTCTGGACTCTCATGTCAAAATGTTTTTCAGCTTTGCTTTGTTTTTCTATTTAATCATTCTTAGGATGATTATTCCTTTACTTTAGTTTTTCTCTTACGAACCTGGCAGAGAAAATTGCCATGGGGCAGATTTGCCCTTTTTTTACCCTTCTCGTGATCTTTCTATTGCACTGCTGTCTTCAAGTAGTAAAATGTCTTTCTTTTATAAATGCAATATATGTGTACCCACAAAAAACTTGAATAATGCAGATATCTCTATTTATATTTTCAACGTTGTCAGTGAGTGGGCTCTTTTGAAGTTACCTGAAGCTATAAAAATGAGCTCCACTGAGGCAGCAGGCTCATTACTGGAACAGAGCTCCATCATTATCAAGTCACACTCCAGGTGCTCATTCCCACTCCAATCCTGTGACAAATTAGTGATTCTAAAGAGTGCTCCTATGGCAACTGCTGCGCTGGCACATCCTGGCTCCTCTGGCTGTGGCAATGCCATATCCAGGGGTTAGCAATTCCCTTGATTTCCCATAAGTAATAACGAGAAGAGAAAGCTGCATTTCCAGCAGAAGTTTATTGAGCAAGGAGGGCATTAGGAAATACTTCTATTTAAATTAGGAGAGTTAAAAAAGGCGCTTTCTACTTAGAAACAAATTTCCCCCCAAGGACCCTGAAATGGGCTTACCTAAATTACAGGCTACTCCCTGGCTGCTCTTGACCTTAAAATAGATGCAAAGAAAAGAGAATAAATGTTCCCCTTATGTCTGTTGTAAAAAAACTCTAATTTGGGTCTACAGAACACGCACCTATTTTATTATTATTATATTATAATCTGAAGACATTCACTATTGGTACGAACTGGGTATGACAAGGTTTCTCTGCTTCAGCCCTTTCAGGGTCTGCCACTAAACCCTTGAGGTCAATGTGACTCTGATGTTACAAATCAAGACAAAACCATGAGTGTTTAATACATTCTTAAACATAAAGGTGAAAACTCACAAAGGAAAGGGAGAAACAAGCGTAACCAGAAATGAGAGCACTAATAGGGATGTGTTTGGGGAAAAGAGTGCCAAAAAAAAAAGATGAAAGAAAAAAGACTACAAAACCCCAAATTGATTGTTTATGTCTTGAATTAATCAGTTCTGACTTCTAATATCCTGCCTGCTTAATAAAGCTTAAGTAGGAAGGTAGCAATGCACTCTCCTTATTACATATGGGAAATCAATGGGATTGCCAACCTCACTAAATGTTATTAGCAGAACACCCGAGTCAGGGAGCTGCCACTTTAGCAGTTGCCATATGAGCACTGCTCAGAAATTAGTGCTTATCTGTCTCAGATCCCAGGCTCTGGAAGTGAGCTCTGGGGACACCACGGGATAAGGATAGAATTTCATCCTATTAATGTGTTAGCATGAACTGCAGAAATAACAGAGTTTTGGGGAGTTGCCTTCCTTCCTCCCTTCCTTCCTTCCTTCCTTCCAAGAAAACTTTGCCAAGGCTACCAGGCTGTGGGTTTAACCCTGCTGGTTGTCAGTGTTGGAGGGCACGCAGCCCCCAGAGTCAAGGCTAGGAGGAATCCTGGCACTACAGGAAATGTGATTTAAATGGAAATGTAGACTTTAATCATGTAGCTTTCCACCTCTTGGTGGCATCAGCAGAACAGAGCTCTTCTCCTGGGAAAAGGGAAAGGACAAGGCCATCCAAGAGGTACAGGTGTTGTCAGGGTCCAGAGGAGGCCACAAAGCTGCTGAGGAGGCTGGCACACTTCCCCCCCTGGAGCCAGGTGGGGAGAGCTGGGAATGTTCAGTCTGGAGAAGAGAAAATTGCATGGAGACCTCCAGACAGAAATTTCCGGGGTCTGAAGGGGCTCCAGGAAAGGTGGAAAGGGACAATTCATCTGGAAAGAACTTTAAAGTCCATTCAGTGCCACTCCCTGCCATGGGCAGGGACACCTTCCACTGTCCCATGGTGCTCCAAGCCCTGTCCAGCCTGGCGTTGGACACTGCCAGGGATCCAGGGGCAGCCACAGATTTCCTGAGAAGTTTCTCAAATCTGTGGGGAAAGACAGAGCCACTGCAGCAGATAACAGGAATTCAGGACATTGCGTGCAAGCAGCTGCTAAAAACTGCAGCTGTCATGAGGGCACTGAATTACTGGGCTGTGTTTTCTGCTGGTTGTCAGAAATTCTGGGTTAATGTTCAATTGATAAGTGATGATTCTGCATAATTTGTAAAGATTTGCCTGACTTCAACAGCATCCTTTCCGTTAATTGTCTTCTCTGCACCCTCCAGAGGTTGTCAGGAATAAATACTCTTTATTTTTGAGATATAGTTTTGTTTGCAGCTGTTCTTATCAGCAGCCTGCTCATCCCCCACCAAGGCACAGACATAACTCAGAACCTGCGAATTTATGGCATTTTTCCCACTCAGGTGCTGGTGTGACTGATGGCTCTGTGGAACTCGGGTTTGATCAATTATTTTTCTGCATGTAACAAATCATGTTGCAATCATATCTTGTAGCTGGAAGCTTCAGAGAACAACACAAGTCACTTTTTTAATGGAGAATTTAAATTACATGAGTCATTTTAAAATCACTTGATAAAAGACTAGACAGGAAGGGGGATTGTAAGTGTTTGATATTGCTCCAGTGATCATTCTTATTGCTACAAATACAAACAATTTGGGATTTTTTCTTCACTTCTGCACTCTGCTAAAAACCACTCTGCCTTTCCAGAAAGCCTGAAAAATACAAATAGCTCCTGCAGATCAATATCAGCCTGGGTTGTCCTCTAACATAACCTTCAGATGAGGGGATTTTTTGGTGGCATAGCCAAATTTTGAACAAGAGAAGTAAATTGCTAAAATATTTATGCTCCTAATGCATGATTTAAAAAAATCTCCACCCCAAACTGAGTATTTTGGAATGTTTTCTAGTTTCACTACTTGCAACACCAATATAGATATTTGGTATCAATATAAAGTGAACTCTACTAATGCTGTTCAGCTGAATTTCTTATTTTAACTGGTAGGGTCATTTTAAGTGTTCAAACCCATATTTTTGTTGGTGCTTATGGACAAAGGGAAGGCATCTGAATTTTAAGGATGCCTTTTAAAGCCTCCATAAAGTTCTTTCCAGGAGTCATTTTCCCCAGACAAATTTGGTTTCTTAAAGTTGTCTTTATTTTCTTCTTTTCTTTTTCTCTCTTTCTCTTTGTTTTCTTTGTTTACTCACAGAACTGGTAGCACCACTTGGGCTGAAAAAAGCCTGACATGTAGATAAAAGAATAAACTTAGCTCTTTTTAAGTGGCCAGAAGCAGAATGCTTTTCCTTGCCCATCAAAAGTAATCCCATTTTGCACTCAAGAACATTTTACTCGTTATTTCTGAGTGAACATTATTCAGAATCTCCCAGGGCTTTTCCCCATTTTTTGGGTTTGTTGCTGATCTGCAGAACCCCGATTCCAAAGATTTACTCAGTCCTGGTTCTGGACATTCTCAACTCATTTTGTCATGTCCTATAGAACCTCCAAGAATATTAACCTTTATACTTGTCTCGCCCTTAATTTAATAAATATTCTATTATTCACTTAAAAATTAATAAAGAAAGAAACAGGATGTATTTGTACATCTGAAGAGCCAAGTTGAAAGGATTGATAGGATTTTTCTTGTTTTCAGGATTAATTCCAGCTGGAGTGGATGCAGAGAGAGCTCACAGGAATGTTAGGAGAGGGAGTCCCTTCCCTCCTGAAATGTAGGTGACAGATGGTTTTGGCCTTTTTAATTTTTTCCATCCAAGCAAACCAAAATCTGAGAGGAGATGCAGTTTTTTTCCACAGATACAATAATTAAAGGATGGTCACTGGAGAAGAAGCACAATCTCCTGTGGAATGACAACAACAGCACAAGGGCAAGGAATTTAAATTAACCATGATTATTTATTAGTTCTGTGCAAACCTAGAAGGATTCTAACAATTTTCGTCAGCAAATTGTGAATATTTAACAAAAGGGGGGAAAAGAGGCTTGTTCCAAGAGCAAACTTGGCCAGTCTATGAAGGGATTGAGTGATAGGACTGGATTGTATTTAAATAATTACTCTGCAGACATTTAGAGTAATGCAGTAACCATTAGATCTAATAAATATTTTTAAAATTGTTTCCTTTGTACTAAACATTCTTTGTACCTTATTGAGAAAACTCTTCAACTGAGACAGGCCTCATTCACAGCAGAAAAAACAGCATTGGAATTTCTGCAACAAATTCTGTTATTTCATTGCTATTTCATTTGTGAGTGTCTCTATGCACATTCAGGCACACCTCTTAAAATTTCCCATTGTCACATGAAACATTAGCTTTATTTACAGCAGAAGTTTTGCATCAAACTTACAACTACCCGAGAAGTCTTGAATTGCTTCCCCAGCCTGTCTAGATTTCTTCTTTGCCAGAACTAAAATGACATTATCAGAACAAGGCATCATTTTTCCCAGGCTCTGTAATGATATAAATATCCAGGGATGATCCAGTGTGGGATACAGATTCCATAAAGAAATGTGTCAGAGGTTTACAGCAAAGGTATAATCCTGTCTGGTGTTGACTGAATGATTTATGAGATGTGCCAAATCTCCTCAGCTGCTGTTGTGCTCCGGATTTTCAGGATGCTGATCCATGAATCCCTTTGATTTCAGTGTATATACCAGCCTCAATATTCACAGAAACATCCCAATCTTTGTGATAAAATACTTTACTCTAAATGAAGAGGAGGAATCTGCACAGGTGAAGCATCGGGTTAGAGCTTCCTTTTCAGCTTTGACATAAAAAAAGATGTTTTTAGTAACTTATTCTTTTAGTGGTGTTCTTAGAACAGAAAGATTTTTTAAAGAGTAGAAAATAAATGGTACAGGTCTAAAGAAATATTTTAATATTATCATAAAGCAGAAGGAAGAATATTTATGTAGATTTTTAGGTATGTGTTTAGTGTTTTGAGATTTTGAAATATGCAATTTTAAATTAAATTAATTTTTAGCTTCTTCACAAGTTGATAACAAGTGCTTGAATTTTGAATATATTTTAGGTAGAAAGTCAATTCCTTTAAAATAGAATTAAAATATAATAAAAAGAACATTTTTACCTGAAAATGTTTTCAATTAGCTTAGAAATCCATAGTACTTGCGTTTTACAATACTGATTATTTCAGTGGTGCAAAACTTTGAACATCATCAAAACTGATGTTTTGAAAACTGAGTTTTTTACCTAAAAGAAGCCTCTTTTTATTTTTTATATGTAGATCACCTGGATTTTATAAAAGTCAAGTTGTTGAAAATCTTTTGACTTTTGAAAATGGTTTCAAAAAAACTCTTTGATCATTTTTGCTGAAAGAATATTTGTTACTATATGGATTTTGCAAAATAAATTCGGTATTTCACAGATATTTTTCTTTAAAAAAATATTATTCATAGCCAAGCCACATATTGTGTTTTAATATTTTTAATGTAATTTAATGACCAAGGGAAAATTCAGCCTTTCTCTTTTTTTCACTTTTCAATTTTTCTTGTTGGATCTTTTTCCTTCCCTTGGAATATTTCCCCTCTCCAGTTCAATGCCCTAAACAAAGTCAAATGCAATCAGTTACTGAGGAGAAAAGATGCAAAATTCCAAAGGAATAACATCCTTTGACGCCAGTTTGGATCAGGCACTCTGGAATAAATAACATTTCTTTGCCTAGTTTAGTTCACCAGTGAGTTTGCAGTGTTTGTTATTAGAGCCTTCCTAAGGTAAACTAAGTCAGAAAAAGGGAAAGGATCTTATTTTCAGAAGCACCTTCATCTTCTATTGGAATTAGTTACCCCAAGCGTTGAGACGGAACACGCACAATGATTGAACAAAAAAAAAAAAAGAATAGATATTTCACCATACTTAAAAAAATTATATAAATTGTCTCCTTTTCTCTTTGCCTTGATGTAGAGCAGTTCAGGGAACATTAACAGTAATTAAGGATTTTCTGGTTTATTCTACCAAGCATTCTTCTGTCATTAAAACTCTGAATATTAGGAGTAATCAATATCCAGGAGTGGTTTTTGCTTTGGTGAGCAATGCAGGGAGTTCAGTGAGAAGCTGTCTTGTGTTGTGAAAGATACTCCCACAGGGACATTAAATCCAGTACAATTAGCAGCCTAAATATGGTTAAATCTGTAGAGCATCACTCAGAACTAAATAATGTATGTGTTACTCCAAAGAACATCAGGAACTTACGAATTTCTATTAAGCCTCTTTCACTCATTTTTCATTAAACATGAGAGCTGTGACCTATCTGGAGATTTCTGGTTAAATTAAGGTAATTGAAGATTGCAACCAGCTAAGGTGAGAAAGGAGCACATGGAAATTAGTTAATACAAATCAAAGGTAATGAAGAAAATTAGTGTGGAAATGTGGAATTTTTTTTTCCACAATATCACTTTGCTTGCTATAAGCAATATTGCCCCAGACAATAAATAATTGAGGTCCCACTCCCTCTGAAATCCAGGAAATCCACCATTCTGCTGTCATTCCAATGGCACTTTGTTCATCAAGGGTGGGTTCAGTCTTTTAAACATGTTGGAGGTTTTCCAGAGGAAGGGAAATCCCCCTGCAAAGGGGATTCATCCTTGCCCACTTGGACACCAGAAGCGTTCCTTCATGGGTGAATCCATGTGGGATACCGAGATCATGGAACCAGCAGTATTGGAAAGAGCTCCAGGATCATCAAGTGTAATCTGCCCTGGGCAGCCTGTGCCAATACTTCCCTCCTTCTATGAAGAAATCTTAGCAAAAATCTGATTGAAACCTCCCCTGCCTGAGGCTGTTCCCCCTCCTCCTGTCCCTGTTCCCTGGGAGCAGAGCCCGACCCCCCTGGCTGTCCCCTCCTGTCAGGGAGCTGTGCAGAGCCACAAGGTCCCCCCTGAGCCTCTTTTTCTCCAGGCTGAGCCCCTTTCCCAGCTCTCTCAGCCACTCCTGGTGCTCCAGACCCATCCCCAGCTTCTCAATGTCCTTTTTTTAGTGAGCACCCAAAACCCAGCAGAGGACCCGAGGAGCAGGATGATCCAAGCGACAGCACCAAGGGAAATGTGTCCTCACAACTCACAGGGAAAAGCCAACAACACTCAGGGCACTGATGCTGCAAGAAACTCTTAAGAAAACCTCCTCCATGATGGTGAACCCTTCCCCCAGCGACAGAAAAATGAAGCTTTAGTTGCAACCATCACAAAGACCACTTTTTTTAGCAGTATCCTGGCAGTAAGATCAAAATTCAGGATTAAAAGCAGCTCAAGACACAGGATCCCAGAAAAGCACAGACATTCAGAGCCATGTCCAGCAGATTTTGCTGTTAAAGCACTCACACAAACTCAGGAGACTTTGCTTCACCTGGACTGGCAGCTTTATTTTTTGGCCCTGCCTGGGAATTCAGTAGAAAACACCCAATAATTATTAAACATACTGAAAACACCATTTACTTTATTCAGATATCATGGATTGGTGGCAAAGAATCAAATTTTGACTAAAATTAAGCAAAGCGACCAAAAAAAATTAAACCAAAAAAATGAGCTTGAGAATATGTGAGAATTGGATGGAAATGACACTAAAACACTGTAGTCTTTCTCAGTCTCCCTGCACTTGGTTTGCAAGCTTCTGAAATTGTGCCTTTTAGACCTCAACAGGAGAGGTATAAAAAACAACAAAAGTGAAACAAATAAACCATCAGTTGTTGATATTTTTGTTTTCTGCATCATTTACTATGAGCTAAGAATGGTATAAAAAAATTGTTATTTCCATTTGACCACAGTCAAGGTAAAATTCTATTATGAATAGCAAGGGATATTTGCAGCAAAAAATAATATTCTCAAAATGCAATTATAAGGACATCTAGATATAATGCATTTAATTAAATTTATGATTAAAAGATCAGTCTTTAATGGGATAAAAAAACCCCCTACAAAATTCAACTTGTAAATAATAGATGTTGATAGAACATTATGCAGCAAACAGAGAGTAGGTGTTATATCTCATTTCAACTTATGTGGATGAAACTATAATTTCCTTCATACTCCAAACTTGTAATAATAAAATATCAAAATGGGACATTATTAGTCATTTAAAAAGTAAATGCTTTCATTTTTCCCTACAAAAGTTTCAGCCATTAGTAATCCAGATAGGTACTACCTCATGGTAACTTTGAACTTTAAAAAAAGCATGTGAAAAATGTCACATATAATATATTGAATTTTTTTTTTTGTCTGCCTAATCCTTTTGTGCAATGAAATCAATGTAAAATTAATGGACACCATGCAAGATGTTCTTGCATATCAGTACATTAAAATTATCATTGTTAAAATTGTCAAAATGTTGCTAAAGAACTTTGTTTTGTTTGTTTGGACAGACCTGCATGGACCAATAAATGAAATAAAACAGATGCCAAATCGCATCCAGATGGTTGCAGCTTCCCAAATCCTGTCTCCTTACAGAGTCACAAATGACAGATCCCACAGCGCCACAGAGAGGGAAAACACCGTTTCTGATCTTTCAGATGCCTTGTTTTCACATTACCTCTAATTGATGATCATAAATATTGATTTGGGGCACACAGGACAGACTTGGAACCATGGGAGCTGATCAACAGCAGCTGCATTCTTAACCCCAGGAGTTCCATGCGGGACAGCCCCTACTGTGTCCCCAGCCCTGTGCCCTACCAGCCGGGCCAGCAGGGATGGCGCTCCTCGAAGAGCTGGAGAGCAAGGAGCTGCACTGGTTCGATGAGCACATTGTCCCCTAATGCAAAGTTTTCTAGGACTTCCTTGCTGGTAGCAGTGGGTTTGCATGTCAGAGATCAAATTTCATGACAGTCCTTTCATTGGGCCAAAAGGGAGAAATTTCAGATCACCTAGTGGATTCCAGAAGCTCTCAAACTCTTCCTTTTTTTTGGAAAAAACCAAGGTATTTTCCCTAAAAACACACTTGTTCTTTAAGGGAACCTACATTAAACATTCCAAAAAATGGGAGCCAGCCCAAGCCATGAAGCAAGAGAAAATATTTCTGCATTCAACATTAAAATCAAAGTCCTTTCATAACATGTGAACAGAGAAGTCACTTTATTAGTGCAGGCAAAAAAAATCCATCAGCTTTTTGATGAGCTTTAGGCAACTTTCAATCTTGATTTTCCAGGACTGAGCACAGCCAATTAGACCTGGTAAATACAGGGCAGATTTGTCTTTGCACCTATGCTCCCTGACTGATATTCTCATGTTTGGTGGCATTACTGGGGGTTCCTGGAAACAATTTCACCTCAGGCAGGGCCACAAGGATGTGCTGAGGCCTGAGCTTTTAAAAACACACATCAGGTGCTGTTCTTGAGGGTATTTCCCCTGTATGTAGGGAGCAGTGAGGTCATCCAGGGGAAGTAAACATGTATCCCTTATGTCTTATTTCCCTGCACCCTTTATTTTGACATGAAGTCTGAGGAACCAAAGGGAAAATCTCCCTCAGGAAGCACCAGCTGCCCCAGTGCTATGTGTGCTGTCTGCCCTGGGCCTGGGCTGAGGGAAGGTGGATGATGCTTTCGTGATTCATCTCCTCCTTCAGGAACTTTAATTTTTTGCAATCACACACCCTTATGAGGTTTCTCATTGGTTCTATATATTTGGGAGATCACCATGCTCCCAAAGTGCCGATAGTGGGTGTGTTTGGGAGGGGGCTGAGAGCTGCCCACAGGATCCAGGAGCTGCCTGGATGATCCAGGCACTGCCCACAGGATCCAGGTGTTATAGATAGGTAATCTGATGGCTGGCTCTTGCAATTAAGGGATGAATATTATGTGAAGTTTTACTGATGTATAGTTACGTTATTGTGATTTGGACGCCCTCTGTTCTGCCCACAGTCCCTTTCCCCCCGTACGGGTGCCCAGGGACGGCCTTGGCAGTCAGGCCCACAGAGGGAGGGAGGGCTGCTCCTGTGCCCCCTGCACGGGGCAGCAGGGAATGGGGAAGGCTCGTTCCCGGGGGCGTGGCATGGCAACACCTCCCCTCCAATCACGCTGCAAAGAGAGCAGCCTCCACCAATGGACGGCCAGGAAGAGTTGACTGACAGGCCTTGGGAGGGGCCAGGGGTGCCTGAGGCAACCCCCCGGGGGACAAAAGGGGGGACNGGAGGGGCCAGGGTTGCCTGAGGCAACCCCCAGGGGTACAAAAGGTGGAACAGCCATTTTGTAGGCAAGCTCCTGGCTGCTAGGTCACCAATTCTCAGTGTACTGTCCTTTTTCCTTATTCAGTCCTTTGTTGTATTTTGTTAAGGTTTAATAAACCTTTGAAATTTTAAAAGTGAGCGTTTTTTCTCACACAGGCACTGCCCACAGGATCCAGATGCTGCCTGGATAATCCAGGAGTTGCTCACAGGATCCAGGAGCTGTCCACAGGATCCAGGCGCTGTCCACAGGATACAGGAGCTGTCCACAGGATTCAGGAGCTGCCTGCAGGATCCAAGAGCTGTCCACAGGATTCAGGAGCTGCCTGCAGGATCCAAGAGCTGCCCACAGGATCCAAGAGCTGCCCAGACGATCCAGGATCTGCCCACAGGATCCAGGTTACCCCCACAGAATCCAGGCCCTGCCCACAGGGCACTGTCCTGCCCCTGCAGCCCTCAGGGCAGGAGGCAGCAACGGAGGGGCTGAGGAGAGTGCGGGCGGCCGGGAGGCCTTGGTTTCATTTGCCTTTATTTCTTAATGTCCACACCTGTTTTAACTGGGAATAAATGACTTCTCCTCAGTGGAGTCTGTCCGCCCAGGATGTGGGGGAGCAAGNCCAAGAGCTGTCCACAGGATTCAGGAGCTGTCCACAGGATCCAAGAGCTGCCCACAGGATCCAAGAGCTGCCCACAGGATCCAGGTGGCCCCCACAGAATCCAGGCCCTGCCCACAGGGCACCGTCCTGCCCTGCAGCCCTCAGGGCAGGATGCAGCAACGGAGGGGCTGAGGAGAGAGCGGGCGGCCGGGTGGCCTTGGTTTCATTTGCCTTTATTTCTTAATGTCCACACCTGTTTTAACTGGGAATAAATGACTTCTCCTCAGTGGAGTCTGTCCGCCCAGGATGTGGGGGAGCAAGGTGGGGCTGGGCTGGCAGTGAGCTCCTGGGATTTCAGGCTCCCTGCAGTAGCAAGACAGTGTATTAGAACCTAGAAATCCATTAATTTACCACTTCAATGATTAAGCATCACAACTTTGGGGTGAAGACATGAGAGGGAATTTATCCCAATGGAGCTATCATTCTACCTGATTTTCCTCCTAATCCAAGGCCAGGGAGTCCAGCCTAGGAAAACCACTCTGTAACAGAAACAAGCACGTTCTCCCAGTGTCCTGCAGGTGGGAGAGAGTGGCAACAGGAATTTGCCCAGTGTGCTTTGCCTCAAGCCCCTGGAACTGTACCTGTGCCCAGAAAAGCAGCAGGCAGGGGGGTGAAATATTCATAAGCATTTAAAGACAAGCTTACAATATGAGCTTTCATATTCAAGTTTACAGTATTTCATAATCAAGCTTACAGAATAGGTTCATATCCCCTCAGAGCTGAGCCTAAGGGGACCCTGACCTCAATCACATCTAAACCCAGCTCCAGCAAAGACTTCGCAGCAGTTCACAGCATTTCAGCAGTTCATACTTTTCGTGAGATGAACCAATTCTGATTTAAAGATACCATGAGGAAAAAGCACACTTGAAAGGGTTTTCAGTGGTTTACTGATAATCACAAAATGAAACCTTTTTGAATTAAACTAAAGCTGAAGAGACACTGAAATACTCCTGCCCTTAATGGGTATTTGGTCTCCAAGACTGGAGCATGGCTCATCCAAGCCAAAACTCCCTGAAATGCATCTGCTGTGGACTTGAAGTCCTCATCATTAGCTGGAGATTTACACATAGGCTAACTCGGGCAGAGAGGGGAAGGCACTGAGACAAGAGAACTGTCCTTTCTTCACATGATGCCTTCCTTCCCCAGGGGTTGTGTGGGGAAGTCTGTGCTGAGGGGTGCCTTGGAACAGGACTTTTCCTGTTTAGAACACCTGTAAATCACCAGAAATGCCATGGGCTGTATAGGCATAGAGGAGAAGAATTTCTCCTAACATGTGGCCTAAAAGTGTTTGCAGGAGATCTCTTATGAAAAGCTGCTGAATACTCCTGGAGCATTCAAAATATTTCCAAATGAAACTCACGCTGCAGTCAATGGTAACAGAGATGTGGTCTGTGACTGTTAAATCCTGGGGGGGAAAAAACCAAACCAATGTGTTACTCTGTAACCTGTTTAATGTTCAGAGAAGCAAACATTGTTGGTCCCTCTTAAATGTGTGTTTCTTTATAAAATACAAAGTAGCTTTGGTCTATTTGCTTTCAAGTACTGATGGCAACATGTCTATTATTAAATGGTAGATACACTAAAACAAAATATCAATTTACTTCCCCCC
>VWYN01025038.1:36944-127679 GCA_013400075.1 Hippolais icterina | reverse complement strand
GAGAGAGAATCACTGCTGTGAGAGCAAGAATAGAAGGGGAAAAAGAAGACATGCAGAATTTGTTTTGAAAACAGCATTCCCTCTGCTGCATTCCTGCTCCTGGACTGTGCTTTTCTGAGATATGTCCTGGACTGAAAAACCCAGAGAGACATCTGGATCTCATGCCTGTGCCCCCCTGGGGCCCAGGACAGCATTTTTCCAGCACCAGAGGAACTGATAAGAGACTGAGCAAGCTGAGCTACCCACAGTAAGGACTTTCTGAACTTACCATCTCACTTCAGAGCAACGAGAGGTCTCATTGTTTCACATTATTCATTCTTTGTGCTTGTGGGCGCTTCATTTGTTAAATAAGTAGTTTTTCCCACCTTCCTCTGAGGAAGTCCTTTTTTCCTGGACCAGCTGGGGGAGGGGCCTTTTAGGTTTGTTTCCCAAAGTGACCCCATTCAGGGGTTCTCTCACAAATTTGCCCTAAACCAGGACATGTACCAATTCTCAGAACCAGCTAGCAATTGGTTTTGCCTGGCACAGAGGAAGCTGCTAGCCTCTTCTTTAAGAAAATCAGTTCTGTGGCTGGCTTCTTCCCTCTTCATCAAATGTCAATTAACACAAAACCAGCACAAGCGTAAAAGAATCCCAAGTTTTCTGGATATGAAAGTCAAAACTTCAAAAAACAATGTCTGACCTTGAGAAAAACTCACAACTTCATTCAGTATTCTAATTTCAAGAAGACCTAGGCAGTATTATCCTTAAAAAAATATGAACAGAACACATTACTAGAAACAGGTGTTTGTTTTTCCACAAAGACTACAAAAGAAAAGCAGTACAAAGTATCAGTGTAAAGGTAGCAGTTTTTATATAAAATACATAACAATGAACAGTAAAAAACCTCAGCTCCACTGAAATTAATGGTCAAATTCCTAACTAAACTTTCCTAACAAAGAACACCAAAATTTCACTCTTAATAAAGAGAGAAATTCTTAATTGGAAGTGTTAAAAAACCCCCCCAAAAACCTAGATTATGTGGGATGAAGTTACTTGAACCTCTCTTAAAGAAGCTGAACTCAGGGTCTCTCCAATTCCCTTATCTAGCAAATTAAAATGCACCCAAATTATGAATAAGGTCCAATCTTCATATGGTATTGAATGCCTTCTTAAGGACCATTATGAAGGCACAGCTTCCGTTAAAGTGAGTAGAAATTTGAGAGTCCTGGCATCTTTTTTTCCTTTTTATAGGAATAAAACATGGTGCTTGGGTGTCTTTCCAGAGATTCTATTTATTTCAATATATTAAGTAGATTACAAAATATATTGAAATCATGTATCATACACTATGCATTTTGTTCATTATTTTTCTTTGTATTCCATAACGTTGTCTATCACAAAGAACACATCAGACTATTTTTCTTGCTGTGATAAAAGACTGAGAGTTTACCAGACTGGTTATTTTGCAATTCAGATATTTTTTTCTCCTTTCAGTGTATAGCAATTTTGTTCCTTACAATATGGTCATGGTACAAGTGGTTTCCCCAACAGTATACAAAAGTATATGAAATATGGATGCATAAACAAAGAAAATTTATAACAGCTTTTATGATAAAGGAACAAACTAACTATTCCTTATTCCAAAAGGAATTGTTTACATGAAAATGTTTACAATAACAAAAATATCAGAAATACTTTCAAAGGGCCTATCCACATCTCCTAGAAATGGCCTCTGCAGAATATTTACTAGTGTACTTTTAGACACAATTGTCAACTGGTGTCATTTCAAAGTATCATAGAACTGTTGTTGTAAGAAAGGAACCCCTGGAGGTCATCTGGTCCAACTTCCTTCTCAGGGAGGGCCACCTAAAATCAGTTGTCCAGGACCATGTTCCAGTAGGTTTTGAACATCTCCAAGGATAGACACTCCACAAGCTCTCTGGGCAATCTGTACCACTGCTTGGTCACCCTCACAATAAAAAAGTGTTTCCTGATGCTCAGATGGAGTCTTCTGTGTTTCACTTTGTACCTATTGCCTCTGTCACTTGGCATCACTGAAAAGAACCTGACTTCAACCTTCANAAAAAAGTGTTTCCTGATGCTCAGATGGAGTCTTCTGTGTTTCACTTTGTACCCATTGCCTCTGTCACTTGGCATCACTGAAAAGAACCTGACTTCAACCTTCATGCACCCTCCCTTCAGGTATTTATGCATGTTTATATGACCTCCCCTCAGCCTTGTCTTCTCCAAACTGAAAAGTCACAGCTCTCAGTCCTTCTTCATAGAAGAGATGCTTCATTCCCTGATGGCAAAAATCCTCCTAATTCAGCCCTGAACACACCATTAGTATTCTTTGCCTCAAGGATGTGTTGTTGACTCATGGTGCTACATGACACACATTCCTTGTTTATTTGGAGGAGAACTTAATTCTTCTGAAAATTCAGAATCATTCATTTGCATCCAATTACTTAAAAAATACCACCAGCTAGCTTTGATCTTAGCTTTCTCAGTGGAAGTTTGCCTACTGAGGAAGACTGCACTGCATGTCTCTACAGAACTGCTCTATCTCATTCTATTCTTGCCTCTTTTCTGGTTCTTTTATTTGAACACCTCCAACAAGATGTCTTGTCTCTGTGACTGGGAAATTATACATCACATACACCATTTTATGTCTGTTTTCTCAGCAGTAGTCATATGCACATGCCACCTCAAGTTACAGGAACTACATCTGCACCCTGTGGATGCCTTGACTGTATAAAAGTGGCACCTCCAGAAGGACTCTGGAACACCCACCACTGAAAAGATAAGGGTGAAGAGGGAACAATGGAATGCTGCAGGCATTCATGTGATATGGTATCTTTGTTTAATCTCTCTTTTTCACTCACTGTCTTTCTCTTTTCCCTTCCCTGCCTCTCCCTCTTGTTTCTTTCTCTCTGCATCACTTTTACTATTAAAGAAAATACGTGGTATTGACTTCTGCATATGGTCTCATTTGTACCTTAATTCAGGCAAAGGCATCTCTTATAATCGGATCATAACAGTGGTTATACTTATTTTGTCTGTAGTTATATGCATTGCTGTGGCATGGTTAAGCACATCAGGAAAAATTGGGTTTCTTCTACAGAAGACACCTGGTGTATTTTTCAGTAAACAGAAGGGGGATGAGCTCATGCTCATTCATGTGAAGAATGGCTTCCCAAGTTCTATTTGAAAAAATAATGGAAATAAGATTTTGCAGAGCAGCCACAAGAATTGTAAATATTTTTTTTGTCATAGCCAATATTTTCATGCATGTACTTGCTGAAGCTCAAATCATACTTCAGGCTTTGCATATGTAGTTTCTATTAATATCACTGGGAACTGAAAATTTAGTGTGAAAATTAAGTACATCCATATGTTGCATTTTTAGTTACAAACTTGTCTGAGGTAGAAAACAAAACTGACCAGTCTATAAATGCCTTGATATTTACAGGCTTAAAAACCCCACTGGAGATGGTCTTTGTTGGCCATCTGTGAATTGGTCTGCATATGAACATGGATTAGATACACTAAAGACATAAGGCTAGTTGCAATGTGCAGATTCCTTCTACTCACCTTTAGTACTGGACTCATCACAGCTTCAACTGAGTTTTCACCATGTCTAGTCACAACCACTGAGGTCTGTCAATAGAGAGCAGGATTGCCTCAATGTTATTTAAGTCAAGTTCTGCTACTGGAAACGTTATTCACATGATTCATGGAAATGTAGCTGCTTTCTCATCTGCACTTCCTCTTCCTTTTCTAAGGCCTGGCTTCCAGAAGAAAGGCTGATAATTATTTAATTGAGGTAGACATTAAATTGATATCTTCTCTTCCATAATGCAAATATAAAGTTACTTGGAATTTAGTGTGTCATCAGAGGATAATTCCATCTGGATATGGATTAGGACCTTTAGCTTTCAAGTCCAGTTATGAGAATGTTTTGTTTTGGGATGCCATGCTAGTTATATAAATTTTTATTTTCTACAGGAACACATCCAGTATGGCCCTTTTTCCACTGCTAAAATAATTTCAAGTTCCTTTGTCCTAGCAGTGCATGAAGCACTTAAACACAGAATAAATTTTACTTATCCACTTTATTTCTACTTTCATCCCCAAGATCAGCTTCATGTGGTTTTGAATAACATGAATTCAAAAAACTCTAGTCTAACAAACTTATTTTTAAAGCCTAGCTACAATCAAAAGCATGAGATTGATGTTTTTACCTCATGACATCCAAACTTCTATACTTTATTATGAAGTAACCTGTAATATAAAAGATGGGAAAGAAGCAGCTTATTTAAATAGTATTTATACTTCATAAACAGCTTACATTTTTCATTTATATATCCAGATATAAATAAGAACCCCTTAGCCTACCTTAGATTAATAAAATTTATTCTAAAAGGAGAGTTGATTGATATATGTTTTATTGAGTTTAAAATTTTAATAGTCATTGATATCAATGGGGATATACTGAGCTTCAATAAGCACTGAGTGAAATTATATTGCTTCCTCATTAACGCATTACATTTGTAGTCCAGAATATTTAAATGTTTGCTACTTTTATTTAATAAAGATGACATATTATCTGCAAAAATAAAAACTGTGTAAAGCATAGCTGCTTTTTCTTTCTTATTACTTTTGACAAGAAATATAAAAAAAACCTCAAGAAATGGAGAACAGAATGCATAATACTTTTCATATTTGCAAATAATTTAAAATAACAGTTGAAAATGTCCAAAACTCATATTTATACCATATACTCTAAGAAACTGTTCCAGGCCATTTTCATTCACATGAAATTGTATGTGTCAATGAAAATATCCTGGTAAAATTTTACTTTTAAATGTGTTTACTTCTAGATAATTTTGCATTGCACACAGAATTTTTCTTCTAACACAAAACATTACATTTCCAAATGTAGATTTGTAACTCAGTTTGACATTACTAGAATTCACATGGTTAAATCCCTATGCTTTACTTTGAAAATTGGTACTCCACTATTAATAGATTTTTTTAATTGTCATATATGAAATCATGAAGTTATTAAATGCCGTATCTAGTTCAGGTTTGCAGAAATTTTAGATTTGTTTTCCTCATCTATATGAATAGATTAGTAAGTAAATCCTATTAAAGACATAATTTTTTTATGTTTCATCTTCTAAAGTGTTATTATTCATATTGACTCTATAGTCATATAACAGCCATGGTGAAGTCCAACTAGTAGTGGTAACTTACGCTGTTTTGAGGAAGAAAGTCTTCACCCTGGAATCCTAGAACTCTACTAATAATTGGAGGGACTCTATCTAACAAGAAAAAGAACTCTTAACAAATTCAAGATACTAAGATTACTAGTATCTTTACTTCGTTGATATCTGCTATTTCTCTTTTCTTGTCATATACATGAGCAAGCTAGTGGTAAATTTTATGTTCTACTGCAATATTTTTAGTCTGATATGTGAATGTTGTCATTAAAAGAACAGGCACTATTATAAATGACAGTCATTTTTAGATTTCAAAAGAACTGAGAACATAGTATTTGGTACTTATAATCCATCTTCAAAATGAATCAGATGATGTAGCTATATTTGCAATGCTGTTGACACACGACTAATAGTCCAAACACAGTCTAATGATAATTTAAACCAAATACTTCAGACACAAGACCTATGAAAAAGCAGGTTTTTGAACCTAGTGATATGTGATATCACATATCAAGATATGTGCCATTGTCACAAGGCTGTTAATTTGTATTGAGTTTACTATGAATTTATCTAATATATCTACCTTGTGATGTAGATATACATGCATGCAAGTATATCTACATGTAAGTGAAATACGTGCATGCAATTATATTTTAGTCTCATTAATCTGCAGAAGGCATGTGTTGTAAATTTTTATCCGCACATTTTTCCTGTACATCCCTGGGTAAGAAATGCAGATTCAACTGACTTCAGTTAATTTTTTAATATGTGTCTAGCACATATTTAAAACATTGAAGCACTGATGAAGAGACAAAAATATATTTTGAGGTGATAATAGCATAATCATAGAATCATCTAGGATGAAAAAGACCTCTAAGAGTACTTAGTTCAACCATTAAACTCTCACAGTCAAGTCACCACTAAATCATGTCCCCAAGTCCTGCATCCCCACACCTTTAAAATACCTGCAGGGATGGTAACTCAATCACTTCCCTGGGCACCCAATTACAGTGTCAGACAAACTTTTCCATGAGAAGCCTTTCTTATACCCAATCTAAACCTCTCCTAATGCAACTTGGGAGCATTTCATTTTGCTACTTGGGAGAAGAGACCAACACTCATCTGAATAAAGCCTCCTTCCAGGTAGTTGTAGAGAGTGATAAGCTCTCCCCTCAAGCCTTCTTTTCTCCAGGCTGAACAGCTCCAGTTCCATCAGCTATTGTCATAAGACTTGTGCTCCAGGTCCTGTGCCAACTCTGTTGTCCTTCTCTGGACTTGCTCCAGCACCTCAATATCTTTCTTGCAGTGATTGACCCAAACCTGAACAACGTATTCAAGATGCAGCCTCAGTGTGCCAAGTACAGGGGGGCAATAAATGCCCTAGTCCTAATCTCCACACTCTTTCTGGGCAGATCTCCAGCCACTCTTCCCCAGGCCCATAGCATTGTGTGGAGTTGTTGTGACTGCAGTGCAGGAACCCAGCACTCCGTCTTCTTGTACCTCATACAAGCGTCCTTGGCCCATATTTTGATCAAGATATTAAACAAACCTGGCTCCAAGGTTTTGTAACTGTTTCCCCAGGATCCAACTAAGGATGGAGTTTTCTCTTGGCCCTCCTTTTTTTGCTGATGTATTTATGGAAACTTGTTTTATTGTTTTCTATGGCAATAGTCAGATTGCCAATAGTCAGCCCAAAATCACTTGGTCTTTGACCTTTCAAATTTACTTCCTGCATAACCTCACACATTCTTGTAGTCCTCTTGAGTTTCTTTCCATCTTCTTATAAAGGTCATAAACTCTCTTTTTTCCTGCCTGATTTCCAGTTAAAGCTCTCTGTTCAGACAGTCTGGTCTTCTCTGCCAGTGCATCAACTGACACATGGGGATGACCTGTTCCCTTGCACTTAACAGTTCCTTGAAGAATTCTCAGCCTTCCTGGACTCCTTTGCCCTTCAGAACTGCCTCTCAAAGGACACTGTCAATCAGCCTCCTAAGCAGGCTAAGTCTGCCCTCCCAAAGTCCAAGGTGTCAGTTCCGCTGACCCCACCTCCTTACTTCTCTTTAGATGAAACACTTATTTAGTGAGAGCCACGATCAAGACAACCTCCAAGCACCACATCATCCACCAGTCCTTCTCTATTCACAAGCAACAGGTCCAGTGGGGCCCACTTCCTAGCTGACTCATTAGCTGTGCATCTTCCACACATTCCACAATCCCGACTGTTTGCTCTCTGTTGTGCTGTATTTCCAGCAGACATGTGGTGAGTTGAAGTCACCCATAAGAAAAAGGGCCAGTGATCATGAGACTCCTTCCAGCTGCTTATAGACTATTTTTGTCTGCCTCTCCATTGTTGCTGGATGGTCTATAACAGACTCCCAGCCAGAATGTCTGTGTTGTTGTCTTCCCCCTGATTCTTAGCCATAAACACCAAGTCCTATCACAACAGTCATATGTTAGCTCCAGACAGACAAACCACTCCCTACCATACAGGAGTAAACAACTGCCTCTCCTTCCCTGCCCATCCCTTCTGCAGATTTTGCAGCCATCTATTGCTGTGGTGCAGCTGTGTGCACCTTTGCACCAGATTTCCATGACGGTAACTGTGTCATAGTTTTCCTGCTGCACAACGGCTTCCTGTTTGTTGCCTGAGATGTGTGCATTGGTGTAGATGTGTTTCAATTGGGATACAGATGCTGCCACCTTTCTGGAGAGACAAGCCCTAATTTTTATGTGGCTATTCTCAGACAATTCTAAGATATGATAACCCTTGTATTTTTGCTGTGGCATGGATCTCCATCCAAGGAATGTAAGAGAGTAAAAAGTCTTCTCTTCACATCTTTAGCCTGCACTGCAGGGAGGAAGCAGGGTTCAGAGCTAATTCTAATAGGCATATTCCACAAAAAAAATCCTTTAGATTGGGATGCAATATGAAACTTCCCAGCCAGAACTCATTTTGGAGATTGGTTAATAAGCAACACAGTAGCTCTTTTATTAGCTATTTTAGGAGCAATATTAAATCATTAATTGCAGCAAAAATCAACTAGTTCACTTATATTTTGAAGAGAGACTTTCTACCACTTCCTTACAACACCTGACAAGATGATCTTCGGCTCATCAAAACATTCAACACCTGAAGGTTAGCTGCTCTGCTATTTTATCTTCAAATGCATAACTTTCTTTGTGATGTAGTAGGCAAATCAATTTCCTTCTAATCACACTCATCACAGGAACATAGACTGTCCATACTCTCATGAATGGAAGGTTCATCATGAAAGAGTCTTTGCTACTTTCAGGTTCAAAAATTATATGGCATAATTTTGATGCTGAAGTTCTATAAATACTAGAATTCTGAACATATTCATTACAAGTATCTGTTACCATTATTGAAATTAGGCCGTTTGACAAAAAAACTGTGCCTTATGACAGCTGTTCACATCTTTCTCATTTTAAAAGAAGAGGAAACTAGTGCATTTTAGAAAAGCCAGGCAAGAAAGACAATTCCGACTACTTCTATATTTTCTATCTGTAACATTTATAGTTTCACTTAACTGTTTCTTCCACATACTAATAAATAATGGAATGTTCAATTTAATTAGTATTTTTAAACTGTACTAGCTATATACTCAAACCATTTCAGTAGTATTCTGAATATAAGAATCATCTATTAGTAAAACCTCATACCAACCAAAAGAACTGCCTCTGATATCAGTTGCAGCTGTGTTTGTAGACAACACACTCCTCATGGGGGATGTGTAAGCAAACAGAGCAGTTTTTAACATTTATTTCCTTCCCAAAGGCATCCATTTTTCATGTAAGTCACTAAAACTTTCATTACATGTGTGTTTTCTGAAACAAAAAGACATATTATTTCTGAGGTGAACTATCAAAAGCCATCATCTTGAATAAGAATTCTTCGTGGCTTATTTCTTTGGTCAAGACAAGCTGGAAGACCTCTTAATTTCCCTTTCAAAACTTTGGTTATACAACCATTGCTTTTCCAAGTAAACAAAAACACATTAAACATTTATATATGCAAACACATAAGCCAAGAACAGGAATGAAATCTACCACAAAACTTAGTCACAAGAATGAGTAAAACTGGGAGTTTTTAAAATAAAAAAGTAAATATTGTAATTTTTTAAAAAATTACATTTCCATATCAGATGTTCCCACCAACTTGCTCATAGTGCTGTTTATCACTGTTTGCTTACTTAACTAGTCTAAGCCACCAGTGAAATAATCCTATTTACACTACTAAAAACTGTTACAATAAATTTATACAAACAAACGTATCTGGAATGCGTATCTGTGCATATATGTGACAGTGTGTATTGAGCAGATGTGTTATGGTCAAGGCAAGTAAGAGTAACCATATAACTACAAATCAGTTTACCTTGCAAGGAGTCTCTGGAGAAGACCAACCCCCTTGTTCAAGCATGGACACCTAGAGCAGGTTACCCAGGATCATTTTCAGTCATCCCTTAAATGTCCTCAGTGATGGAAATTTCACACCCTGTTTAGGTATCCTCTTGTAGTGTTTCATAGCTATTAAAAAAAATAAAATCTTATATTCTAGTTTCTTTATAAATGTAATTTCCTGTATTTCAGTTTGTGCCCATTGATTGCTTCTTTTGCTTTGTGTGGGCACTACTTACAGGAGCTTGGCTCTACATTTTCTACCATCATGTATTTATATACACTTCTGAACCTTCTTCAGGAAAGGAGAGTCCCATACCAGCAAGGTCCTGTATGCTAAGGAAACTTTCATATCCTGTTGCAGCAGCCATCTTATAAGAGGGTAAAAATGAACCAAGACACAGACTTCTTGTTAAACACAGCATAAAAAGGGTCCTGGTTTATTCCTCTTCACAGCTTAGTCATCTTAATTTTAACTATCACTGACTCTGGCTGCAGCAAGCTCCCTACTGTTTCCCTTGAAGCTTCTGACTGCTTGTTATTTCCTGCTAAACTATGGCTGCATATATTAGTTTGCAGACTCTGAATGCAGGCTTTTACCCAGCTAGGCTATGACTGCAGACCCAGACTGACCTTACAGCAGTCATTTTTTCTTCCCAGGCTCCTGCTTCATGCTACTCAAGGTTGCTCCTCCATAATGAACCTCCCCTCACCAGCTAACCTCCTGTTTTATCTCACTCATCCTTATTGGCTATAGCTGTTACTCATCAGGGTGAGGCTGTATAGGTTAATTAACACAGCTGTTACTTATCAGGGGTGAGGTCACCTGTACTCCCTTCTCCTACACTTTCAACCATGTAGAAACCACTCTGGCAGTCACAAACACACCACATGAGCGGGGACTGAGGCTGCTCTGCGGCAGGTGGCTCCTGGGAGCTGACCAGCTCTACACTTGCCTCCCTACACACACCACATCACACAGTACTGCTTCAACACCAGGTTTCCCATAGTAGAGTCTCAGACATCTCAATTCTTACAATAGCTTCATTTTGGTGCAAGAACTAAATAACAAAATAACAGCTTGAGCTGGTGCTTCCAAGGAGGGACCCAGAACAAAGGAAACCCTGGGCTTTTAACAGATTGAAAGCAGCTTGGTGGAGAAGCACTAGAGGTACTGGTGGATGAAAATTTGGACATAAGCCAGCAATGCGGGTTGCAGTCTAAAAAGCCAACTAGAACCTGGACTGCATAAAAGGTGGCATGGCCAGCAAATGGAGGAAAGAAACTTTCCACTCTCCTCTGGACTTCTAAGAATCCACCTGGAGTACTGTGACCATCTCAGGGGTCTACAGAAGGAGAAAGACATGAGCATGTTAAAGCAGATCCAGGGGAGGGCCATGGAAATGATTGGAGAGCTGCAGCACGTCTCCTATGAACAGTTTGAGAGAATTGAGGTTATTTGGCTTGGAGAAGAGAAGGCTCGGGGGAGACCTCATTATATCATGGAATGGTAGAAATATAGAATGACAGAATCACAGAATTGTAGAATCACAGAATCACATAATGTCCTGGGTTGGAAAGGACCTTGAAGATCATCTAGTTCAAACTCGCTCTCATGGTCAGGAACACCTTTCACCAGACCAAGTTGCTCAAAGTCCTATCCAACCTGGTTTTGAACTCTTTCAGTGACAATCCATCCACAATTTTTCTGGACAACCTGTTCTGGTGCCTCACCACCCTCACAGTAAAGAATTTCTTGCTAATGTCTAATCTGTCCTCTTTTAGTTGAAAGCCTTTCCTCCTTGTCCTTTCACTATAGACCTTTGTTAAAAGTCTCTCTCCACCTCTCCTGTAAGCCCACTCTTAGGAACTTGAAGATTACTCTAAAGTCTCCCTGGAGCCTTTTCTCTTTCGGGCTGAACAACTGTCTCAGCATGTCTCCATAACAGATGTGCTCCATCCCTCTAATGATCTTGGTGACCCTTCTCTAGGCTTACTCCAGCAGGTCCATGTCCTTGCTGTGATGGGGAGCCCAGAGGTGGATGTAGCACTCCAGGTGGGGTTTTATGAGAGCAGAGTAGAAGGACAGAATCACTTTGATTACCCTGCTGGCCGTTGTTGCCTTGGATGCAGCCCAAAATATGATTGGATTTCTGGGCTCTTAGCATGTATTACTGGGTCATCTTAAGCTTTGCATCCACCGACATTTAGCACTTCAATAGTTGAAGAGGGGCTGGAAAAGAACTGGAGAGAGACTTTTTACCAAGTGGGTAGTGGCAGAACATGGAGTCATGGTTTTAAGCTGACAGAGGGTCGATTTATATTGGACATATGGATTGGACATTTTTTACAACAAGAGTGGCAAGACACTGGATGAGGTGGGATGCCTCATCACTGAAAAACATCAGGGCCAGGCCTGAACAGGGCTTTGATTACCTTGATTTAGTGAAAGATGTCTCCGCTATTATTTAAACCTAGAAAACAGATTTTGGATTTATCAAAACCCTGAAAACTGCTTGATAACTTATGGGAGTACTAATGCCAGACTTGATTTTTCTGGTTACATTGCTACCCTAGAGTGACAGACAGTAAAAGTTAAGAAAGAAAAGTCTGACTTCAACAAATAGAACAGAGAAAAATTATAAGCCGCTTATGAATAATATTAGGATATGGCATCAGAGATATCTGATCAACCTATGCTATGGGAAATGAGATTAATGTAAAAATGACCCCTGTAGGATGTCACATGTAAATCTATAGGAGGAAGAATAAACAGTTAAACGCTTTCTTAAAATTTTTTGTGTTTGGCAAAACATGTTGAGATTGCCTTAAGTTTCAGGGACTTGGGCTGTTTGATAAATACTGAAAAGGGAAAAAAAATGGACCTGTCAAATTTAACGTATCAGAAGCCCTATTAGGTCCCAAGAAGGAGGGAAATACATACCTCTCCTGGGTCCATTTATGGCCAAAGTATGTTTTACTCTCACAGTATGCTGGCAAGCCTTTTTATATCAACAATAAATGTGTGTTAACATATAAGACAAGCTTCCTAAATAAGAAGTGTGAATGTATCAGAAGTGACAATCTGGAATGCTAATTTTTTTTTCTATTTATGTTCAAAGGACAGAAATAGCCAAATATCAAAGGTCTTGTTTACCTACGTAATGCACTGAGCACTGGAATTTCTACCATAAAGATTAAGCCTCATTAGAAATACAGAAAGTGGCTGAAGGAAATAATCAAGGCTGAAAATAACATGATTGCTTTTGTTAGAGTGTTTCAAACCTCACCTAAATGTGCAAGAGTTTTTATATTCATTTTAGTACTAGAAAAAAATTATTTGTTCTTTCTATGACATTATATTATTTGTGGCATAATATCTACATCTGTAAAAGCTTTGTTAAGAAAACATCTGTAAGGCAAGGTTTATTAGTGCAGAGGTGGAACTATTCTTATGCAACTATATTCCTTTTGGGACCAAACAACTACCTTTTAGGCCAATTAGTTCTGCATCAAGTGGAAGTACCAGCTCAGGTCAGCTCTCTTTTACAGGGTTTAAACATGCCTCAAGTCACTACTGAACCTGTCAAGGTTTTACCCCATGTCATAAAAAACCTTTCCTGTTAGCAATGTATTTAAATTGCTGGAATGGAAGGTTTCCTTTGAAAATCTGTTCCATTAGTTTCAGCTAGTCAAAAGTATTGAATGTTTGAATATATGCAAGTCCATACATAGTACAGGTGTATTCCTGCTATTTGTAACACCCAACAGAATATTATATCTGAAGCCAAGACGCTGACTACAGACATAATTTTACCCTTTGCACAAAAAAGCACAACCCCTCTCATTAAAAAATGAGAAAAGCAGAGGCTAAAGCGATCTTTTTTTTTTTTTTCCTTTTGGTCACTACTTATGGGCAGTGTTACAGTCATGAATCAGGCAAAATCTCTATTGCCTTCAGATGACAGGACTGAGACCAATATATGACTCAAATTGCCAAAAGCCTTACACAGATCTGCAGCAGACCTTTTCTTTTAAAGGTTAATCCAGATCACATCTGAAAGCGAGCATGTTATATAAAGGGGTTTATGTGTATTTGACTTAGAGTTACTACAGTACTGAGAGTAACACTCATTACAGTAGAATAAGTGCTAGTACTTTGAATAGTCTTTCCTGGGTTGCTCTCTGGGGATATGTGGAGTAGTATTGTGAGCTTATGAATATAAAAGCTGTCTGAACATAAATTCAAGCTACTTTAAGAAAAAGCAGTTTAATCATGGCAGAGTATATAATATAATGATCCTCTTAGCTAGACTATAATAAGATAAACTTTAATCATAATCAGAGTTGTACTTGTGGGTGCATTTACAGGACATTTTTGCCACAATATTATGCAAAGTTATGAATTTATTTCTCCCTGTGCATGCGATTTGAATAAGGTAGGGAAAATGGTCCTGTGTACTGGAAAGATCAACTTACTTATGTGGTAAAACCTCTCTTAAGGCACTTTTGGTATGATCTATGCTAGTTCTCAAAGTTAAGATTTTTCTTTAGAGTTTTTATATAATATTCAGGATTACGAGAAAAAGAGTTTTCATTAGAAAATTGCTCAAAGAATGGAACTGTTAAACTAATAACTTTATGAGGTCATTAATTTTTCTAGTATTTCTTTTTATTTGCCTCTTTATCACAGAAATTAAGGTGCCTAAAGTGTGCAAACTTATGTTAGAATGTTGTAGTGTTTCTGAATGATGCCTGATAACTGGGAGGGTATCCTATTGATTAGTAAAAATAAATGACTGTGCAGCTGTCCAAATAATTTTTGCAAAAGTGTCTGGAAACATGAAAGCTCTGTTTGATGCCATATTTTCCAAGTGTTGGCCTTTCTAGAACTGCACCACTGCAAGACAGATTAGACTGATGACATTAATAACTGGTTGCTGAATATGTGAAGTATTTGGATATTTGCAACCCTTTCAGTTTGTAGTTAAGACTTGATTTTTAAATATTTGCTGATTTTTCATTAATTCAACTTGCAGTACTGTTGCTGGTAGGCTTTTTGTTCTTCTGATTCTCTCACCTGTAAATGCTTAGTGCAGTTGTTACGTTACTAGTAACTAACACTAGATTGATATAATTATACTGACATAATAATTGACATAATTCCTTTGCTACATCATCAAAGGGAGAAATGAACAAGTGATCTAAGTTTTGGTCACTTCTTTGTTATTGCAACTCTGTATCAAAATGATTGAGTAATGATTAGGGCAAATAATCATGCATATTCAAGTGTTGTTTTTTATCTAGGATAAAGTTAACTTTTCAAAGTAGCTGGATAGCTTCACAGACTATGTTTTGGATTAGTAAGTGTTTTGGATTTGTGCTGAAAACAGTGTTGATAAGACAGGGATGTTTTCACTCTTACTGACCAGCACTTGCCCAGAGTCAAGGTCTTTTCTGCCTCTCACCCCACCCTTTTAGTGAGCAGGTGCCTAAGGAGTGGGGACGAGACACAGCCGGGACAGCTGACCACAGCTGATGATCCCATGTCATGTAGCATCATGCTCAGCATATAAAGCTAGGGTAAGAAGGAAGGAGACATTTGGAGTCATGGCATTTGTCTTCTGAAGTAATCACTAATGTAAGATGGTGCCTTGCTTGCATGAAGATGGCTGAACACCTGATGGAAAATATTTAATGAATTCCTTGTTTTATTTTGCTTGTACACATGGCTTTTGTATTACCAATTTAAATTAATTTATCTGAAATCACGAGTTTTCTCTTTTTTCCCCTTCTCTCCCGCATTTCACAGAGGGCAGAGTGCTCAAGAAGCTGAGTGGTGCTGATTGTCATCTGGAAATAAACCTGAAAAAAATCAGCAGCCTTAGATTTTTAATAGCACCATAGTAGACAGACAAAAGTCCCGATGGACCCCAATGTTATGAACCAGACAATTTGCATGTAATTGGCATGGATGACACACCTGAAGGATGTGATGCCATCCAGAGGGACCTGAACTGGCCTGAGATGTGGGTCCATGGGAATCTCATGTGGATTAACAAGACCAAGTGCAAGGTGCTGCACATGGGCTGGGGCAACCCCTGGTATCAAGACAGACTGGGGAGGAACGGATTGAGAGCAGCCCTGCCCAGAAGGACTTGGGAGTGCTGGTGGGTGAAAGGCTGGACTTGACCCAACAATATGGGCTTGCAACCCAAAAAGGCAACTGTCCTGGGCTGCTTTAAAGGAAGCATGGGCTGCAGGGTGATTCTGCCCCTCTGCTCTTATGAGAACTCACCTGCAGTGCTGCATCCAGCTCTGGGGTTCCCCAGTAAAGAATGACATTGACCTGTTGGAGAAAGCCCAGAGGAAAGGCACCAAGATGATTAGAAGGATGGAATACCTCTTCTAAAGTCAGAGAGAAGTGCGATTATTTAGCCTGGAAAACAGAAGGCTTCAGGGTAATCTAATTGCAGCATTCCAGTACCTCAAAAGAACCTACAAGAAAAATATAGAAAGACTTTTTACAAGGGCATGTAATGATAAGACAAGGGAGAATGGCTTCAAACTGGAAGACAGTAGGTTTGGATGAGATATTAGGAAGAAATTCTTTACTGTGAGGGTGGTGAGGCAATGGAACAAGTTAAGAATTTGTGAATATCCTGTCTCAGGAAGTGATCACAGCTAGGTTGGATGGGGTTTTGAGCAACGTGGTCAGGTGAAAGTTGTCCCTGTTTATGGTAGGGGAGTTTGAACTAGATGATCTTTAAGGTCCCTTACAACACAAGCCATTCTATTATATCTGAAGCTGTCATCCTGCCTCGGTTATTTAAATGAAAATTCTCATGGAAAGTAGGTCATATTTGAGATATTCAGTGTAAATCTTGTAACAGCCTGGGTTAGTATTGGAGACATGGTTGTAAGTACTTATTGCTACCTCCTTCTTGGGAAAGAGCCTGAAGTATCTAAATTAACCTTTTCATTCTTCATCAAAAAATTTGAATGCAATGATAAATAAATAAATAACTTTTGAACATATAGCATGTGTTGAAATTATACCTTTTTGCAAAGACAAAGCAATAAAATAACCTGGTGAAAATACGTGCAGGTTCTTACATTAAATTCAAGTATAAAAATACTGCACTTCTTAAGAATACCTATAAAACAGTCACGTTAATTCTGTAGGGAGCATCTACTGTGAGAAAATTAATATGAGAAGAAAAAGTTGTATATAATGCTGTAATCATGCAGAAAAATATTTTTTTTCCTGTAGCATGTTAGTACATAATACTTGGAGAATTGTAGCAAAAGGATATGTAAATAAATTCAGGACTTCATGTCCCTGTCAAGTATTCTTACCTTTTTAAAATAACCTTTGTTCTGAGTTCAATTTGCATTCTGGTTTTGATTGCAATTTGCTTTTCTTTTGTAACTCTTTCCCTGTAAATGCCAGCAGAGGCCTTTTTGCAGAGCACTAAGCTGCACATTCATGAAGGGACCTGGGACATGGGCTGGGTGGAAAGAGGTAGCTGAGAGCTGCGAAGGAGGTGCACTGCCTCCAGATCCAGACTGATGGACCACAGGGAATAGAGGCTTTTAGTCATTTCTAGTGAGAGGAAACAAAGAAAAAGGAAAAAGGGCTGATGAAGTACAAAACCCAAAGAGAAGACAAACGTTCCTATAGGGGCGACCCTTGCCTTTGAGCTGACAAATCTAGGTAAAAGAGCTGGGGCCTCTTGCAGGGAAGACATTCAGGACCTAGCCAAAACCTGACTGCAGTCAGCAAAGAAAAAAACCCAAAAGAATGTTACAATCATTCTTATATGTGGAAGAGAGATTGTGTTTATGTGGGGTTTGCATTACAGAGATTTTAACTGTTGACAAGTAGTATGACAAAACAAAAATGGTTTTGTAGGCCAAAACGGTGCTGAAGACCTCATGACTAAACTGAAAGGCAGTTCAGTGGTGTCTACTTCACAGTAGCTCCATTTGGCTGCATGTCAAATGCTCCTTCCTCTTCCAACCTAAAGTGCCGCTGCTAAGTGCACCCAGAAATGGTGTAGTATATTATGTCAAACCAGACATGACTTACTGAAAGGATGCTGGCAGGAAATATTGATGGTACAATCTTAGCCTGAACCCTAAGTAAGAATCATTAAAAATGTGTTGGAAAGAATCCCAAAGGTATTTAAAAACAAATAAATGATCTTTGAAGAATGTGTATGAAAAGGAGAAAGAAAGAAAAAAAGGTAAATGCTTTAAATACCCTCATCAGCTTCCCACACAGACTATAAATTTACTCATTAGTAATGATCATATTGAACAGTAAAATGGTTGTGTCAGTGTCTCTCTTCTTATATTCCTGATTTTATATATTTGTACATACACTTGCAAGGGGAGGGAAAAAAAAAAAAAGAAAACAACAACTTAGAATTTAAATCATGTCTGGCTGACTAAGCCAATGTTGTGGGAAAAATATTAAGATGAATATTAGAATAATTATTCTTAGATGAAGTCTTAGTATAATCTACCCATTTAGTAGCTCTCTTTTTCTCTATTTTTGTTATCTTAGTGTCAAATATAACATATTACTATGGATATAAAGGTATTGATCATTTTAGCAGTTGCATTTAGTCTGAAGTTTTGATCTGGGAATTATGCTTCATTTCTGTTGACATACTAAATCCTGTCATTTCTTCATCCACTTTTATCAAAGTAACTAATCTATAATGTTACTTGCCTTCTTTTATTATATGCAAGCTAATTTCTATAAAAAAGGAGAATTATTCTGTAGTTTAAAATTAAACCTAAAACAAAACAATGGTTTTTTGAAAAAAATGAAAAAGAAATGTGCTGGGGAGACCTAATAATAAAATTCAGGTTTGGTTTATGAGAACTACTAGGAGCGATACCTTTCTTTAGCTGTAAAAGCCTGAAATCCTGACATCCCAAAGCCAAGCCATTTCAATAGGTATGTAATATATGTACTGTTTTCATTTGGTAGATGCAGGGAACTTTTAAAAAAATGGTCATACTGTCCATCAGTGGGCTGGTTTTATGGAAGTGTCCAGAGACTGCAGTCTCCAGAGATGTGGTATCTCTCACTGCCATATTAGATTTAAGCTGCATACAAATCCCTTCCTCCTCTGATACAGGAAATATCAAAGCTTAGATAGAAAAATCCCAGGAATCCGAGGAAGGAAGAATGTAACTATTATTTTGTCTTGAAGTCGTATGACACAGAAAGGTGATAAGAGCTAAAAAAGTCAGGCTCACAAATTTCAAAAGACACCAGCACGGGACAGTGATGATCAGTCTAGGGTATTGTGTCGCCATTCCTCTCTGGGCATATCATTAGCCAGAGCCAGTCCTGAGGATGACTTGCTGGCATGAAACACTGGCAGCTTGCTGGGCTTTTAAGTGCCCTTGGAGCCATACTTGACAAAAGGATGTGGAATACCACTGATAAACACCTCATGCATGCTGAGGAATGTATGTAGTTATCTTTGCAAGAAGGTATTTTACGTCTGTGTACCGTGCTACCCTTCTTGAATGGAAGCAGATTATAACTGCATAAAACACTAATTTAACAGTAAAGTCCACCCATAAAGGAGAAATTCTGCTGTTTTAACTCTGTCAGCATAGCTAAAAAGTAGGATTTTGGGAGATGACAGAATGTGGTATCAAGAAAATATTACTCTTCCTATTTGCACATAAAAGCTGGAGGAGAGAGAGAGGCACTGGTTTGACAAGGTCACATGCAAAGATAATGACAGAGTACAGAACAACAACACGTATCTCTCTACCAAGTTCACTGATCTAAATGACTATCTTTTGTGCATTTTACAAATATGCCATACTCTGTGGTCTTCTATGCCACTCTGCTCTGAAATCATGAAAACTTAGCTGCTAAAACTGCTGACTTTACTGGAAGGCAATTTGTTATATGCCTGGGTTTGACCATATCTGTCATTTTTGCCTGATTCAGCTATATTAATGAATCAAATTTGAAAATGAGACTAAACAGCTAATTTTACTTTGGAGGTCCATTTGAAAGAAGTGAAGTTTAGAGTGTTTTCAGTTTTCACATCAAGGTCTTTGTTTTTTTGATGGGCAGTTGCATAGTTCTAGCTTTTAGTCATTTTTGTATCTATCAGCTCCTAGTTTGCAAGATTTATTTCTCTGTAAAATGGCTTGGACTTGTTACTTACTCAATTTTTACATTATTGCTATGTGGAATAGACTAAGGACTGGCCTTATTTCAAGATACAAGAGTTTATTTGAATTTGCCATGAGTGGCATTTTGTTGTCTGATGATCTTTTGAACTGGGATAACTTAAATGAAAAGACAAAGGAGACTTTATTATTAGTGGCTACATTGTTATTATGGATTCTGGATTCATTTTACTAAATTTGGGCCACAATAATTGGCCCAATATTGTTTGCTGAGGGTAAATATGGTAAAGTAAGGAGTAATAGTAAACTTCCATTATGGTTTTCTAGCTACTCATCCTGTCATTAATTTTACTCCATTAAACTAGGTTTTCTAGAATTCTTTATCGTTAACCCTTGGTATTACTTCTGCATTTTCTTTTGGTTATTTCTTCAAGACAGGTGGAAACAGAACTGAGAGCTTAATCCCTGGTTGGTTGTTTATTTGGCAATGCTGTTGTTTTGTGTATTTGTTTTTTTTTTTATTTGGTTTGAAAATAATATTTCTTAAGTGCCAGGGAGGGTGATCAAATTTGATGGTCAAATTAACATATCACTTGCACATCTATTCAATGAATTAATGAGATTAAATCTGGTTTTCTAAATCTGACACCCTGGAGTCTTCACAGAGTACTTATAGTTTACAACTTTACTACTTTATGTATAATATTTTCTATTATACATACTACTTCATCTGACACATAGTAGGCATTTACTTGGCATGAATTGTGTTTTCTAAAAGTGTTTATAATTTTTGACATCCTCTCTAGCAGCATCAGGTGACTACCAAATATGCATCATCGACGCATGAAGATGTAATCATTTAGTCAGATAAATTCCACTACATCAATCCTACTTCAAAATATGTTGAAGGAAGAAGCTTCAAAACTTCATTCTTCAACAACATGCTTGAACTGTTATATTTACAAAATCACATACTTAAGCTAATTAATTATGTTCTAAATATTGCATCTGTTGAAAAGGAATATAATGATCAAAGTAAAGAAATATTGGTATGAGTTCATTATGATTAAATTACAGTGTCCTTCAGAGATGATTCAGTGTTTAAATTAAATGGAAACAGCCAAAACCTTCCACCCAGCCAATAGATATGTCCATTGTAAGGTGTCATTATTAATCTTTATGAAAAAAATATTCTGCTATCCAATCATATTATGCAAGTTCCTTTAACAACTTAAAATTAATAATAAATAGAAATGTGTAACCTTCAAAGTGTAGGTCACTTAGAATTTAAAATGGCAAAAAGATTGTAATGTATGAATGCCTCCTACATAATTAATTATATAAAAGTAGCATAAATAAGTTATATCTGTATTTTCATATATATTGCACATAGACATTTTTTAATATGTCTTTTGGGTTTTTGTCTCACTTCTATATTGACTTTGTTATGGATCTATATTACCATTCAATAAGTTTGTTTCCTGTGTCTGTTTTAGATGGGCTAGAAAAACAGCTAGTAATTTGTTATTTTAGTTAGTGGTTCAGTTCACTGGAACATAAGGAAATATGTCTTACAAGATCTGGACAAAATAATCTAGGCATAGAATTGGAGTAAAACAGGTACATTGCTACCAAACCAGAAGTGCTTCCAGACACCTTGGGTCAATATGCACCTATCCATGAGAATGTGCCCTATGATTATTTACAGGAAGAAGTCAAGGGTCTCTACACGGTCACTTTTCTCAGCCTATGAATCCTAACTCTGGTTCTCATGGTGAGATAGTTGTGATGGGAAGAGGTTTTTGTGAAAGCAATTTCACATTCCAAAACTATTCACAGGCTCCCAACCAGCATTGTCTTGCTAAACTTGCTAAACCTTTTAAACCTTAGATTATTAATTGTTTCAGGCGTAAAATAGGTTTCGAAATACCCTTCCCAGTGCCTCCTTTTTCCTTTCAGTCTTAAAATATCTTTATTGTCCATACTAAAGCATCAGTAATTATTGCAGTACTTATTTCTCCCTCTGTCCAAAGGACTGTAAATATAACAGGATAGTGACTCCTGCAAGTGGCCAGTTGATTAACCATGTGATCACCACACTTTACCTTCAGTTTTACACTAAAATATCCTCTGCTAAAAGTCTCAGTAACAGTAATCATTGCCTTGGCATGTGGGAAACAATATTTCAATATTATTTTATTAAATCTTAGAGAGGTTTTTTTTTTTACCTGATTTGTTATTATTTACCATATTGTCATTGTGTTCTCCTCCTTACAACTTTTCACAGATTTCATGACATTTCACACATGTTGGCCGTTACCTCCTAAAACCCTGCCTGCATCCTCTTAATCTCTCCTGTCACTTTTAATTCCTAAAACTGCTGCTGCTGTCCTTAATCTTTGTTGCTCCAACTGTGTTTTCATTTGGACCTCTCCAGGTGTTCTCTGATTTCAGGTAAAAGCTGCCTCTGTTTCTTTCTTTAGCATCTAGTGGTTATTCATAATTTTTTAGGAATAACTTTTGTTTAAGGATCTGGGCTCTGCATTCTTGTCTCACGTTTAAGGTTGACCTGTCTGCTTTGAGTTGTAAGGATGCTGATGTTTTACTGAAAGATCAAAGGAGCAGACAAAATTTAAATACATTAAAGTGAGAGAGGGCTCATGATAGAAAAACATACCGAGGAAGCCGGAGATTGAAATCTGACTCTAAAAATGTTAGATTAGAAGCAAAATAAAGAAGGTTGCATGACTTTTTCTAGACAGTTCTGTAGAAAAAAATTAAAAGCCACGTTGGGGAAAAGAGGAGGGGAGAGATTTGGCTGAAGTAAATGTTTCTCAAAATATTTAATTGAGTGGAAAATCCAAGAGCCTGTCAAATCTATTTTAATCAAAAAACTTCAGCCAGGCCTAATAATTAGCTACCAGAGTAAATTAAAAACAGTGCAGTCTCCCTCATTAGAAGTTTTAAACGAAAGGCTGGGCACATCCACTAAGGCTGACTGACGCTTTTGCAAACTCATGCAGGTGATAATAGGAATGTTTTGCTCAAGTCCTACTTCTCTCATGGAAGCAGTCAGGTGAAGTGGTTAAAAGTCTTTTTCCTTGAAAAATGCTAAAGATATTTTCGTTGTAATATTATGTTTATATGCATGATGTTATCTTTCATTTGTTTCTTTGTTTCAGCTTTGTTTCTATGTCTTAGTGCTCTGGGTATACAAATTTAATCCACTTTTTAAACACTTTAGAGGGTTCACTTGCCAGCAGAGAAAATATTTTCAGGTGCTTATTTTAGCCATCCATCCAAAAGCAGGAGCTGATGATATCTCTTACTGATGAAATTGCCACTGAAACAGACACAGATGCTAAATCTTTCTTAAAAGTATAAAAATTAACAAAAAATGTTTTTGAAGTAATTTCAGAACATTAATTGGCTGTACTTATATTAAAAAAAAAAATGAAAGGAAGCTGAAGAAATAGTCTGTCATGGAAATTAATTGGTCTAGTGGTTCCTCTCAGGGCAATTGCAAGGAGAAAACAAATATCCTGCAAACTAACAAAAGTGTCCTTAATCTAGGACACTAGATTAGGACAAACTAGGACTAGGAAAAATCATTACATAGTAGAATTAAACAGAGGCTTATGACATTTTGTAAGAGGAGACTTTTTTGAGCTGTCTAGTTTACCTTCAAGCTGGAATCACTCCACAAGCATCAAATCATTCTGCAGTGGGAAAGGTGGTCTCTGTTGCTACCACTGTTGTTTCCAAAGGAGCTCCTTCCTCTTCCTGCCTTCCTCCCAAAAATGGGAAATAAACTACACAGTAAAACATTATGTGGACAGAAGAGTTGATTCAGAAACTAATTACCTCCTGTCCTTTGTGAATTACTAATATATCTCCCTAGAGGCATTCTGTAGTAATCAATTAAGCTCTGGGTAAAAGTGTTGTTAAAAAATTTACAAATTCGTTGAAAATCCTGTCACTACATCTTCAGCGTGAGTTACATAATTCAAAGTTATGAATTATAGATATGTAAAAATCTTGCACCAGATAGTTACCAAAACCACCATTCCTGTACCCTGAAAATCCTATTTATATTGTTACGAAATGGATATGACTTTTATTCACCTGTGGTTATACTAATTGGAAGTGTGAAGTACTGCCTTTTTCCTAAGTTGTAGTTATAAATTTCCATATTCCTTCTCAATTCATGCAACAATATTTTTCACTATTGCTCTTCCCCCTATTTCTATTCATCAGAAGGACATCAAAACATGATAAAAAATTATAAATCCAATATATAATATGATTTATAGTTCAGAAACGAACATGCATAAATTAAATATAAAATGGAAAAATCTTATTTCAAAAAAATGTAGCTCCCAGGAAACATCATAACAGTATTTTTCATATGCAAACCTTTCCATTCTCAGGAGTATCTCTTTTTGTTAAAAAAAAGAAAGGCATGCATTTTCCAGTATTCTATTTATTTGTCTGGTTGGAAAATGCCTTCTATTAGGTATAAAGGTTTAGGTATAAAGCTTTCAGTCTTCTCCCCTTCTGGATGTTATCCTTTGAAATTGCAGTTATTTCTAACACATTCCACTCTTTTCCTCCACAGAACTTTGTATAATTAAACACTTGAAGGTTTTTTTGGATTTTTTTTTTCTTCTGTGTCTCCTGATAAAAGTTTTGTTCTCAGCAAGCTTGATTATCAAAGATATGACTGTTATAGTTTTCTCTGAGAAGGGAGGATAGAATTGTCTGGTTGAACAGTTCTTGATTTTCAAAAAGCTGTGACTTCTAGGCTTACCTAATTAGACCCATTTTTTTTCTGTAATTTTGTTCTGCTAAATGTGAGCTGCTTCTGTTATGACTGAATAAAATAATCTTCATGATGAAAGAATGTCCCATAATAAGGATTATATGAAATGAGACTAATATCAGATAATACACTCTATGGGAATTGCAAAAGGCAGCATAGAAATCTTGAGGATCATATAGGCTTTTATCCAGAAATAATAAACTATACTGCACTCTGGTGAAACAAAAAAGCCATGGCTATCAATGAAACTGTCTTTTGTACAACCCATATAAAAATTATAACCAATATTAAATGACAATTATCAAAACAGTGTTGAATAATAAAGGCAGACTTAGGGAAAAAAATAAGTCCTGCAATTGTCACAACAACCCCCTGGAGTGCTACAGGCTGGGGGCAGAGTGGCTGGAAAAGCAACCCAAAAAAGGACCTGAGGATGCTTGGCAGCAGTGGCTGAACATGAGCTATCAGTGTGTCCAGGTGGCCAAGAATACCAGTGCCATCCTGGCCTGTGTCAGCAATAGTGTGGCCAGCATGACCAGGGCAGAGATTGTCCCCTTGTACCTGGCACTGGTGAGGCCACACCTCAAGCACTGTGTTCAGTTCTGGGCCCCTCACTGCAAGAAGACATTGAGTGCTGGGGTGAATCCAGAGAAGGGCAGCAGAGCTGGTGAAAGGTCTGGAGCACAAGTGCTGTGAGGAGCAGCTGAGGGAGCTGGAGGTGTTTAGCCTGGAGGAAAGGAGGCTCAGGGGTGACCTTATCACTGTCTACTACCACCTGCAAGGAGGTTGTAGCAAGGTGGGAAGTCTCTTCTCCCAGGCAGCCAGTGATAGAATAAGAGGAAATTATCTCAAACTGTGCCAGGGGCGCTTCAGGTTAGATATCAGGAAGAATTTCTGCACTGAAAGTGTTGTGAACAATTGCAGTGGGCTATCATGAAAGGGGTGGAGTCACCATCCCTGGAAGCATTCAAGAAATTATTGGATATGGTACTTTGGTGCCAAGGTTTACCTGACAAGGTGGCAGTTCGTCAAAGGTTGGATCTTGGAGGGCTTTATTATAAGGATACTTCACAGACAAATAAACATGATGCTTCCAAAACATTGCAGCATATTTCAGAGAAGGAAAATCTTTCCACCTGTGACAGTATAATAACCCATTTACAGGAGAACCTTATAAAGCAATTCAGTTCAAGGTGTGCTTTACCCAGAGGAAGACTCCTTAACTCTTCACATTCTTCTCAATAATAAAACTATAAACTCAGATCAGTTTCCACCATGAGGAAAAAGTTCGCAGATAGGAGTAGCGTGGAATGAAAACATCTCCTTGCAGTCTTGCATAAGAACCTAGATTTTTTTCTCACTCTCAAAAATGAAAAAAAATCCATTTCCTTCAGGCTCTATGCCTTTAAATCTTAGCCTTCAAGCATTCCTTTTTCACAGGCCAGACAGCTGGAGAGAGCTGTCTAACAGGAGCAATGAAGAAGGCTAAGTCAATCAAGTACTTGTTGGTGACTGTAGGTCAGCACCAATACTTTAGTCCATGGCTCTATTTCTTGACAGTTCTGCCACTAACTGAATTGTCTCTTTTCATAAAATGAATATCAGCTAGTCAAGAAGCAACTTTACTACATTATTATAGGCAGCAGAAAATTCACTACCCTCCTGTTAATTTCCACTGATTGCTCAAATTCCAGTAAATAAAAATTACCCTATTTTAATTCTTCCTTCCTCTGGTCCAGTGGTTTCTCTTACACAATAAAGTTCAGCTACAGTATGTGCAAAAATTCTATCTTGTCACCTAAACTGTTTCCGGCAGATTCCTAATGAGTTTTTATCTTTGCCCAATTAATTATCACAGACTCTATTTGAGAATAGACAGTGATGTTGATGTGAAAAATCTAGATTATTAAAGAAGAATTTCAATTTGAAATGCATAAATAAGGTGAAGTTTAATATGCTCAGTGTGTCTCTAGTCATGATTTCTGGGTGTCACAAGTAGCCAAGTAGAAAAATTGGATACTGTACTACTTTTTCTTTGATAAAGAAAACAAAAGTAGTGTAAGAACTCTCAGATTTGTGGTACCAAAATGGTAAAAATGAAGAATCCTCATGATCTTGAGTAGTATGTGTCTCTTTATAAAGAAAATAGTGTAAACATTTCAATAGGGTGTGGATCATTTGAATTCAGCAATCTGTTATATAGTACCACATAATAAGCCACTGGCAAATGTAATGAAAACAGCAGGTCAGGAAAATTTAGTGAAAGCTATGAAAGTATTTAAACTGACACATTTAAATGGTTTATGTACTTCTTAAGGATAAGTGTGTGATACAAATAGTGCTAATGAAAATGTAAATCTTCTTTTTACATGCTAATTTCACTCTGAAGCAAACTCATATAAAACTTTGAGAAACAGTGATGTTACACAATATACATTGGCTAGCAAATACTTTTATTGCACAGCAGTTATCTTCATACTCTAGCTAATGCTGCAATTAAAAATCAGTCACATACAAATAATGCTGAATAATGTCTTCCAATCCAAGTGTTGTCACATGTATTTTCTACAGGAACTAACCTCTGTGGTCAGAAAATGCTGTAATGATGTGTTCATATTAAACACAAATGTCAGTGCTTCAAAGAAATGTTGCTTATTTCTGTTGCAGCACTAACGTGTCACTGATAAGTCAAAGTTTTTATTAAAAAAATAGATATAAAAATAAAAAATAATCAAAACAGGTTTTTTACTCTGAAACGCATGATGACAACAGTGAAGGAACTTCCTGCACTGATTTCTTCCTTACCTCAAGGTAAAAAGAAAAATAGAAAAAAGGAAAAGCAACAAATTAACTCCCCCACCTCAAACAGGTTTATCTCTGGGTTTGGGTTTAATTCCAGTAATATTTGCTATCCAGATCTTCTTGTTATGAAACTGAAAATTAGAGATTTAATTAGAAAACTTCTCCCATCCAGCCATTCCTAAATTTGCTCTTTCTTCATCAGGCCATTCACAACATGTAACAACAGTTATCTAAAGAATTATACTGCCTGTGACCTGCAAATATCAGGTCTTGCAACTGTTTTTCTTCCTGGTAGTAAATGTTCATATCATGTTATATTTGGACCTCGTGTGCCTGATTAGAAAGTATAAAATCAGTTGCTTGTAAATTTACAGTCTTTCCTAATGTTATATTTCATTTAATGAAAAAGTGTGCAAGACCTTATTTGTCTTGAAATTTTTATGTATATATACATTTATTTATTATAGTTAGTAAGAATTTATTTTTGTATTGCTCTGAATTTTCCTTTGTTATCAAGAATGTAATTTTTAAATTAAAATTCTCTGTTCTTCCCATCCTCCAATTGTTTTTCTGTTGATTAAAAAAGTATATGCACAGTGTCTGTGGAAGAATATTGAGCTCAAGAGAAGGAGTGGGTCAGCCAGGGGACATTCAACGTTATTAACAGACATTTTACATGGATCCTAGATGTCAGACAGAGCTCTGAGTGAAGGCTTTGCATTGGACAGAAAGATGGTAGAGACCTTATTCTACCAACGAAAGTGTCTCAAACACTGCCACAATGTAGTGTCTGCTAAAGCTGCAGTCAAAAATTCAAAATATTTTTCTTGATATGTACTTAGATAAGAGAGCAAAGATAATTAAATTACTTGTGTTAAAAATATGGCATATGGAAAGATGTGGAGCTTCCAGAAAATATTAAAACAGGTTTAGGATTTTTCTTGTGGTGAACAGGAAATCCACCCCTTCTATTGATATAGTAAGGAATGCTTTGAAATGCACACAGAAAATGGATAATTTAATTAGATATGCTACTGCTAACAGACATAGAGAAGGGGGGAGGGGACAAAAAGCCTTGAAAAAACACTGTACTAATTAAAAATAACTAAATACTACCAAATGGAAGATATTTATACAAAATTCTTTTTTGTTCAGATGTAGACTTTCCTGTCTATGCATGTTTAAGTCACTTTCAGGCAGTCACAACAAAATCTCAGCTGTTCTATCTTAACTGGACATGAGACAGATTTACATACATGTTATATAATATTAGATACCTTGGGGTTAGTGTTAGCAGTTATAAAATATTTCAGACTTTTTTCCTAGAAAAAGAAAGGGGTTAGGTTTGTCAGCAGAGATGATCTGAATTTTATTTTACTTTTCATAAGAATCTTTAGAACTAACAGCTTAAATCACTGTTGGATGCCAATCTCCTCATTATGAAATATGCATTTTAGCTTCAACACAAAACAGCATTTAGTGGCCAACATTTATATTCGTTAAAGTCAACTGTCAATATTTCTAAATAATTTTCATGCTATGATTGCCTTCAGGATTTTGCATCTTTTCATAATATTGAGGCAAACTGCAGGTCCTGCAGTTCATAGAATCATAGCATTGTTAGGGTTGGAAAAGACCTTTCAGACCACTGAGTCCAAGCATTAACCTAGCACTGTCATGTTTACCAATAAACCATATCCCCAGGTGCCACATCTAAATGTAATTTAAATACCTCCAAGGATGCTGACTCCACCTGGGCAATCTGTTTCAACATTTGAAAACTTTCTCAGGGAAGGAATCTTTCATAATATCCAATCTAAATGTTCCCTGGTGCAACTTGAGGCAATTTACTCTTGTCCTATCACTTGTTTGGCAGAACACCTCACCTCACTGAAACCTCCTTTCAGGTTGTTGTAGAGAGCAATAAGATGTTTTTCTGGTACTGAGAGGCCTAAAACTGAGCACAGGATTCAATGTGTGGCCTCACCAGCACTGAGTACAGGGGGATGACCATGGCTGTAATCCTGTTTGCCACACTATTTCTGATACAGATCAGAATACCTTTGGCCTTCTTGGCCACCTGGGCACAGGCTGGCTCATGTTCAGTGACTGTTGACCAGCACACTTCAGGTCCTTTTCCACTGGGCAGCTCCCCAGCCACCCTTCCCCCAGCCTGTAGAACTGTATTGGGTTGCTGTGACCCAAGTGCAGAATCTGGTACTTGGTCTTGTTGAACCTCATACCACTCACCATGACCCATTGATCCAGCCTGTCCAGATCACTCTGCAGAGCCTTTCTGCCTTCCAGCATATCAACACTCCAGTCCAACTAGGTGTTGTTTCCAAACTGACAGACGGTGCACTTGATCCTTTCATCCAGATCATCAATAAAAATAGGAAACAGGGCTGGCCCCAGTACTGACACCTGGGGACCACTGGTGACAAGCTGCCGGCTGGAACTCCAGTCACCACCACTCTCTGGGCTCAGCCATCCAGCCAGTTTTAACACAGTGAATAGTGCACCCATCCAAGCCAGGGGCAACCAGGTTCTCCAGGAGAATGTTATGAGAGACAATGTCAATATCTTTGCTAAATTCCAGACAGACAACATCCAAAACTATTGCCCCATTCACTAAGAAGGTCACCTGGTGACTATGAGAACAGGTTGGTCAAACAGGACCTGCCTTCTGTAAACCCCTGTTGGCTGGGCCTGATCCCTTAGTTGTCATGCACCTGCCTGTCGTGGCACTCGAGCTGCTCCATGACCTTTCCAGCATCATGATCAGGTTGACAGGCCTGTAGTTCACCAGATCCTCCTTCTGACCCTTCCTTTACATGGGTCTCACATTTGCTAAGCTTCAAGCAACTTGGACCTCCCTAGTGAGCCAAGACTCTTTGTAAATGATGGAAAGTGGTGGGTGAACACTTCCCCCGGCTTCTTAAGTATTGCTCATTTATACCTGTTTTTATCAAGATTCTTGCATCTTGTCTTAATGTTTAATTTAATTAAGAATCTAATCCCTATCTGCACCTTTCAGAAAATCTTGTAGTGTTTTATAGTTACTATTGTGTTGCAGAAGTAATTCTTTCAAGAACTTATTCTGGTATATTTGGAGTTCTTTCTTCTTGGCATCTATATAGTTCACAAATTACAGAATGGTATTCTTAGCTGGTAAAATGAGATTTGCTGCCATCATAATCAGTGAAAAGATTGTTATTTGAGGCTAGAATCAGAAAATCTGTCTTCATAGTGCATATTGTGGCAGCTACTGAATTAATAAAGGAGAAAGCACAATCATATTCTTTGTTCAAATAAGTCTGGATCATTTATTTTGTAGATATTGTAATAGGGGTCATAGCTAGAGTTTTAGCAGCCTTTTGATTCTTTATGTAACTAACAACATACATTTAAACCAGATGGAATTATGACCCAAAGTTTTTCATTACAACTAGGTTTTTGGCTTCTGTTGGTTTGTTTTTAGGGTTTTTTTTAATTAACCCAGTAAATGCTGCAAGAGAAGTAATAAACATCACTGGAACAATTTTGGCTCATGTGCTGGGTCAGCTGAAATTAAAGAGTCTGTTTCCATAAAACGATAAAGACGTCTGGATTTGTTAATGTTCATTAGTGACGACTGGTGTATGGTTTATATTTCATTTACATCCCTTTCTTTTGTGGATTAAATGGTTAGTAAATATTTTTATCTTCAAAGTCTTGTCAATAAAAACTGCCCTTTTGCCCCTTCTTTCATGTTATGAACTAAATGGGGAGTATTTAACAAAATTGAATATTTAACTAGAATAGATAATTAGCTATTTCTGATGACTAATAACCAGTTAAAAATGCATCTTCATGATACTTCAAATTAGGTAGAGCAGTTTTTCAGTAACCAATTAATTTTTCTTTTGATACATAAATATTTTGGGGTGGAAAAAGGAAAAAGCAAAGAAAAAGAAATAAGAAAAAAACCTACAATCAAAACCTTATGGCCATAAATAAAAATGAAACACAAGATTGTAACATAACCAATAAAAATAAAGGAAAAACCTCAGCCAAGCAAGCTTCTATTCTAGAATACATTCATTGGTTTCAGATAAATGCTGCTGCTGTGACATAAAGTAGCTAAATTCATTCACTGCTGGAGTTTAATACAACTGTAAACTTTTATGTAAAAGTATATTGGATACCTACAAATGTCTAGAAATTGTGGCACTTTTACTGGCTTTTAGTTGAGTTATTTTCCTTCAGTTGTTGTGACATTCTTTGTGACATTAATCAGATACTTCCAATTACTCTCTGCATTGCTGCTGCTTTTAGCTTTTCTTTTTGGTCCATACCTCTAGTCTAAATATAGACAAGTAGCAATGGAGACTGAAAATGTATTTGTGGTTGCACAAAGTTCAAAAAGGTAAATATCAAAACTCCTGCTGAAGGATCAAACCCTCTGAACATTCTTTTTATCCCTTCTAAATCATGAAGGATAGCAAAGATATCCAAGGAATGACTGCTTCTCAGATTTGCTACTGTGTGGAAATCAAAGGCAGAGAATTAGAAGCAATCAGATCCAACTATGGGTCTTTAGAGGCACAAGTTATATGAAGGTAATATATGCATCCTTATGTGTAGGCCACTATACAATGTAGGAATATTCAGAATTTATATGAACCTGTCTTAAAATTGCTTGCAATATTTGTTTACTTGACTGGATGCTTCTTTCCATGATGACAATGACTCTTGATAGGCTGACAGAAACCAGAAGAACATAGAAGTACCAGAATAACTAAAATTTGCCCATATAAGGGTATTTGAAAGCATGAGCTCATGCATATTTCTGAGGAAATCTATCAGGATTAAAGGTTATCACTTCAAAAATATATCTTTTAAAGTGTTTGGATGCCAGACAGCCTCCAGACCTGTGTTTCTGAGTTATTCAAGGTTCCCTTATAGTAACTGCTGCCAATGTTGGTCACTCCCACTTGCACAAGCTTCCTTGGTCTACAAGGATTCTCTAATAGCATCACCATTTTCAGCACAGTCAGCAAAGCCTGAAAAATAGGTATGAATCAATATCCTTCACTTCTTCTTATAACCTGAAATGTTTTCTTAGGAACCTAATTTTAAGCATCTATTTAAATGTAGACAGTTAAGTATTGCTATCTGATGGACATTCATCTACTTATAATTTAAAAATTATTATTATCGTTGTTGGGGTTTTTTAAATTATTGTTATTATTTATTATTTTATGTCTAGCAAGTTTAACAAAAAAAGTGACCCTCTGGGACAATGATTAATTTCATACTGGGGTTTACTTAATGAATTAATGCAGTACGGAGGAGATATAGGGCTTTGGTCCCTCTTCCAAATATTATCCTTGTTCTTTATCCAAATATGATCCTAATTGTGCTGGTTTCAAGCAGATTTGGGAGAACCACCCCTTCACAGGGTCCTCCTCCCCTCCCCCAACCGGTTCGGAAGAAAGACTTCCTGAGAGAGAGGTGGAAAAGACCTGTTTATTACACAGGCAAAGCACTCCCAGCACAATACCCGATGACAAGAGCTTCATGCCGCTCACGGAGGGATAACAAACTTGGAAAAGAGCAGGTCTCCTCTTGAAGATGGTCACTGTGTTCCATTGCTCCGTCTCCGCTGGTGCTGGGAGGAAAGGAGTTGTTATGCAGGGCTGGTCTTGATGGGGTGGGTCCCCTGTGGAGGCCCCCCAGGGCTTTCCCCAGGTCCCCAGTCCAGAGAGATCAGAACAGTTCTGAGGAGAGGGAGAAAAAAGGAGGAAAAAAAGGAAAAAACTCCAGCTATTCTACAGGTCTAACTATGCTAGCTCTAAACTAACTACTAACTCTCCTGGAAAACAAAATCTTCTTTCATCTTGTAGTGTTCCATCTCCCCCGCTTCAACTTCAAGGTCACTCCAAGGAGCAGAGTTTTCCTGGGGAAAAACAAACTGCACTTCCCCCCCTTTGCACCCAACAGACGATTGAGGGATAAACACATCACCCTAGGAAACTAATGCTAAATACTCAATAATTTCCTCCTCAGACATCCTCTGTTTTTTTACCCAGTTCATAGTAATTTTCTGCATAGTCTCTGAGCAATGATGAATATCTTACAAAGGTGAGCTGCTCCACCTGTTCCTTAAATACTTCTCCACCTCCAAGATGAATTCAAAGGAAACAGTAAAGAGGAATGACATTGCCTGCATCTACGTGTTAGTGGGATGATTAGGCTGATGACCATGTCCTAGTATCTTAAGCACTTTTTCCCATAGTCACTTCATGTATGGAAAAAAAAAATCATAGCTTTTTTGTATTGATGATTGAAGTTTTTTCCCTTTATGCTTTTGAGAAATAATGCTGGGAGTTTTTTGTGTTACACATAATGAATCAAGTTTGATTTGAAATTGTCAGTATTAAAACATAGAACAATGTGATAATACCAAGGGAATACCTAAATATAGGAAGTCTCTGCATCTGGTAGTCCTAAATTTTTTTCTATGTGCTTATTTGAAATTCTGTCCTACTTTCAATAAAACCAATAGTAAAAATTTCCTTATTTCAGCTGTACAGAAAAAATAGAACCATAGGCATTATGATTGTTCACCATAAAGAGGATTAAAACAGAGGTCCTTTTAATCTGACATTCATTTCCTAGTGTGTATTAATAGTAAAAATAAAAGAAAACCCACAGGTAACAAATATAGAGAACATGATATTTACAGGAAATTTCTTCCTAGCCACAAAATTGAGTTACCTCAGTTCCTGAAACAGGGGTTTATATTCCTTCCAGAGTTTTAAGTCTAAAGTAAAGTATGGATGATTTTATTTTCTATACGAGTTTCCACTCTTTTCCATCAGACTTATCCTAAGCTTAAAGCTAACTTGAGTTAGAAAATAATAAAGGCTAAAACAGTCGTCTCATTTTATCAAATTTAAATTTGTCTTTTAATACTTTTACTGTGTCTTTTTATTTTAGGAAAAATAATTAAATGTTATTTACATTTTCTAACCTACATTTTATTGTGTTCTATAGGTCAGATCTGCTCTGTTCAACTTCAAAAAACCCAACACAATTAATTAAAAACCCTACATATGTGGAGCCTTCCTGAATTTTCAATACTGACCTGAGGTCTTAGGCTCTGTCTCTTGAGAAAATAAACCCTTTTTTTTTATCCAATTGACTTCTGAAAAAAACCAGCAAAATAGCACCATGGTGGGGTATGCTTATTCTAAATATACGCTAAATATAAAGTCTAAATTAAAAAAAAAAAAAAAAAAAAAAAGGAACTAAATTTCCAAAAATTTATATTTTTTGTNAAAAAAAAAAAAAAGGTATCAACTTGCCATAAGTTTATATCTATGATTTGCCAATAGAAATGCTGCATATATTCTAAGAAAATAAGAAATGCATTGATGATAGTATCTGTATTACCTCTACCAAAGTAAAGGTCAAAAGCTCTATTACATATCTTAACTTTTAAAGTAATGCACAGTTTTCAATATTTACGTATCAATTTTTGGACAGCAAATACACCTTTATGACAGGTGACCTTATCCTTGTCAGAAAGAGATGTATGTTAGAGCTGTTCATCAAAAAGAAATACACTCTTTATAAATCTGTCACTGTTACTAGGATAGTATGACATATCTCCATTTAATGAATAAAATTTAGTTTTGAAGACTGAAGTTCAAATAAAGATAAAATACAATTAAAAATTATGACAAAGTAGCATTATTTATTTTTAGGTAAAATTGAAAACAGTGTCAAGATAATTTTCTCAGTATCTTGACTTTAAAGGTACTGTCAGTCTGTTCTCCCATACATTTTTTTTTGTATAGAGGATATTTTCTATCTTTTTTCTTACACTATTTATCCTGTGAAACATGCTATTCTGATATCCTATAGTTAGATCAGTTCTAACAGTTGTTTGCCAGGTAGAAGGGGGCAGATAAGAGTAGTGTAGACTAGATCACCTTTAAGAGACCCCTTCCAACCCAAATTATTCTATGATTTTCTCAAAACATAAATTGTTGTTTCAGTAAACTATCAATATACTCCAGGAGATGAAACAAATATGTACCTGAGAACTTGAGTTACATCTAAAACTACTCCCTCTTAAATGTCAAACAAGTCTTGTCTTTGCCAGGTGACCAATTTACTGTTTTGCTGCAAAACATAAGTCTGTTGAAGTCCCTGAAAAGAAACCTTCCTTCCAATGACATGTTAAAATTTAGGTAAAGTCAGACCTTGGCATTGGACTTTATTTGGAGTAGAAGAATGAGAAGAAGGGACCTTACATCTCTCTGTTTTGACAGTAAAGTATGGCAGCCACATCCTCAGACTAGAATGAAGAGAGGATGATGAGTATCAAGCAGACATTGCATCCCAGTTGCCCTGGTTCCAAAGGGCAAAACATAATTTACAATAGAATTACAATAGAAGGCAGAAAGGCATGCAAACCTTTTCCCCTGTTTTCAGATAAGTATGAATACCTAGTGTAAAAGCTTTGGTTTTCTCTGTGCTTTTTCATCCATACTCTTCTAAACACACAGCACAGGCTCTGTGATATCTAAATTACACCGCAAGATAAACTAAATATTCAGGAGATACATGCAGCTTTTACTTTTAGGAGTATAAACTTATTTTCCTCAATAAAAGATTCTTCCATACATTAAGATAAAGAGTCTTAAAAAAATTTTGAGCTTCAATACTTTGGAATTTGAAATAAGATTAGTCCAGGGTAAAGAAAGTTATTTCAGATATTTATTAATCACTGATTCTCTTTCAGAAGTCACATTCCTCTACAAACTTTCAGCAACCAGTGGATGTCATCTGGAAAGATTATTAGAAAGAAAAAAAATCTGGATGGACCCAAAAGACACAGCTTGAGACACATTTTCTGTCTGTTGTGAGCGCCATTGTGATTCCCATCCCATGTGCTTTGTCTGGTGTCTTCTGCAAGCCTGTACTACCACCTCTCAGACTGAATTTGCAACAAATATTCTCCAGGACCAATAAGTTAAATCAGCTAATAGAAGGCTCTAAAAGCTGGTCCATGGTATAGGGCAATATCTTATAGTTGAGAGGAGAGTGTTAGGAATCAAAACATTTAGTAGTGAGAAGCTACTGGACCTGCTTAATTTTTGGCATGAGTGACATAGTTAAGATGATGCAACAAGTATGTTAGAGAGAACTAAAAACTAAAACAGAAGAGCTTTGTTCTGAATCTCCGTTTAACAACATGACTTCTGTTCCCCTCAGTAATAAAATCTGAAGTGTGCTACTTTATATGTGCCATGTTTTACTGTACAGCTGTGTGCCATAGAGGGTTTTAATGTGACATCATACCTTTTATGTCTTAAGAAGTATAGTAGTAGAAGAAGTAGTAGACAATGCAATCTATGTATCTGTTTTGGCTTCATAGTAGAAAATAGGACAGGAAAGGAATATTATTTACTTTATTAATGTGGTGATGATCTCATTTAAATGACATGTTTTATATAAGAAATATTCTGCAATCAAGCAGGTATGACCTAATTTTTATAAATAGCTCACCATCAGAGTACCTCAGAAATAAAAATGTCATGTTAGAGAAATTGAGGCAGAAGAGGAATCTGTAAAATTTACTAGATAGTAAGACCTTGGTCATTTCAGGAGGAAAAAATGAGATTAGACGCAACTGCACTCAACTTTATGCCAGTTCTCCAACTCCAAAATTCTATGCGTTGGTTAAAAAAAAGATCAAGCCAACCCTAAAGGACTTATATATCTCTTGTTTACAGAAAACTTTTCTTCAAGATGATTGGTTTTCTGTTTTTTCTCCCTACTATTTTCTTTTACAGACATTGAACTGGGGATTTTTATAAGTCTTTAAAACTAAAGTGTTCATTCTTTTTTACTTCCCCACCCCTCTTTCTTCACTCAAAAAATGTACAAGGGAAGTAATGTTAAATGTTCATAACACTAAATTTAATTACTACACTGGAATATGAACTCCACACCCAAACACTCCTGAATACTGGAAGGGCAAGTGTGGATCTGAGTAATTTCTGACTCTTGTCTAGAGTATTTAGACTGCGCTAGTGCTACTCTCTAGGTTCATTTTATAATTCCATTTCTTTCATCTAAACACACATCTACTAGCAGGGCAGGGCTTATTGGCAGCAAACTTTCCTCTCACAGAGGTCAGTCTCTGATGCTGAAAATGGTGGCTAATGGAAAGGAAAGCTTCAAAGGGAACATCAAGACATTTTGAGAGCAACAGGGGCAAATTTAAGGGAGTTAATTGACACTGCCATAAAAATGGGAAACACCTGAGCAAATACATCACAGATCAAAAGAGAGAGAAATGGCCTACAGAAAATCAGACAGAAAGGAAAAAAGGAAAGTAAAATGCATTCCAAAACCGAAGAAACTCTGCATGTAACTTTGTTACATTAGTTACAGAGGTGCATTCAAGCTTCAAAAGTCAGGTTTTGTACAACTTAGAGTTTAGGGTATTAAATCTGCTGTTTTGAGTCATACGCTTTTATACTTGAAAGTATAAGCTTCCTGAAGAAAAAAAATTACTATACCCTTTGATAATCAAAACATTTGCACTGAAAAGCTTTTGTTCCTAATATTTTAAAGAGAAAAACACATTTTTCTCACTCAGTAGGGAATATGAAAAAAGGTTGATTATTTTTCCCATTATTTTTCCTTCTAAAATATCTAAAGGTTTGTTCTAGCTATATGTAAGGTATGTCTATGAATGACAAAGCTAAAATTTTATATGACATCCGATTCTATTACTAGTTGATAATAAAAAGGATGAAATTTCTCTGCTCTTCCACTTCAGTAAAAATGGAACCTTGTTTGGTTTTTCCCTTATTTTATTTTGAAGACATAGAAAACTCAATCCTTACAAAACTTGAGAGCATGAAAAGAAGAATAGATTATAGGAAATATGCCCAGCATACGGAGAGTCAGATACTGGAAGTAATCTTAATAGGATGCAATAGGTGTCTATGCAGATATTATCTTTAATTGCATATATATGCTCAATTGTTTTTAGTCACATGTAATTCTCTTCCCTTTATCTTCATTTCATCTACTTAATTGCCAGATTTTATCACAGTGATCTTATTTTCATAGTTATTGCAAACCACTGACTGCCTTTAAAGTGCTATAAAAATAATAGTAAGAGAAATATGATGCCTCAAAAGTGATTATTCTGAAAATATTATGTCACCCAGCAGTCACTTCCTAAATAGGGATTACTGAGATACCTTCATAATCAGAAATACCTCCAAAACTCTAAGGTTAAATATGCGACATGATTTTTTTCTGTTGTTAACACAATGACTATTAAACAGCCCACTTATCTGAACTTTTTCCATTCTAGGTAATTGCAAAGTTAATTATGATCATCATAACTAACTCTTAGTTATAATGGATGTCAAGTTAAAATTGGTGTGGCTTAAAAACTGTATTACTTTTAAATGATGTAGAGCTCTTCATCTAGAGTAATTTTTCTTTCCAACAGATGAGCAAAAATGAAAATACTTTCTCCCTCCTGGTCCTAAAAACCTATTCATAGTTACTTCCCAAAGTCTGAGATTTCAGGATAGACTGGATGAAAGTAAGATAAATCAATCTAAATATTTGTTCCATACAGGAGCTAAGTCCTTCTAACTGTCTATTCTTCCTGTACTGAACTTCCCAAAGTGTCAGTGTAGCCACAAGTCTCTACTCTCTAACATCAAGTCCAGAAATCAGTCATAGAAGCATAGTAATGGTGATTTCCTTGTAGACAATGCCAAAATGTGAAATTTCCATTACTTGAAACATTTATTTAAAGTGAGGAGAAGGATGTTTGTTTTTCTTTTTAAAAATATGCAGTCTCAAGCCACATGTCTAAAATATTTTGTAGGCTCTATTCTGAATTGTAGACAGGTAGCTTTGATGAATAAATCTATCATTTATAGGCAAATATCTCTAAATTTGAGAGGGAAGATATAGTGAAAGGCCATACCATCCTGGTCACCAGGAATTCAGTAGGGCTTTTTTCATTGGTTGCAGTAAATGTTGTGAATATGTAATTATAATACCCAAATTCCTGGCAACAAAGCTAACAGTTTTAATGAAAAGAAAGAGTAGTTAAGCATCCATCTTCCATTATAAAAGGGATTTTAAAAGTAGTCTATTAATAACCTCACAATAAACTTAAAACTAGGGGAACAAGTATTGGTGGTGAAAACATTGGCATTAAAGCACTCCAGGACTTTTTTCTAGTTGCTACTGGCTCATAAAACCAAAAGAATTTGTCTTGCTTTTAGCTGCTTATGCCACAAAGAGTTTGAAGGTATATAAGCCATTATCAGGCAGAGTCCATGCTTCCAGACTATCATAGGCATACAGAAATGGATAAGCATTCACACTGGAATTAGTTGTCATTAGTTCACAGAAAGAGAGTTATACACACCTCCAAAATACAGAACTAAGTATAACACTTATTACTCAGGAGTTAAAAATATGTTGACCCAGGAAAATAATAAAAAATTACAAAAAGCAACAAGACCAAAAATCCATCCAGTTTTGAAAAGCTGCATTCTGGTAAATAAAATTCAGGCCAGAGATGTCATCAAAGGAAAAAAAGAAGCTCAGTCAGCTGAAGACAATTACAGTGAACTTGATGTGACTAACCATATACATCTAGTGGCATTCTAACCTGTCCCTCTGGAGTGCTCATGAGACTGTCAGATAGGACACAAGAACTACAAGAGACAAGGAAAAGAACATGCTTCCCTTATATAAAATATTAGATTTATATACACCCACACACCCCCACACGCATACACATGCATATAAAAGTTTATGTAATTTCACTTCAATACAATTTAAAAAGAAAAATGAAATATTCACATTCTTTGAACACTGAGTTAAATGAACCAGGTTTTCAGAACCAGACTACACAGAGAAAGCCTGTCTAGAGAACAGATACAGAAATAATACAAAAGTATTTATACTAGATTAGACTCAGACTATTTTTTCATCATTTTTCTGTCTTCAACATCACATGTTCACAGTACTTGTCTTTTACTATGCAAACAATGCATTTATCTCTAGAGCTAGAATTAGTAATATCTAATGCTTAGCAAGTGAACAATACAGTGCTGAGAGAAAACTGCAGAGCAGCTACAAAAAAAGAATAAATGAGTTCCAGATGTTTTTCTGTCAGATGTCACAAGACTGCTGATTAACTTAATCACATCTTTGAATTCCCTCTAATATTACCTACATACAGAATTATGTCTAGGGTCTCATCAGAATCTAGCCACATCCCAGATTCTAGGTAACTGGCCTCAGCTGGGGTGTGACTCCTCCATATACAACTTCTGTTCAGGGCACCTGTACTTAAGAGAAAATACAGTAGAGACAGAATCAGCACTACTTTAGAGTGTCTCTCACCCTTTGCTATCCTGCACCAGCCAAGCATAAGAGTTTCTGACTACAGGATCAGATTAATGTCCATTTAATTCACTGGGTTTTGTGAAAGGAAGATGACAGTCCTTGCTGTGTTATATGCTAACCAGTTTAGGACTAGTTTCAACTAGAACAGAGGGTCTTAATACCACTAATAATTCTTATTGTTATAAGATCCCACTCAGATCACATGTTTTAGAATCATAGTAATTTTCAGCTGTATGCCATAGTCATCCTGTGACAACTACAGTATACAATTTCTTCTTCCTAGAACTTATAACAAAAATTCTTATTAGTTTTCCTTTCACAGTGAGCTGTTAAATTTCAACACATATGGTTAATTGTAATAATCCAGATTGTTAGCACAACCCAAGCCTTATGGACTGTCATCGTTTGACCCCAGCCAGCAGCCGAGCCCCACACTTAATCACTGTCCCACCAGTAGAATTGGGTAGATGATTGGAATGGTAAAAGATAGAGAACTCATGGGTTGAGATAAAGACAATTTAATAGGGAAAGCAACAGCCACACACACAAGCAAAGCAAACCAATGATTTAATTCACTGCCCCAAGGGCAGGCAGGTGTTCAGGCATGCCCAGGTAAACTGGGCTCCATTATCTGCAATGGTGACTTGGGAAGAGAAACACCATCACTCCAAACATGACCCCCCTTCCTCCTTCTTCCCCCCACTTTATATACTGAGACAATGCTACGCGGTCTGAAATATCCCTTTGGTTGGTTGGGGTCACCTGTCCTGGCTGTGTCTCCTCCCAGCCTCACCTGTACTCCCAACTTCCTTGCTTGTGCAGCAGGATGAAAAACAGGAAAGACCTTGGTTCTGTGCAAGCGCTGCTCAGAAATAACAGAAACCTCTCTATTATTACCCCTGTGTTCAGCACAAATCCAATACACAACCCTATATCAGCAAAGAATGTTAGCTCTATCCCGCACAAAAATCCTCAAAATCCTTCTTCAGTACATTTCTCTCCTGATTTCTGTTATGCCTTACTGTCAGAGCCTTCATTTCAATCTTTAGTCCAGGAAGTTATTTCCCTGGAACATTGATTGAGTCCACTCTTAAAAAAATAATTACATTTTTTAGCTCAGGCATCCCAATAATAAAGTATCCCTAAACTGTTCTCATAGCTTTAATATGGTCTGGCTTCTAATCATTAAAATCTCTTCTGTGCCCCCAGGAAGTCTGCTGAGGTTCCATTTCTGCAGCTGGGTGTAGTCATGCTTCTCCTCATAGTGCTGGTTATTCCGCTGGCAATTCAGCTCCGTAGTATTTTCCCTGCTGTTATGTCCATCTCAGCCTCAGGTGTAGCTTAGAAAGATTCATCAATGTGATCTGGCAGGCAGCCAATTTCCTGAATCAACTCAAGGGTCAGTTTTCAAGTTTTTACTCAAAAGCAGGTCTTACTAATGCAAAATTGACTCTTCTTGATGTGAATGTGAATTTCTGGCCTTGTCTTCTTTTCTTTTACATTATAATCCTGTTTTCATGTCTTCTGTAGTTCATGCTCCTCCTGGCTCTCTCTTGCTATCATTGATACACATTTTTCTTTTGTGAGTAGCACTTTTTTTGCTTGGTTGGCTTTTTATTTTAAATGTGTTTATTTAGACAGTCATTTGTTAATTTGTTGTTCCTGATATTTTCTTTCTTCTTTTTTTTTTTTTTTTTTACACTGCCAACATCAAATCCCAGAAGCTGGCGTGATCACTCCTTCATTCTTGTTCTTAAAAGAAACATGACCATCTTGCAAAATTGCTTTAAATAAAAATAGGGATTAATATTGCCCTTGTGGGGAGAAGGTACATACTACAGTAACAGTTTTGAAATTTAAAATAGGTAAAAATAGATAATATAAGTAATAGCATTTAGTCCAAAGAAATTATATTGAAAGATAAAATTAAGAACAATTTAAGTTGAAGGATTTTGTTACCATTTCCGAGCATACATAGGTCTCACAATGTAATTTTTGTGGCCACCTGTTACATTCTCACAGAGTATCTAGTTGTACAGAAATCCTATTTTTCAGAGTAGTTTTAATAGAACACAATTATTATATAGCTATACAATATCTATCATCTTCAAAAGGACTGAACTCTTAAAATTAAGGTCCTTAGAAATTAGGTCTTTATCATTTGCAGTTCTGATCAATGAAGAAAATGAAGATTTTTGCACTTCAATTAAATAAAACCTGTTCCATGCAGCTAATAAATAGCATTCAGCCATTCAGAATATTTTTTCATGGGTTTTTTGGGGGGGTGGTTTGACAGTAAATTTTTTTTAACAGCCATATCTTAAAGAAAAAGTTGCTAGAGAATAGCTTGACACAAATATTCTTCAAATCATGGACAACTGTCGAATGTGCAACAAAGAGGCACATTTGAAAAGGAAATTATAATTATTCCCCTTGTACAAGCTAGACAGTTGTACTTCTGAAACACCAAGGCTTTTAAGTGGGAGCTAAATTAATCTTTATTAATCCTTGTTATCATGATTGCATAATGTCTGGATTTAAATGTCTGATGTACAGCATTCTCTTTCCTGCATCTCTGGTAATCAGAAGTGTGAAAATAAACCTTACACTTTAAAAGAAACACTTCATTTGAAAAAAAATAGATATAATCATCTGTATTATTAAAAAAAAGTTTTACTTCACACAAGAATAAATATACAGCATGTCAGAGTTTCAGACTTGCTATTTTATGTTAAAATATGCACTGCTACATGTCAGAGCTGTGAAAATGGGAGGTAAAACAAGAAGGCACTTGGCCAAATAGTTATAGCAAGATTTCTTTTCCATTAAGATTTTTATTTTTGAGAATACTGCTTCTACAATTTAATTACAGCATTTAAAACACTCTCTAAAATGGTCTCTGTGTGCCCTACTGAAACTTCAAACTACCCTAATTAATGATTAGATCAGAGTCAAAAACAAAAACAGGTTTGAGTTTGGGTCTTCTTGGGCTTTTTTTACAAGCTTCTAAACTGCAGAAATGAGCCATAATTCAAATAACCATTTTCAAACAACAGATACAGTGTATAAAGACATGCAAAGTACTTTCTACAGACACATCATTAGTTAAGAGTTAGCTTTACACTAACTTTACCATTGTAAATCTAAATTTTAGGAGAAGAGGGGTTCTAACTTTACTGCAAACATGTTCTACCTAAAAAAGCTTAAAGAGAGTACTCAACTGGAAAAGATTTCTTACTTAAGTATGTTAGTTCTCAGAAATGAGTGAAGAGTTCAGGTTTAAAAAAAATACTGTCAAAAGAATATATTTCCCAATGTGTGTTTGGGCTCTTAAAATAATATTAAAAGTTAATTAAAATTATTATAGTCTTAAATTCATTTGGTCTTGCAGAGTATGAGGAAAGAAAGTATATTTCTCTCACTCACACCCTTAGGTATATAGCTGTTTATTTGTTTGTTTTGATTTATGATGTTGTGAGAAGTCAAATCAAACTGTAGTTTCACACTATATAGATGAAATGTATTATATAAATAACTGAAGACATATTTCCAGAGAAATATTGATTATTGACTTCTGTTTAGGCAATTATGCTGATACAAGATTTTTACTAATTTAAGGGCAATGTGCAGTGAAAAATGTATATTTACTGTTTAAATGATAATACAGACCTTGTGCAAATGTCTTTTACAGCTTTTTATGTCTCCAGTGGCTTATTCATGATCCATTACTGTTTCAAGTTTCTCTAATAAGTGGCTGCGTCTTAAAGGTTGACAAAATATGTTGGGGAAGAATAGTCACATCTACAGTGACATAACAAGCTGTTCTTGGGAACAACTTTCATAACACTAATGTAGCTTAGATTAGATGCAAACTAGCTTCATTTCTATAGCCTATATGTTGTATCTCCAATGCACTGCCGAGCAAGGACTGCCTTGGCAATGGGTACGTCATTGTCTGCCTTGCAAGCCACTGGAATTTCCTCCAGTATTCATAACACTACACGTGACCTGTGAGATCTTCTCAGCATCAGGTTAAATACCACTATGGAACATGCAGTGCACCCCATAGATTTTGTAGCAACAGAGCCTTTGAAAGATTACCAAATTCTCATATTCTACAGTTTTTAAGTGTACAGCAAGAGTAAGAATCTTCACAAAGATCTTCCAATTAGAAAGCTAGGAATTATGTTTTCCACTGAAACAAATACCAGTTATTTGTCGTCCTATTTACTGCAGGAAGCTTATACATACATGAGGGATTTCATTGGCTTAAAGTGGAAAGGTCATGCCCTTTTTAGAAGGGCATGTGATGATAGGACAATGAGGAATGGCTTTAAACTGAAGAAAGGTAGGTTTAGATAAATCATAGGAAAAATATACTTTCATTTATTCACTTTGAGCCTGGTGAGGCACTGAAATAGGTTACCCAGAGAAGCTGTTGATGCCCCATCTCTAGAAGTGTTCAAGGAAAGGTTGGATGATTCTTGGAACTTGGTCTAGTAAGAGGTGTTCTTGCCCATGCCAGAGGGATTGAACTAGATGGTCTTGAAGGTACATTCCAGCCTGAATTATTCTATGATTCTGTGGTTGCATGTAATTTCAAGCCACATAACAGCCCTGATAAACTCAATCCTGAAGTCAATCACTTCAACAAAAATACCATTGTCATTCTCCCATTGGTTTTCATGGTTTGTCCATTTTTACTGTAGCACTTATGAATGTTTCCTCTTGGTTCTATATAAACTTCTCACCTTTGAGTTCATTCTTCATAACCCAGTAGAACTAAGTACTTTTCTCTTAAGAATTGTTTAAGAACCTAATGATTTGCTATAATGCCCTAAGAGTCTGAGAAGACATATTCTCCTCTTGTGTGCTTCTAGTTAACCTCCAAATTAAGTCAAACAAATTGCTTTGAACCGCTTCATTTAAACCACTCTCAGGGGACTAAAAGTGCCTATGAAGCCAGATAACCCCATTTCATTTAAAAGGAAGTCATAAACAAATTGGCATATTTGTTTCTTGAATCTTTTTTCTCACATGTAGTGCATGATGAAAACCCATTTTAATGTGAAGGCAAATATGCTAGATTAAGCTAAATCCAGAGATGTTTTACACCAGTTTGTTCTGATTTTATTTAGAGATATTCTACTCTACTGCTGAAAGTGTTAATACAGTAATTACATAAGTTTTCAATTAAGAAACAAAAACTAGTAGAAGACCACTGAATTTTGTGCATGTGAACATTGATTAGCATGGTCACTGTATTCAGAGTAAAGTTTTGTTTACATTTTGCATGCCCCAGCTTCCATCTGTACCAGGTTTTGTACATGTGAAACCTAGGGTCCCCAATATATTTCTGCAAAATATGTTAGAATATTAATGCAGGTTCTCAACTGAATTCCAATTATGATTAAATCATAGATTTAGTTATATTTCACTTGAAATAATAAAACCTTTGTTTTTTCAAGTATGCTGTAGGTATGAAGTGTTCTGTATCATTCATATTCCTTTTTTTTGGACTGTCTCCATCATTCCTTGTCAACATATTAGAGCTGCTGAAACTTTGTTAGTAGACTGGAAAATTATTCATATTTTTGTATGTGGTGGCATAAGACATAGGAACAACTGTGTATAACTCTTCTTTTATTTTATTTTTACCCAAGAATCTGAAATTAACATCTCATTTTCATTTTGTGTGGATATTAATAACATGATATTACCTGAGAAAACCATACTGCTTGTTTAATGCAAAATGGATAATCCCAAATGTCATGAAGAAAAAAAAAAAAAGAAAATAAACAAGGGAAAGTTTGATTAAAATATCATCACATTTATTTCTCATATTTTTCCACTTTCAAGAGAAGTCACTGTATTACAAAACTGAGACTTTAAGCTCTCATCTGTTTTACTAACTAGCTTTTTTTCATGCATATATATAGCATGATCAGATAAAACATTTGCTTAAACATGCATCAGAATATTTCCAGGACTGTGAGATGTCATTCATTGTAAGAAACACCATTGTTTTCTAATACTGAGATCTATTCAACCTTCCTACCTTAATATGAATTATTATTATGAACTTTCAAAGAAAACTTACAGTCTAAAATACTAAACTACTTGACCTTGAGGAAAAATAAAAGAATCACTATCAGTAAATACCTTCAGAGTTTGCAGAAAAAAATTAGAAGAAAACTTGGGTACTGAACCTTTAAATATGAGTTTGTTTAGTAACTTCAAAATATTAATAATTAAAAAAAGCTCTTCTTGGTCACTTTGCACCTTCTCCTTGGCTAAATTGGACACTCTTGCTGCAGCTATGATATCATGTTGCTTATTTGGAAACTTGACATATGTCACACTGAGGACAAGAAGATTAAAGTGCTTTCCTTTTCCACTTTTTTCCTGACAATTAATTCTATATTGCTTCAAGACCTAAAATATGCAGCTTGCTTAATAATGCTCTTTGAACTTTGTAATGATTGATCTATTGCAATTAAACTTTGAACTCTGAATATTACCAGGTCATCTTATTGTTGGCAGTAGTAGACCTGTGAGTCCTCCTTAAAAAGAAATCCTATGGCTAAGTCACTGATCCAAGAGAGGACAAAAATAATATCCTCTAAATGATCAACAATACCCTCCCTTGCAAAGGGAAATTAAAACATGGAAAATAATACTCTCACTGAAATGGGAACATATTTCTAATTCAACACTTATTTGTGCTATTGCTGTTATTAAATAGCTCGACAACTTTGTATAATATTTCAAAATAAAGCAAAATAAACAGAGTGTTGTGCTAGAAATCAGCACAACAAGAGCTTTGACACACCATTTTCTTAAAAATTTCAAATTCTGACACCAAAGAGCATATCCAAGCTCTTCAGTCACACTGAGACATAAGCCCCTGTGCCTACAAAGAAATTAATTTAGTAGTTGGGAGACTCAGATGAGATGTGGCAGAGAGAAATTCAAGATTTTCTTCAGCATCAGAATTAGGCAAAACATGTCTTTCCCTTCTCGCTGGGTCCTCTGAACACTGAAACTTGGTGGTTTTCTCTAGTGCCATACAAATTTCTTTCTAATTAGCTTTGATTTTTCTCTCAGTATTTGAATAATAGAAACTTTCATGCTTTCTCAAGAAATAGAATGATTGTTGTTTACCTTCCTGCCACAGCAGGAAGCCATTCTAATCTTAGATTTTTACTACTTTGATTAATGATAAAAGCTCAGATAATAGCGATACTTTCTTCTGAATTATTGGCTGAATTGTGTGTTCCACAGTGATTTTGAAATATGGAAAAAGGGGTCTAACTTATTTTTTGCTTTAATTCTGTGCTGGTTTGAAAGCAAAACCAGTGAAAGACTCCCAAATCAGAAACACAATTTTAATAAGAGAAAAAGAAAAGAAATAAAAGAAAGTAAAATAAAATAAAAGTAATAGTACAAAAACCCACTGATAGAGTCAGAATACAACCTGACACCCTGTTAGGGTGGTAGCGGCAGTCCAGAGGAGATGGTCTTGTCGAAGCAGTGATCCCTGTAGAAACATCTGGTAGCTCTTGTCTCCTCTGGGATTCCAGTGGGTAAAAGCTGCCTGTGCTGTCTCAAACCTTGGATTTATCCAGGTGGGAATGTTTGGCTCCTCCCCCTGGGCAGAGCATCTCACAATGGAATTATCTCATTCTATGAGTCATACAGTGGGCCCTTAATGGCCCATTAAACAGAGATAACTCCCATTGGAAGTTATCTATGAGTCATGCAGCAAGGCATTGTTAGGGTCGTTAACAGAAGATAAGGAAAACACTGCCCCACCTTGGCTCCAACGGCTCATGGGGATAGAATACATACCTTGGGCACAATTTTACATTGTAACCTAGGACAAATTCTAAGTACTTAGAAGTTAATATTGTTAATCCAAATTATTTATATATGAAGAAAGAATAGCAATTTTACCACTCTGGATTTTCCTAATATTTTCCCAGAATGTCATATCTTTAGATGAACCTATTCAAATATGAGAATGATCAAAAAATCTAGAGAAGACAATAGACAATAGATTTCCTTAGAGGCCTAATACTCTACTTACTTTAAAACACCTCAGAAAAAGAGAGGAAGAACTTATAAAAGAAGAAAAAAATAGTGCTTCCTCAACTTTGCAGTATGTTTCCATTTTCCACTCAGAGAAGATAAAGTATTAGTTTTCATCAAAAAGATACAAATATAATTTTCTCTAAACAGGTCAAAGCAATGCAGCTTATTTTTGTGACTTATGAAATCCAAAGGTTGTGCCTCACTTTCCCTTCCAAAATATGTCTGCACATAGTATAGATAGAAAGCATATAAAATCTTAAATTTTTATCATATCTTCTGTTGCATAAATGAATTCTTACTTTTTCCTGATTGGGTCTTCTATGCAAAATCGTAACTTGGAAGATTTTGTTGCTGCCATACTTTTTCATTCAGCCCTATCCTGGCTGCTGTTTTGCTGGGAGTCAACTCTGGGCTGAGTTCCTCAGGATAGTTTGGATAAGCTACTTTGAAAATTACTATCAGATTTCATTTTTCTTTACAAGCAACAAACAGAGCTATGCAGCTTCAGATTGAAGAACAACATTTTTAAAAAATGGTTCACAAAGAATGAACCTCCCCACAAGAAACCTAATGTTTTCTCCTATATTGTACATTAGGAAACAGGGAAAAAGAAATGTAACCCTAACCACCAAACCACTCACAAAAATAAAAACTAAATCATAGAAGAAGACATCATTTCTGAGGAGAAACAAATCATACACACTTATGAATTATTCTCTTTCAGATGACAGTAGAAGAAGAAATTAATTGTGACACCATGTATTACATGTTTACTCAGTACTCAATGTAAAAGTATCATATAGTTTTTTTTTTAACCGCAACAAAAACATTTTATAGACATTTAATAATAGCAGTTGATATTCCATTTTTCTTGTTAGTTTTCCCAAAGGTAAACTTGTCTTTGAGAATTGACAGTGCTTTTTATTATCCATATAGATTATAAGATTATAAGTCCTATACGGGACTATTTTAAGATTATTTAAAACTTGAAGGTGTTTTCTAAATGAATTGTTTCCTTGAATGAGTTCAAAGTCACATTAGGAAAAAAATAAGAGCAGGTTTATCTTTAAGAGTGGGATATCTCCTCAACTTCTGGAAACAATTCGGTTTACTGGAGAATAGCACAGAGGAAGAAGAAATTAAAAATCAACTCTAGGCTTCTAGGGTAAATTCTCAGAAACCAGCCTACTCACAGCCTTCAGTAATGAGGTCACTGGAGAAGTATATTCTTGATCAAGAAAATGCACAGCAGAGTGCAATAAGAGCATCTAATTTCCTACACTTTTCCACTTTAACCACAGCAATTTTTCCTATATTTTATCCACATTAGACAGGAAGCATTAAAGAAATCACTTGATCAGAAAGCTTACCAAACTTACATATTAGTTTTCCAAGACAAACCTTTACTTGCAAAAGTATACAACAGTTAGAATGCCTACAGTGAGAGGTTTAATTATGTAAGATATTTTTAAACCTCCCCAATGTATTTAATTTTACTATTAAAAGAAAAATCACACTTACTAATTCCTTTTTTTGTTTCCATTATTTTCAAGTTATTTCATGGATAATATATTTTAACAATAATCAAACACTATTCTTAAATGAAATTATTCCTTCTAGTGCCAAAGCATCATAGTTTCAATGTCTTTAGGGATACTTTTCTGTGTTTCAATTCTAGACTTATTTAACTTTGCTTACATAGTCAATATTCTTAGGCCTGGCACACACCACGTTAGCCAGCTAAGACTGGCTAGCGCATCACTGCTTGTTCCGAAATAATTTGAGACTGAAAGCTTGTTTCATCTTTCTTCCCCTGTGCACTGACTCACCTTCCACCTTTACAAGAGATATGTTATTATCTTGTTCAGTTGACTTTACCACATCAGCTCTGACAGGAAGATAAAGTTTCCAGTACCATAGTACATGTCATTTTTCAAGAATATTTTTCTGAAAGGAACATAAATATGAATTACTTCTTAAAACTTCCTGCCATAGTGAAAAGACTTTTCAGGAACTGAAGATATTTTTGTTCAATCTTGAGGAAAGGCTTCAATTTTCCAAAGTGATTTTAATCAATGAGGAATTATACTGAACAATGATGAACAGACATACAACTACCATACACAGACTGATAATAAAGATGAGGATAAGACAGTTTTGCATAATAAATATTGTGCATAATGAAGACAATATACACACTAAAGGCAGAGTGGACATCATTCCCTCTACACAACTAATACACTCACTTTTCAACTGATGCTCAAGTAATTCAAACCATTATCAAGTTTTGTAAAAACAAATGTAATTTAAAAAAAAATCTACTATCTTACATAAAGTTGTATATCATCTGGTCTGTCAGTGAGCTTCCCTTAATATGTTTTCTTTGACCTAACAAAATTAACAGCCCAATTTAATGTGCACGGTGTAAGATATGACATCCTCTGTGACTAGCATTATAGAAAGTAATATTCAAATAAGTATATTATCTGCTGAGTTTGAGAGAGGACTTTATTAGCCAGTTTTGGTAGAAATTTATTTTGAAGATTGAGATACATATTTTATATTTAGATGGACATTGGGTTGCTAAGGAAGATCTTCCTAGATCAAGGGAAAGTACCCTGTGCATAGACCTCCCACAAAGACTCTACATCACTTTTTTTTCCTTCTATTTTTTTCATAAAAATAAAGAAAAACCTTTTCTGCTAATGATAAGTGCTGGGCTTTATTTTCAGCTCTCTGTGACCACAACAGTTTGACATAATTTAGAACTGACCTTCACGTGTTCCAGTGGGATAGCTATAGATTGGAATGTGCAAAGACACACTTTGAAACCATTTACATTAAAATTGTTATGACTGTAACTTGGTTAGAGCTGAGATTTTAGCTCCTTGCTCTTATTTTCAGGAATAAGAAAGGGGGAAATGGTAAGAAGACAGGGAAGTCCCATATAGATGAATTGTCCTTTTTTTTTTTTTTTTTATATTGTTCTATAGAGTGTAAATGAAGATGAAATTTTCATCTTTGATGAGTATTTACCACAAATACCTAAAAATGAGCATATCTGACTGAATAATCAGAAAAACAAAACAAACAAACAAACAAACAACCCAAAAAAACCACTTGATAGTTTAACAAGATGAATGGAAGAAGCAATTGTCACTAAGGACTGAGGGACAGAAATGCTGAATCATAAAACCAAGCTGGTTCTGCCAAAAACCCAGCAAAATATGAGAACCTCAGATTTGTGGTAACTTGGACTTGAGATTTCCCTTTGGTAGGGCTGTCTGAGAGCCAGACCTCCCTATCACCATCTGGCTGTATTCCACCTGGATGCTCAATTCAATCCAGCTGTGGTCTACCGGCTATCACATCATCAGACTGTGGAGCCAGATCCCTGAACAACTTCACAGCTCATTTTTACTAGGACTTCCAACACATGTGGGTTCCTTGCTGCTGTCTAGTGGTATAAAGCCTGAAAATGCACAGACATGCTCTAAGAAGTTAATGTTTTTTTCTGAGTTTTCTGCTTTGAATTGCTATTTCACTATCTGAAGATATTCTGGTTAACAAAAAGAATTAAAAGTCTTAGATAACTTTGGATCGAAATTGTGTTATGAAATTATAGATAACAAAGAGGTCAAGAAAAGAATTTGTGTTTTTTTAAAAAAGAACTACAATAGTATAAAGATTAATTAAAATATACATTTAACATCTGTACTGCAAAGCTCACACCTTTAAAACTTTTTTTCCTTTCAGTGAAAGCTCTGAAAGCTCTGCTGTCAGTGCCCAGCTGCTCAGGGTGGTTTGCATATTCCAACGTCTTGTCTTTCCTTCCCCTTCCACCTACACTGACACATGTATCACCTGCATATCATCAGATGCATTGACTTCCAGTTCTTCACTCAAAATTAGAGAAGACGCTGCACCAGAGGAGGTTCAGGTTGGACACTAGGAAGAATATCTTCACTGAAAGGATTGTCAAGTGCTGGAACAGACCTTCCAAGGAAGTGGTGGAGTCACCATCCCTGGGAGTGTTCAAGGTACAACTCTATGTGGAGTCTAGTGCCATGGTTTAGTTAACAAGATGGTGTTCAGTCAAAGGTTGGACTGAGGACCTTGGAGGCTTTTTCTAACCTTAATAATTCTCTGAATTTATGACAAGATAGGAATTAGATAGGAAGCAAGCAAGAAGATATTTCTTACAGAATGCAGTAATGAAACATAAAGTTGGAATTTTATACTGTGAAAGTTTTCAAAAGAGGATTGGTTTTTCCTATTTGTGGTAAAATAGCATGACATTAGTATCAATAAAATTATCAGGAATTCTATTAATTTCTTTCTCATTATTGTCAGAGTTCTTGGTAGGCAAACATCTTTTAATATCTTGATCATCCCCTGAGGTAGTCCCATCCCCCCTCCCAAAGTTTTTGATAATGATCAAAACTTGTACAAAGAAGCTTGTAAGCAGTCACAATACCTTTATTTGCAAGAGAAACTTAAAAACTACATTCTAAAATTAATGTGTATAATGAAAAGAAGAATTCTAAGTAGGGTTCAAATTCTTTTATCTTCCTCAATAAGAGAACTCATTTATGTTATGAATAGAATGGCTTGAAAAACTGTATCATAATCAAAAATAGTAATTAAAAAAAGAGCACGAAACCAAAAAACCCTGTATTTCTTTTAGGTATCAAACATCTGCAGTGCTTTTGTTTTTCATGTATCTATAGTTAAGATTAACAGAATGTGACTTGATTCTCTCCCTCTGGAAAAAATATTTCAACTGTTAGGCAAATTCTATAGCAGAAGCACTTAGCTCTACCTAATGTAACATTTGAAATTTCTTTTGAATTATGTCATCCACCTTCTGCCAAAATACATAATCCTGAATTAGCAGTTAGAGAAGTGACCTCTGTCTCTTCCTCATTAACACATTTCAAGTGTTCTCTGTGTAGTATGTACAATGTAATTGGCATTAATACTTTTACGACTACTGTAAGACATTTGATTTTGTTTTACTATAATCAGCAAAATAGTCTCTTTCAAAATGTAAATTCCTCTGGAAACACTGAGCACAGCTAGTGTTAATTGTGCCTTGCCTAATGAATATTTTACCTTACATTAATATACTATACACTGATTTTTACGGCAATAGAGAGGGAAATGTTCAAATCACATCCAAGCAATGATTCATGCAATCTTAGTGTGAATGATTATATGGAATATTTTACTCTTGAAAAATGCTTATTACATCCTACTAACTAAGAAAGAGCAGATAAGATTCTTAAGTGGCTAAAAATAGGCGAGATAAATCTTGTCCTTATATTCTCTTTTGAGTGAGTGGCTTAGGATCACTCAAAGAATCAATGTCAAAGGTATTAGCAAAAATGTCTCTAATATGAATTTATAAAACCATAGCTTTTTAAATAAAAATGTTTAAAAACAGGATCAACAGCCTATTCATATCTTTATCCAGTCTTTCTGTCTCAGAAAAGCTCATAATTTAGTAAAGTTAAATACCAGCCAGCCATCTAAACCAATCAGAATATATTATGGAATTCCAACAGCACGCTACTTCTGATGCTAGTTGAAATATTAAATGAGTAATGTAACAAGTCTGTAGGTTGCACTTGTCAAGCTTTTTTCTTTTTTCAGATGTCCCAATCCAAAACACAAATAGTATCAGACAGATAAGAAGCAAGGAGAAAAAACTTCTGAAATTGCTGAAAGTCCTAATTCTCAGAACTCATGTGCTCTTTCTAAAGAATTTCACTACACCAGTTTTATTTTTCAGATGTGAGGTGGTATGACAAATGTGCACTAAAAATATCCAAGTATTTAATAAGAAAATTATGCAAAATGACACTGACTAGAAGGAAAAATATCTATTTTTAAATGTGATTACCTGCCAACAGAACAGAAGACCATATTACCAGACAAAAATTTAAAAGGCACAAGGCAGAACACAGAAACTGGTCTTCACCTATTATGATCCTTGGTTAATGTAGCTGAATTTTCTGAAGAACATTGTGGGGAAGGACTATCATTTTGGTTTATCAAAAATCTGTTTGCATTTCTACCACCAGTCTGGTGTCGGTTGCCATATATTTCCTTTTTCAACACTCACATGTCTGTTGTTATTTTCTTATTCAATATTTCTGTTGCTTCTTAGCTTAATTCTCCAAGCATTCTCCCCCATCTTCCTATACTTAAATCACCTATGCCAGATGCTCATTCAGCCTGTATACTATATACTTTATTTCAATGCTGGCTTCTCTTTTCTCTTTATTCAAACCAGCTTTTGCTGCTTGGATTCTGCAGATACAGGAGGGTGCGAATAATATAACTTACTTCCTATGTTTTCAACGTTTGTATGCAAGATGGCTTGAAGCCTCTGGAAATAGTTAAAAAAAACTCCAGTTCACATCACTGCAGTGTTTGGAGATTTTTTGATGAGAAAATTTAGGAAGCCTCCAGCAAACTAATTTTATATCACCTTTTCATTTGGCCAATATTTTGTAGATTTTGATAAGATCAGTAAAACATTCACCCAATGAAAGAATAATAATTTGAAAATGTCAGGTTTCCTACTTTCAAGTAGGGGGGTACTAGCACTGTTAAATGGAAAGGTCAGTAATCTCTTTTATGTATTGATTTTTCTAATAGGCATAATAACTTTTTTCCCCTATGTGGCCAGCAGTTTGAGAAAGGTGATTCTGCTCCTCTGGTCTTGTAGTGCTGCATCCAGCTCTAGGGTCCTCAGCACAGGAAAGACATGAACATGATGGAGCAAGTCCAGAGGAAGGCCATGAAGATGATCAGAGGGCTGGAGCACCTCTCCTCTGAAGACAGGCTGAGAGAGCTGGCTGTTCATCCTGGAGAAGGCTCTAGGGAGACATTATTTTAGCCTTTCAATATTTAATATTTAGTTTATAAGAAAGATGGAGACAGATTCTTATGCAGGATCTTTTGTGAGAGAAAAAGAGCTTGTGGCTTTAAACTAACAAGTAGAATCAGACTAGATATAAGAAATAACTTTTTTTTGCAATGAGGATGGTGAAACACTGGAACAAGTTGCCCAGAGAAGCTGCAGATGCTCCAACTCTGGAAATATTCAAAATCAGATTGAATAGGTCTCTGAGCAACCTGATCTCATTGAAGATACCCCTGCTCATTCCAAGAAGGCTGGACTAGATGACCTTTTAAGGTCCCTTCTAACCCAAATTATTCTACAAATAATTTTTTAAAATAGAAGAGTTTGAATATTTCTGCTTTGGCTTTGTTAATAGGTCCTGATGCAGACAGCAACTCTTTTTAAAATTAAAATTGTCATGTAGAAAGGCTGTAAAGAATACAAGAATACTTTTTGTTTTACTTTTTAAGAATCAATGCACATTACAAATTAACAGGAAAATTTACTTACAGATATAGAATTAGTTACTTTGATCTCACACTGATTCAATTAAAAAAAAATCAGGCATAAATGTAAAAAATCACTTTTATAGTGCAAAACTTCCAGATGATTCTTACAGCAAATCTTTTTTCAGTTATTTTCTAGTATTTTAAGAAATGCTAATAAAATAATTTAAATCACAAAGTCATGCCACTTCAGATTTTTGAAACGTTCATAAGAGACTGCCAATTTTTTTTCATTGAACCAACCACCATTATCAAAACTAACACAAGAAATCACTCTATCTTAATTTCAAATATTTAATCAGAATAATGTGTGTCGTGGGGAAAACAGATGCACTCCTATCTGTCAAATGTCTTCAAATCCATGGAAAACCAATTAGACTGAAAACAGTACATGCTGCATACAAAATAGAAAATGTCCTGCAAATTTATTGTTGCAACACTTATAAATTTCATGTGCAGTTATCCAGGTTCAGTGCCTTCCTCTGTCCAGCTGTTGTACAGTAGCAATATCTGTCATTTAGAACTTTCTTATATTGACACCAAAATTCAATTTCTCCATATTTGTGCAAAGTATCAATCCCCCTTAAATCATGTACTTTCTTTTCATTATATAAAAATTATTATTATTTCCACATTTTATTAATATCCCCTGTACTGTCTCCTAGGTAAAAGATTAATTACTTGGCTGTGATTCATAAGAATAGAGCTGCAACTAAATTACCTATGTGGCATGTCAACCCCTTCTTTTGTTATGTCATGACGTACTGCCATTTAAGAGTGGAAAAAAAGAAGTGTTCATTTTCCTGTAAATTGCCATGGTCACATCTTGGGAATAGCATCAATAACCCAATCAAGAGAAGATTATTAATCTGCAACAAATGTTTTCTGTCATCAACAAGCTTCATCTTTAATGCCTTCTTCACTTCAGTGCTCATTAATTATATTTAGGTCAGCTATACTTGTGCAGGCCTTTCGCAACAGGAAGTATTATTTTCTGTTTCAAGTGGGTAGGGAAAGGAATAGATCTGCAACTAAATAAAACAAAATATTGACTCTCATTTCTGAAAAAAAAAATGCATTTCTATAACACTAATTTTTGCAATAATGCTATACATGGGAGGGTCCATGCACATAAAGGAAGTTTTCACTCTTTTAATTAAGGAAAATTTAGTCACTTCTCAAATATCAAAGAAACAAGGACAAGTTTGTGAGGACAAGTTGGGGTGAGTTTGGGGGGCTTTTTATGGTGTAGGGGACTGGGGTTTGGAGGATGATTTTTTCCCACTATGGCAGTGAGAAATATAATATTTTGCATTGTGTGCCAATAAACTGTCCTGATATTCCTAGCACATATTTAAAAAGCTGAAATATTGAAATCGCACATATCAAACAACTAACAGAATCATTGTATTATTTGATTGACCTTATCTGCAGTCACTGTCGACCTTTTTATCAATTTAGGAAATCTGAGTATTGAGCTAAATTGACTTTAATACAATTTAGGGCTCACTGTCATTGCTTAAAATCTTGGGCACTTTTATATATGATAAAATGCTTTTCATCTAACCTTTCCTATCTCTTTATAAATATCTGTCTAAATATATCTTTAATGTCAAAAAGCTTGTTTTATAAATCGTTTTGCCTCGTAATCACAGAACCTGGTCATCATCCTCTCTTTTATATTAGAAACACTGCACTCCTCCATTTTTTTTATATGACATCTTTTTATAGTTCCTCTACAGTATATATAGTTTTGCTGATTTGAAAATTTCGAATAATTCCTTACTTGCAAAACAATGCTTCCTTACACTTTTCTATTCTGTTTTTTTGTTTGTTTTTTTTTTTCCAAGTGGTACAGTCTGATTATTAAGGGGAAGGGAGACTATTTACAAGCCAAATTATTCTAGATTTAGTTTAAATTTCAGCTTTTATTTTAAATATTAGGGGGTTTTTAAATGTGGCCTTTTTAAAGAGTCATAAACAGTAATTACATTCCTTTTTCTAAGTAGAATATATCTTCATTGCATAACTTCATTTAAACTTCATTTCTTCACAATGTTGACTTTATTAACAACTTGGCCACCAAACTAAAAGTCAGTGTAATCTCCCTTCACGGCCCATCTCTCCTCATTGCACTTTTCCACCTTTTTATTCTTCTTGGTTTTGGAAGAATAATTTCAGTCCCTCTGAAACACTTAAATTAGTAACATGTAACAAGAGTTAGAAGAAACTATTCTGCTCTTTTAAAAATACTTCAAGCATAGAATCATAAAATCATTTGGATTGGAAGAAAACTTATCTGAATAGCAGAAGAATAAAAAGAATAAGTGAGATATCAGGATATTGGGTGATGTTTTAGATTTTTATCATCTAAATACTAAAGGGAGAAGGGATCATACACTGCTTCCATATTTCAATATTTGCACTTGTATGTTTTGGCCTTATACTTCTACTAGAATGAGAAGTTCAATGATGGTTGAAAGATGGGGTTTTTTTCTCCCTGCTATTTTTCTTTGAAGACTTCAGTAATTAGAGAATGGAATGTCTTTGATGCAACCGTGTAGAAATTAGCTAAATGTATCTGCAATTCTAAAACAGTAATTGTCCTTTTTACTAATGCTAAAAGAAGGGTAAAAAAAAATACACTTCACGGACCTTTTTTTTCCTTATCTGAATTCATAAACTGGCCTTTTAAAAATGCATGATAAGGATTAATTAGCTGGTAGCAAGAGAGTATGAGTTTGGGAGAGATTACACGGCTGAATTGAAGGGATTGGAAGAGCATGTGTTTTAGCTGCTACAAATTAACTGTACATACCAAGGCTAAGTGTAACATTGAGCAACTCTTCTACTTAACCAATTTCAACACTAAGTCAGCTGGATCACAAGACATCCTCTTATTACATAAATAACTGTAGTCTTCATGTAAGGCAGCTGTTTAAAGAATTAGCTATAGCTTAAAAAGTCACATTGTATACTCTTAATGTTTCACATTTCTAAAATTTTAAAAATATTATCAAAACATCCACCAAGGAAATAAAATATGCAAAGTCTAATTGATTAGAGTGGATTCGTATTATGAAGTCATTTTAATGACCTCTAAAATTCCAAAACTGATTCCGGTTCTACAAGGTACTTAGACATATTTAAATGTATGTGCAAAAATAGTTTACCTGATATTTACTCATAAAACTGTATTGTGTGGAGTGGAAAGCAAGAGGTGAAGTAGCCCAAGATAAACAATCTATCACACTTCATTTACAAGAAAGGCAAAAATGCATTACCTCTGCATAGAAATATTTAACATAGAAATATGTGAGTAACTAGCTCTTTAAATCCAAACAAATCCAACTCAGAGTTCAATTCTGTAAGTATTTTCAGAAACTTTACATGCCCTATTTAGAGAGAGCATTTTGATTAAATAATTTTTAAGTCTGATTTGCAGCATGATTTTACCAGATAATTACTTAACATTCTTTATTCATCTTCAGAAACCACTGTTTGGATTGAGAAACATATTATTCTAGGAAAAAACATTGATCAGTCACTTTAATTAAAAAATAATTTTTAGGAAACAACACAGGGGGCCAGTCCCTATGATGAGAGTAAGAGGTGAAGAAAAATAGCAACAACAACAAAAAATAGTTTCTCTGTACACAAGAATGGATATTCAAACCAAAGGGTTTTAATATGCAAGGGAGAAAAAAAGAGATTATAACCACATGTACTACTTCAAACACTTTTCTAAGTACTTTTCCAGAATTCTACCATGCTTATTTAATTTTTTCCATGTTTTTCGTATACTATGATTTTTATATGTATTCAGATGTGTGCTGTGGTAGTTACGAAGCCAAAGTTTAAGCTTTGCTTCAGGAAGCTTAAAACCTCTCTTTGACCACAAGTATGCTATCATTTGAAGATTTCCTTAGTCTTTATGTGGGATCTGTGGGTGGAGAAGTTCAAGATGTAATGATTTATTGTTCTGTGGAAAATGCAAGGGCAGTTTAGACAGACTTAAAGCAGTTCCTTGCCATTTAGAAAACTTTCCATTAGTAATTTCTGTCACCATATAAACCCTCAGAAAGTATGAAACTCTGTCACGTACTGACAGATAGTACTGAAAACAATATAATTTTCGTTTCTGCCAGAAACTAAAATATCCAACATTCTACTGTGGGTGTAGACATACCATTCTAATACCTGAGTCTGAGAATTCTGTTGCATTCCAGTATTACAACTTTTGGTTTGAAAATACAGGATTCCATAGTTGTATCAGCAAGCAATGATCTCATCTAATAATCAAAGAGAAATTGCATTTTTGATACATTTCAAGTTCAGTCTGGAAATTAAAAAATACTTCTGTGGGGAGTGATTTCATAGAATACTTGTAAAACAGATACAGCTGTTACTTAGTCTGAAAATAATGCAACTTTTTAAAAAAAATTAAGTACTGAACACGTGGATTTAAGGTTTTTTTCCAGCAAAATAAAATAATTTCTTCAACTATGTCAGATTTTTTTTAAAACAAAGAATATTGACCCAAATTGTAATGAAATTTTTTACATGGCTATAATTCAGGGAAAATGTTTTGAAACACTAACCAACAGTTACAACAATAAAATGCCATAAATGAGAGATGCTCTCAGGAAGAAAACAAAAAAAGTTACATTACTCTTCAAAAAATATTACTAACCCTATATCTGCTAGAACTTTAGAGTTGTAGTAAAAGCTTTGTATTTAATTTTATCCCTTCCTTTTGTCCAGTTTTTAGAATATTAAGTTCATATGGTCTTACACTTTCACTAATATCTCAGTTGTTGGCAGTCTTTCTGTGTAATCACAACAGCATAGATTGTTTCATAGGATAGGGCTCTTCTAGACAATCACTCAACGCAGAATCATAATTGATTTTTATGGTTTCTTACCTGAGAATCATATTATTTTGGGCCAAAAATTTTTCCTAAAAATATTTGGGGAAAAAAAAAGCACATATAGCGCAGGTGAGTGATTGTGATGTTGATGGAGAACTCTTACAAATGTATGTAGGCTGCAGGTGCTGGATACATTTATGCAGTATGAGGCCATGATTTTTTATAGTACTGGCAGAGGAGTTGAAATGGTCCTTTCTTACTGATATAGATTTAGTATACTGTGTACTGCAACACCATCCAAAGATTTTGAAGTTGTTAAGCAATTTTACAGTCAAGGAAAAGATTAGAGGGAGATATTACTAAATGGCTCAGACAGCAGCTCTTCAGGGAAAGAAAACGGAGGTGTTGACCTCCACTCTGTCTACAGTCTGAATAATAGAATCACAGAATCGCCTGGGTTGGAAGCAAACTTTAATATAACAGTCACCTTAATCACCTAACTTCTTCCTATATTTTCTATATAGTAAGGTGGGGGCCATAAGTGATTTATGGCAGACAGGGCTGCAGAGAGCTGGAGCAGGTTTGAAGACTGTTGCTTTCCTTCACAATTTTTAATATTTGGATGGCAACAATTAGGTGAGGTAAATTCAGGCAATTCAACCTGACAGAGCCATTTGCTCACTGTCCCATAGTGGAATGGGAAGAGAATAAGAAAAGTGCAAAAATCCACAGGTTGAAATAAAGATGGTTTCATAGATAAAACAAAAGCTGTGCACACCACCAAAACAAAGGAAGAAATTAATTCATCATTTCCCATGGTAGACAAGTAGATGCTCAGCCATCTCCAGGAAAAACAGGCTCCATCTTATGTAATTGTTATTTTAGTTTGGAAGAGAGGCATTGAAATTCTCAATATCCTCTCCTTCCTCTATCTTTTATGCAACTTCTTTTACTAGGCATGACACCATACAATACGGGACAGCCCTTTGGTCTTCTAGAGTCAGCTGTTCTGGCTGTGTCCCCTCCCAATTCCTTCCCAGCCTGTTCACTGACAGAGCAGTGTGTGAAGCAGAAAAGGCCTTGACTGAGCAAGCACTGCTCAGCTAAAAATCCTCAATGTGTTGTCAACACTGTTCTCTTCATAAAAACAAGACATTGCCTTGTACAAGCTACTATGAAGAAAATTTACCCTGTCCCAGCCAGTCAGTACCAAGGCATAGGTATCAGCTGTGATGGTGAACATAACGAGTTAATGCTGTGAAGGTTGAAAGCAACAAAGAGCTGTTTGGTCAGGAATTATTGATAAGAAGGTAAAAATTAAATTCTTCAGTGTAAATGTAAAAAATAGCCTAATCTACAACTGTAAAAATCTCCTGTTCTCTTTCCGTATTCCATATTCTGAATCAAAGATACAGCAGCAGTAAACTGGTTGTGAACAAACTTTTTCTTTTTATAAAGGTGACCCTGAAAGCTAGAGATGAGTGCAACTTAATGCGGTATCAGGGCTGTGAATTGAACAATGCCTATAAACAAGAGGCAGGTCTATGATGTGTTGGATGTTCTTTCCACAAACACCAGTCTCTGAAGGATATAAAGCAAAGTCAAAGCTGCCTTAAAGCAGCAGGTGAATGTTTTGCCACCCGAGGGGCTCAGAACCTTTGTGAATCAGATCAATAAAGATTTGGTGATTCAGGAGGACACTTTAACCCCTAAAAATACCATCATTTTAGCAGCAATTCTCAAAGGAAAGCTGGGGAAAGAAACAAAAATCTTGTGGTCAGCTGCTGCATAATCAAGTTGTCTATTAATAAAACTGGGACCTTCTTTTTGTCCTACAGCTCTGTCATATTTTTTTCCTCAAAACATTCCAAAGAAAATCAATAACATATCAAGAACACAGTGATACCTGGCAGTTTAATTTCAGAAAGTCTGCAGATCAATAGCAGTAGACAGGCTTACAGTTCTTCAGAATATTTGTGCAGTAACTAATGCTGGGGTCGGTGTAGGTGAATGTGTGAGGGTGTGTCTGTGTGTCCCAGAGAGAAGCTGAGATTTACATTCATTACTGAGACTTTCTGCAACACTGTATTTCAGTCACTACTTTTACTGTTCCTTTGTGAAAAGGTTTTAGAGCTGGATGTTTTTCACTCCTTCACCTTAAATAGTTCTTTGATTTAAACAGCTACAGAAATAACCTCAGATTCTCTACATTTTAGATTGAAATAGAATTTACACTGAGGTGCTGATTCAGAAGTTTTTAACTCAGTCAAATTTGCCACAGGTTTTTCTACAAGATCTATGCTTGGGATTGAATTATTCCTAATTAATGATGGAGTATTCTGTTATTTTAAAGTGAAAGATAAGGGTTGGTTTTTTTAAAAAAAAATCTTTCTTGGTATAATTTCAAACTCAAATAACTTCAACACAAAAGGTGTTTTAAAGGTCTAATTAAGAAATTTTCTTTATGTTTTGAACCAAACCAATTTTCAATTTCATTTATTAGAAAGAATTATGTAAACAAATATTTAACTGTAAGTGAAAACAAAAAACCTCCTGATACACCAAACAAACATATACCAAATATTTGGCTCTCACCAGAAGCAGCATATTTTTTGCTCTATAGAAAATATGGATAATCATGCACAGATTATTCCAGAAAGCTTTATAAAAGGATAATTTGGATTCATTGGCTGATGAATGATTTTGATCCAATAGATGAATACAAAATCTATAAGTAAAATATAAAATATATTTAATAAAAGATCTACTACAAAAATTCTATACCTGATTCAAATGTTTTGCTTATGGAGAAGCATAAGAAACAAGAACAAATTATTACGAGTCCTGCACTAACATAAAATGAAACATATATTCTCCATTTTCTGGCATACAATATGATTGGGAAGAAGTCAGTTTAAGACAGCCCCTTTAAATATTGGAGATTTAAAAGATTATTTGTACTCTATTTGGGTTTAAAATTTGAAACCTTGGACTGTATATATTGGTTTGGATTTCTCCCAGCTTACTTCCTGTATCTACTATATAGTTAATGAAGAGGAAAGGCAGATTCAGATCATGGTTAATCTCCAGATTTTAGACCTCTCTCATAGAATGAATGAGAAAAATATACTTATAAATGTACTTATACCTTCCCATTGAACTAGACAGGAATGGTAGACCGCCAGATATGAATTGAAACTTACTTTTTCCATTGTACTCTCATATTCGTAACAAAACAAATTCAAAACAGAAAAATTTCCTGAGCAAAGTGTAACCTCACATACTTTTATGCCTTCCTGATTTAGATGGATAAAGACCAGAAAAACTATTATGAGTTCTATGGATGCATCTGTTTTTGCTTGGATCTCTTTTTTTCTGTACTCCATAAATAGGATAGTAGCACTAAAATCCAAATAGAAAGAAAATGGAAAATTTAAAAACTATTTCTGTTTGTTTAAAATGGTTTCTTTCTGGAAGTGGGGAAATGTATATAAATCGGCCTTGATTTCAGGAATACATCCTCCTTAATTTGCATGTCTTCAAAGGAAATTCTGCAAAGCTGCCTCAATCTGAAAAGGCAGCCTGAGTGCTGAGAACAAGAAATCATAATGCTCTAGATGTCACAGACACCTCACCACCTGGTTAACCTTAAAAAGATAAGGAATCTCTTTGACTTTAAAGAGGCAGCTTGTTACTTCAGGGGTAAGCACCTGTCTAGACAGAGTCATAATAACTTTCTAGTACCTAATATCCCTATTATTTGTCTGGAGAAGTCACAGTCAGGTTCAAGCATTCCTGGCACCAGGAATAGGTGTGAGCTACAAGCACAGTAGTTTCAGAATAAGTATGTGTAAATTGATTCACTAGCAGAAAATAGATTTGGACACAGGTAGTTTCATGTAACTGTTTCTTCTTTCATTTCCTTTCACTTTCCACAGACAGATCTGCTTACTGTACTACTTGCTGGTAAAAAAAGCATTTCAGTCCTGTAATAAGTATCTCACATGACTTTTCATTTAGGGAGTCTAACCCCTAAGTCTAATCAGGTAAGGGGAAAATTTCAAAGGCATTAGGGCTATGCTGTCCTCTTCAATGAACTGCACTGATTCATACCAACTGCGTATTTGGATCAAACTCTCATTTAATGGAAGGTACTTCCTCCAGTACCACCAGTAAAATTTTCGAATGTCTCAATCATCCAGCTGCAGAAGAATATTTTCCCAAAATCCCACCATGATTTTCATTGTTAAGAAGGATAATGGGGATAGCAGATGGTGTTTAAGTCCTGTCTCTTAATATAAAAATATAGTTTCTATAATGATAAAATACCCCAAAACAACCAACCAGAAAAATTTACATTAAATTCAGTTTAGTTCTCAATATTTTATTATTTTTTAGGTAAAACATACTATTGTAGCTATAACACTAGTCTGATATTGACATTCAAAAAAGAATTTGTGAATTGTTTCCATTAACAATGAAGTTGTAAATTTGTAGTCAATTTTATATCAGCAAATACTTACACTCTATTATACATCAAACTTGAATTATGTATAAAGCCTCAGGTTTCCTGTTCATGCAGCCACAAATTTTTAAATTAATTTATGATCATCTACACATTTATCACTTACATGTATAAGTTTGTCTTTTTGTCATCTGACTGTAAGGAATTCCCAAAATATACTTTTTTAGCTACTTCAAGACTGACTGACTTACTTGCTCTGCCACCCTCATGAAACCCTTCAGAAGCCTTTAAAAAGTGTCAATATTTTCTCATATTGAATATATCTGCAAATTGTTAGATGAGTTGAGAGAGTAAATGCTTGGGCAATCAGTGCCCTCAGAATGTTGTGAGTATCGTTGACATCGCATTGACATCATGTTTTGTATATATATACATTTCACAGGATGCAGGATGGGTTCAAAGTAAGTCCCTTATTTCCCAGATACACAGGCAAAAAGAGTGTCATGGCATTTAACATTAATTCTGTGACTATTCTGCACTCGAAATTCAGCATGTTGGAAAATAGGATGAACAATAAATTTTGGAAGATGAGTGTTTCAGCTGCAGAAGTACATAGAAATATCCTAGATATGGAAAAAACCCCCCACATATTAACACAAACATAATGAACAGAATGACAGAGAAATTAAAGTTACTAAATGACAAATTGGAAGAAACCAAGTACTAAAGAAAAAAAAAAAAATAAAGACAGATTGAACATGCAGAATGTACTAAAGGAATGCAGCCCTCTCTTTCCTTGAAAAATGGGTTTCTGCTCTGCCTAAAGTAAGGGGAAAAGAAGGAAGGAATAGAATAAAGCCACTGAGAATTTTTTCACCATGACATGAAGTACTCAGAGTATTTGTTATGTTAAATAACATGTTTAAAAAAGGAATAATTCAAAATTATGTAATTATAAATACATGTTAATCTTTGAACTGAATTATTAACTTATGTCTCGTCTCTGACTTCCAATATCTTTTTTCCGTCTCTAAGAACAGGCTGCACCATAGAAAACTCAAAAACTACAGCTGCATCAAGAGGTGTTTTCTTAATTATATTTCTGAAGTAGCATTGCAGCTACTGTAACCACCAAATTTAGATGTTCCAGTATATTGAAAACATCCTTTTCTGTATGTTTTACACACATTCGAAAACAATATTCCTATAAGAATCTTGGTTCCTAAATTTTATAACACACTTCATTTTTTTAATGATGTATGACAATATAGGCATAGGAGACTAATTTTGCATAATTGCAGAGTCGAGGAACTAGATTATAATGCCAGATGATGGATTTACAAGTTTGTTTCTAAATTAATTCCATTCTTGTTTCTTTCTTATATTCTTATTTAATAGCTTGAACTTTTTTGCAGTAAACTGTAAACTCTTGAACAAAGATAAGTGACAGTATGCCCAGTGTTGTCTCACACTGCTAAGAAAATTTGTACATAAATTAAATACGTACTTGATAATAAAAAATTTCAAAAACTGAACACAACACAACTAAAAAAGCAAAGAGATAAAATAAATCACCGCCAACATCACAGCAAAATGAAACAGTAAGTAAATTTAGATACTAATAAATAGCCCACCCTTCTGTTTCATACAGTAACCGCATCAAAAAAGTGTTGTTTGTGAGTAGAATGTTATCCATTTTCTCTACAGGAAACTGAGGCTATATGAGCTGAATACAAAATATGAAAAATGAATTATTCCATATTGTCACTGATATAATATCTTAACTGTCTGGACTGCAAGCACCACTCTCCAACTACAACACACCACAGTGCAATAAAGTTTATCACAAAGGGGAAAGAGCAAGTAGCTCTCGTATTGTTGACACAAAAGGAGAAATACTATGTAATACCACAGAATCACAGTATGGGTAAGGTTGGAAGAGACCACTAGAGGTCATCTTGTTCAGCTGTCCTGCATAGAAGGGCTCTCTAGAGCACATTACTCAGAATTGTGTCCAGACAGGTTTTTAAACATCTCCAGAGAAGTTTCCACAGCATAACTGGATATGCTGTCCTCAGTCATCCTCACAGTAAAAAAAAAATTTTCTTCATGTTCAGGTCCCATGTCTTAAAATTCCCTTTTCCTCACTTTTTCTCCAGCAGATAAATGGTCTGTATTAGCTAATACAGACCTCTGCAGACAGATAGCTATGAGTATATTTCTGTGCAGCATGTTTGTTTTCCAGTTAGACTAATCTTACTCACATTTTGTTCAAGGAGCATCCATGTGCAAATCAGACCTCTACAATATAATATGCAAATGCATATTATGTAGTCCTCTGCTAGGAATAATAAAGATAGGAATGAGGCAGAGCACCAGCTTGGGACCAGTGAAACCTTAGTGCAGCCAGACAAGAATAATTTGAAGATGAATTCAGACAAATCAGCCATGAAAACCCATCTTTTTTTCTTCTCCAGGCCAGGAGAAGTCATCTACTACAGCAGTGCACCTTCAGCACAACTCAGCTCACTCAGTATTTCTGAAAAAATGTTAAATCATAGACTCATAGAAGAATTAAGCTTGGAAAAAACCTTTAAAATTATCAAGTCCAAGATATAGGCTGGGACCAGCATGTTCAACACTAAATCATGTCCCCAAGCGCCACATCCATGAGCCTTTTGAACACTTCCACAGGCAGTGATTTCACCACTTCCCTACACAGCCTCTTTTAGCGCTGCTGTGCTATCAACATGGTTCATGTCAAAAAATCTAAGACAATACCACAGAGACTGCTATCAAACTCCATCCTGTCAGACACAACACAATATTTTTCATTCTTAAAGTGCTGAAAAATTTCTGAAACATATGCTCAATAATTTTGGGAAGCCATTAAAAATAAAGTACCACTAAATTAAAATTAAACAAGAGTTATGCCTATGAACAGTCTGTAACAGTTGATTCTTTAACTACTGACAAAACAAACTAGGAAGAGAAACATCAATAATTTTCAACCAGAAGATATGGCACACTGCCTTCCTAATCATAATTATAATTTCATATTCTTAGAAATATACAGACACTATTAAAAACTCTGGTGAGTGAGGAAAGAGGTAAGTACTAAAGTATTTGTGACAGCCAAATCTGGAGGAAAAAAAAAAAAGGGAAAAAAGTATGTGTCAGACTTCTGCATTTATCTGTTTCTTGTTGGAATAAATTAGGCTATAAGATCTGAATCAATGGCTTGCCAGTATTTATTTTCATTCTGTCCTTATGGGTGGATGAAATGAAGACAATTTTTGAAAGATGTTTCCTTATTTTTAGAAGTTAGTCCATTAAGCATAATCAATGACAATTTGAGAGTCTGGGAAGCATCTGATGCTTAATCTAAACAGATTTTTAAATATTCACGGATTTATTTTAATAGGTGCCTTATAGACATCCAGAAATTAAATTCACATACAAATATTAATTGATTTACAGGACTCAGAAGTGTGCTACTCAGAAGTGTCCTACTTCATAACAAACTATTCTCTCCCAAGATGTAAGTACTGAACATAAAAAGCCACTTCCAGCTAAAATTCCCTTCTGTATCTCAACAGAGAGACTGGTTGCTGACATCACCTACTCACAGCTCTCTGCTGAAACACACACTAGAGACAACAAGGGAATTGTTTAATTCAGAGCAATTTCCCTAGCCATGTTAATCTCTGCAGTCAGGAATTAACCAGAGCATCAACGCTCTCTAACTTTCAAAAGGCTTAAATCACTCCTTTCTAAGCCAAACACAGTAACTTGTGGGTTTCCAGCCCTTGCTCTCTATGATGAAGTCTTCTTTCTTCTTGCTATTACTCCTGTCTCAGCTGTCCTACCTGAGTTTTCTTTTTGACTCCAAACTCAAAAAAAAAGTGGGGTTTTTTTGATTGATTTTATGTTGTTGGGGATTGCTGGTTAATTTTGGGGTATATTGTTTGATTTGTTTGAGTTTTTATTCCTTTTTTTTTTTTTTAAGTTATTGCTCATCCACAAAGTTCTTCTCTAGTCAATGGTTTATGTCACCACTCTGTTTCTTCTCTGCACCATATCCTTTCTTTTCCCATCCCTCTTTTATTACAATGCATAGCTGGTTGAGAGGAGTTAAAAGTTTTGCTGGCAATGGATTCCGAAATAGTTGTTGCTAGACTTTTCCCATTATATGTATTAACCACACACATTTCCATGACATATTTCTCTGAACATACTCCTCCTTTTCAACTCATTTAACTGTACTTTTTTTAACAAAAGAATGAATTTCAATTTTTTCATAGATGCGACTAGGACAAGAACAAACACATCAATGTAGACTTTATCAGTTAAAGACAAAGTTGTTCAGCATTTATGTTTATGCAAACATTTATTTTGAACAGGCAATAGAACTCACTTAATGGTTAAAACAGTTCTAATATATGAGGAAAATAATACTTGTAAGCTATGCTTTACCAGGCAGTAATTAAAGTATGAGCTACTATCAATGTGATAAATTCTATATTCATATATGTTCTCTGACATTGAGAAGATAGAGTAGAAGCATTAGTTAAGACTGTGTCTTTTAGACTATTGAAAGATACTAACATATTGTAACTGACTGCCTGGAGTTAATGTTTCACAAAAGGAAAAGAAAAGAGAAAGAAATACTGGGAGACAAAGTGGAGACCAATAGTTAGTCATTGCTCGTGATAATTACTGTCATCCATCTTTCAAAAATGCTAGGGTTTTTTTTTCTGCTTTCACATTTTGCATTCATAGCTGCATTCCCACAAGCCCCCAAGCAATTCAGGATTCAAAACTGTACACCTTCAATACTAAGTCATTTGTTTCACTTTGCATAATAATCACTTTTGTTTTAATAGCTTATGATATTTCTGCATTTTCATCGAAGAATGGTACTTGTTTTTAAAATATCATGAAAATATACAGCCAACAATCAGGAGATGAAACTACTGGTGGTAAAAAATGAATTATTTATGAGTAAATTTCCAAAATCTTATACATATGCAACAATGAACTATAGGAAGTGAGTGGTGCTAGTTTCACAATTGTTTAAATAGCTATTCTTCATCTGTGTGGCAAGAGAAGGAGCCATACTGAAGGTCAGGATTATAAACTGGGGATAAACCTTATAATGGTATAGGAAAAAATTCTAATAGTTAAGTTTTCCTTCTGCAGATTCTTACCCTGGCTACCAGCTTATATTAAAATAAGTAATGTTTACAAAGCACGAAACTGTCTCAATAAAGAGTAAAGATGGAACATTTCCTTCCTAGAATAATGTTAGCTATACAATGCCCCTTGATAGATTAGCAACTCCTGCTAGTGAAGACACCGTCTACAATATCAGTCTTTATTTTTTTGCCTGCTTTATCTGCTTTATGAGGGAAAAAAAAAAAAAAAAAGTGAACTGCAGACAGGTTTTCTGTTTAAAATGACATAAAAACATGAAGTTTATTCTGAATAACATCATTTATAATATTTCAGATGTGCAGATAAACAACTGACTGAAGAACATTGAAAAATATACTTTTGGTAGTCAGTTACTCACAGACTCATATATTTAACTTTAGCCTTTAAAAAAAACCCAATATTTTTAAATAATTACATTATGAAGATGGCTGTTGAATAAGCTGCTTTACTACAGCTGAAAAAACATGAAAACTCACATCTGATTATCTAAGCAGTTAATGTCTCATAAAGATTTTTTTTTAAACACAAAAATATACTTTCTCAAGATTGAAAGTCAAGCTGTAAACCGGACAAAACATGTTCACTGGTGAGAATGTCAGGGATATGGACCAACCCTGGAGACAGGCATGCCCAGATGTGTAAGAAAAGATGGCTTTTCTACAAAGCCTATTAAAAATATCTCTGCAAATTACGGAGGCTTTTCTTTAATGAATGGAAAGGCAGACAAATGAAATAAGTGGGAAAACACTTATTCATGTTGGATTATTGTTCATTCATGTTGGATTTTGTATTGCTACTACCAGTACTGAAGGAAAACTTATTACTTTGATCAATCCTAATCAAAAAAATCGGGCAAAATCCTGAGAGTAAACCATCAGCCTGGAGAACATTGAAAAAATCACCTCAGAAAAAGGAAGAAGTGAGGAAGTGTTATAGTAAACAGCTCATACTCATACTCAGCAATAACTTTGATGTGAGTAGGAGTTTCCAACACCTGCAGAAAATAGTCTAGGATTTCTTTTCACTGTAAGTCACCTTGCAAGTTATGCAGTTCAATGTATGAAAAAAAGGCTACATATCAACAAGATTCTTTAGATGATTAATTGCTTTTTACTCTCTTTGGTAATATGAAAACGTAGCATCTTTCTGAGGAAAAGACAAAAAATAACCACTACTGTTTTTCAGAAATCATTCACAATTATAATGTTATTGAAAGCTTGCTTGTGCCTGTATTTATTGTTTGTATAGATTGCTAGTATATTGAGCTTTCAGCTACAGTTCATGACTATAATTACTTGGTGTATTGTCTCATAAAATATTTTAATAGTATTCCTCCACTAATAACAATGATGATCTAAACAGCAGTGATGGACGAAAGTGTTTAAGGAGGTCACTAAAAGTCTCACTGCTCCTATCAATCCCTAGGTGATTTATGCGACAAACTCACTTTAATGCTAACCTGAGTTTTGCATGTGAATCCTCTGTTCATCAGTGGGAAAACACACCCCAAAGTGTTTGATTTAATTAATCTCTTGCCTGATCCTTTCACTAAGGAAATAATCTAAATAATGCATAGGGATGGGGCATTAGATATCTTTCTACAGTTACAACATGATTAATTACAATGGCTAAGCCCCTAAACATTAAGATGAATATTAATTTGGAGGCAGAATCTTGAACAGGGGAAGTGCAAAGGACACATATTTTCGAACACAATTTTAATGCCACAGTAGTGAAAAAGAATGACAGAACTTTGGCTGCTACTTCTGGATACCATTTGCATAGATTAAGATCCCACAATTGCATATGTACTTCTTAAAGAAAAGAAAATTATTTTAGTTCTTTATCATTCAATATGACACAGACCTGGGTTTTACACTGTTTCTAAAACCTCACTGTCCATCAGGAAATTCTGTGTATGCACACAACACCTATAATGCAAATCTGTGCATGGAATGAAAAGGGGCAAAGGTCTGGATAGTTTTATTACAGGTTTATTAGAAGACATAATTATTCAGGGTGCAACCATCATATGACCATCTGATGCCACAGATAATGTTTATGCAAATGTTGCCATGACAATCTGATTTATTAATATGCATTGATGCAAATTATCGTTCATTTTCAGCTGAGAGTGAGGCTTACATGAGAATATGAGAACAATGCTTAAATGATGAAACAACCAATTGTATTTAATTCCATTTTCATGAACAGTCAGCACCAATGACTAACTGAAATATGCATAATGGGCAGATGATGGAGTACTTCAGCCAATTTTGGACATAGTTTGTTGTGCTATGTATATCCCATAGAATTGGAATTAAAATTTCAAACTGAAGTTTTCATCTCAGGAAAAAACTGCTAAACTAGTCAATTTGCCTTTCAGAGAAAACTGGTAAAATGGTTGTTAGGGGAATTAAAAAAAAAAAAACAACAGCAATCCAAAACATGCAAAGAACCCCATATCTCAAAAAACTCAAGTAGTCCCATAGAAACAATAAAAGGCAGATCATTCAGCCTGCTGGACACTTGTCAATTCTGTTTGCAGTAGATCTGCTACATGCAGTGCCATCCCAGGCCAAGTCCCACAAAAAGTCTGGATGATGTGCTGCCACAAGTGCCCCAGTCAATAAACTCTTTCTCAAGCTTGCCTGTGATCACTGGACATTCCTGCTGCATGACAGAGCTGCCCATACCACTTGCCTGTAGTGTCTACTGTTGGAAGGTGGCAAGTATAAAAAATACTTGACTCTATTCAGCTCCAGGGCTTGCAGTGACACTTCATAAAATGAAGCAGATGGATGGTTGTTGCCTCAAACCCAGCGTATGATGAATCCTGAAATCTCCAAAACCACTATGCCAAGCCCATTGATATCCATTTGTCACCAGAGGCCTGGAAGTATACAATATAAAAGAGAATCTAATAAAGCTATCATATTATCTGTCATATAGCAATGTATAGAAAGCTAGGATTGTGTTGTGTTTATTTTTCTGCAGCTTGTTTTTTGCTATGTTATCCTAGAATGTATGAAGGAGTGATGGTTCAATATGGAGGAAAATTTAGTGCTTATTTTGAAGTTGATGATACTCTTTGAGAGGATGGAGGAAGACAAAACAGAGTCATAGTGGCCAGATTTGTCCCATGTATGCTCCTGATGTTTGCCATATGACACCAAACCCACCTAGGATAAAAGAAATAATAATTAAAAATGCATAACACAATAATCCATCTCTCCTCAGCAGTCTAGCACAGATGTTTCAGAGAACAAAGTGATTTCCCACAACAGGTCGCACACAAAATATATGAAATGAAAGCTATTGCTGGTAAATGGGTTGTCTGTTACACAGAAACAATTTTCTTTTCCCCTTTACCTGTGGTTCCCATTTCTCAATATAAAAAGACACTGTCAGTTAATGTTATGCTTTTTTTCTGCAAATGTTGAGTTTAAAATACCTCATAAAAAACTACAAAGTCTATAACTGAAATAAATATATATATCCTCGTATTTTTTCAGAGATTTAAGTCTATGCATGTGACAATATAGTAGTCATTTTTTAGTTAAAGCTATCAGTTGGGAAACAGTCTAAAGATGTTAATAATATAAACAGAACATACAATTTGAAGGACTGTAACAGGTCTGGTTTGTTGGTTTTTTTTTTCATTAAGTCATTAAAAAAAGAGAAAAATCTTGCTCACTACCATGCCATTTAGTTGAGAAAAAGGTTAAAAAAAATATATAGAAAGCAAAGCATATCTTAATTTCTGTAGAAAAGCTGTCCCTAGATGCTTTTTTTTTTTTCAAATACATCCTAACATCCTTTTTATTCTCTAGCCTTCTCCACCACAATTACTGGTGATACCCTGTAATTTGAGGAATGTCTGCATGGCAGCAACTGCTTGTTTTAAGACTGTATTCTGTGAGAATGGACAAAGTACTCACTTTTCAGTCATTGTAGCACCTTCCACAAAACACACTCTTTTGATATATGTAGTGTATAGAAGGCAGCTGATAAAAAATCCCCAACTATTCATAAAGGTGCAATCCTCAAATCCCACTTGAGTTGCCAGTACAGTTGCCTCTTTGTACTCACAAACACAATAGGCTTATCTTGATAATAACCTTCCTTGACAGTCCTGGTCTGTGCTGATTCTTTGGGGTTTAAGATGTTTTACACACATCCACATTGTCCTCCTGGATGGACTTGCTCTATTTAACTCCTGCTATAAATATATTCTCATTCCTCATATAGGACATTAAGATCTGCTTTTGTGCCAGATAAAGAACAACGGAGAGGTTTATGCATTTCCATAATTTTATTTTTCTTTACCTGAAGATGGGAAACAACTAAAGTCTTAGGAAAAAGAATAGAGGAAAAAAAAAAAAATGAAATTAAATATTGGTTTATATTTAAAAGTTCTACCTCTCAAGTTTTCTGTTACTTAGAATTAAGTAACAGAGTTCATCTTCTATGCCAAGATGAAAAACATCAAGTGACCATTTTAGTGTAATGATCTCTCCACATCTTGCTTTACCAGTCATTCTGTACTCACTACCACATACTGTCCCTATTGGCATTCAGTGCCAGAAATCCTTAAGCTGGGCTCTTGTTTGATAAATTCGAAAGAATAAAATGTGCTTTTTTGTTGGATTAAATAAATTAAATCAGATTTCTGTTTTAATCAATTAAATTGCTGAATTAATGTTATTTACATTAATATATTTTTATTCATATGTCATATAATCTCATATATTTACAAATTCATAGTAAATTTGTCTTATTAACATATATACTATTTACTTTGATTTAATATAATATAATCAGCTTTTGTTTTAAATATGATATCCAAAGTTGTAAGCGTTGTACTGAAATCTCTTCAGTTTATACAACCCTCTTTTTGAAGTCTTTCAAAAAATATTCTAACTTTTATAAAGAATTTATTAGATGAAATTGATTTATTTCTTGACAGCCACTTATTTTACTACAAAGAATAAAACCAGATTCCATAAGCAGTCAAAAATCTTTAAATAAAATCAGTCTATTGCCAGTGACACAAAACCAACAACTACATTAATGACAAATACATTCACAGAAAAAGGAGAAAAAAAGCTAAAAGAATATTGTCAGAAGTGAAAGGACATGCAAGGGAAGTAACATAGCAAAGGGAAAGCAGCAAAAACTATTTCTGGAAGAAAAGGAGAAAGGGATTAAGAAAGCAGAAAGGTGTTTTCAGTCTAAGGAGAAGGCAGGAAGAAAAGATAGTGGTATGAATCAGTCTGAATGTCAAAGCAATTGTCAGAATGGGCAATAGGTTTTCTTGCTGTTGGGTTCTTGTGTTTGTTTTTGTTAGTTTGGTTTTGGTGTTGTTTTTTTTTCTTTCCATGAAGGAATAAAAAATGTACTTAAGAAAGGCAGTGCATTAAGAGTTTCCTTAATTTATTTCAAAATTTTTATGAGTGTTTTAACTGTGTTTATGAATTGGAAGAGGAGACAAATTTCAGTCTCATTTACTTAGTTAATGAAGCAGCAGAATTGCTCATGACAAGAGACTCTGAAACAAACTGTCTAGTGGTCAAACATGCATATAAGGTAAAGAAACTCATGGAAATGAATTACAGAGTGTGTGACAAATTAACCTTCTTCAAATTCATGACTGGCAATGTGTGTGTAGATTCCAGGCATTCTGAAAACCTACCTTTTAGAGAAAAAATTAATATCCAAAGATGCAACATGAAATAGAAGGTCAGTCGCCAATCTAAAAGAAAATTAACCACATGAATAAAAATGAGTCCTCAAACTGTAGGACAGATTCCCTAGCAAGTCTGTGAAACCAAATAAAATACTGCTAAGACTTTTGTCTTTCAAATTTATTTGTAAATCCTTAAGAATTGAGGGTGCTTGACAAAATAGGCTCTGCCTCCCAGACCTCCCACTTTGATATCATTTACTTGAATGACTTCTCTTCATCATGAAGACAAAGGTGGGAAAAGTGATGTAAATGTTATCCATCTTGTGCAGGGCTTGTACAACCTCTTCTTTATGACTGGTTTCACACTACGACCAATAGACATTTTCTACTTCAGATTTTAATTAAAAGCTATAAAAGCAGTCAGCTGTAGGCCATGAATGTGTTGATAACAAAAAAAGTGCCATTATAGAGTGGGAAGATCAAGCACTGTACAAATTTAGTGTGAAACCATGTTAAGTAGATCCATATGCCTGTGTTTAATGTAATTCTAAGAACTACATGGTAGCAATGGGAATACTAAAGTAAAGCAAAACGTCAGTTAAAGCCAGGACACACAGTTTAAGTGTAATCATGTTAATTCAGTGAAGCATATTTCTCTTTTGATGTTTGCAAAGACATCCTAACAAGTGAAAAATACTTTTCTTTTTCTCTAATTGTTGCTGTGAGTATCCAGAGAAATTTTATCGTAAAATAAAAAGTTAAATTTATACTAGTGAATATGAAATATATTCAATATAGCATAGATTCATACTATAATTTTATAGCAGAAATAATTTTGAACAAAGAAGCATATTTAGACATATATTGTCAATAAATGAAATTTTTAAATTCATTTATTTCTCTATCATTTACGATAAAATTTAATAGAACTTACAGTATGGAGCTTTTTGTGGTTTCATAATAGACATTTCATATTTGGAATTTTATGTGTTTTGACTGAAGGAATAAATCATCCTGTGTGATTTAGCTGCCTGTTAAGATCAACATATATTTAGTACCAACTTCCTAGTACAAAAATATTTAAATATTTTAAATTTAATTTCACATTAACTATTCTAACTGCCAAAAATATACTTATTTTTAATTCAAAAACCATAAAGCATAAAGTCACAATCAAAACTGTTTTATTTAGTGAGTCTAAAAAACACTTGAGAAAAAATTTTAACTCAATCCCCTGTAAGTAAAAAGAGAACATTCTTTTATCATAGTTCATACGGAAATTCTTAGGAAATGCTTTTACTTGACTAATCAAACTCATTATTTGAGAAAGCAAATAATTAAATTTTCTATTCATCAAGTTGCAGGTAATATTCTTATGCAGAGTACCCTTCAAAATATAACAAAGAGATACAAATAACGATGCCACATATCCATAGAAGAGAATTCTCTTATTGTGTTAATCTGGAAATATATATTCTAAATTTACTGAAAGCTGCTGCTGTTATAGAAGACACAAAAGGCACGTAGAAGTACAATTCTAAATCCATGAACGTGGCTTTAACTAATATCTATCTGCTACACTATCTCTATGGTTATTTACTGCTAGCAAAAGCATGTAGCTATTAAAAAAAGGACTCAGTACATTAGGCCATAGAATTCTGTTTTGTAGTAACTTCTTTACTTAAGATAGACTCACAGGGAATTTGAACACATATTATTTCTGAAGTCTGTTCTGATTATTTCATACCTCTGTTCAAAAACACAATCATCAGGGAGGTTGTGTATATTGCACATAAAAGCAGACTCAGTAAAGCATTATATGTCTTCACCCTTTCATTTCTCTTCCAAAAGGAAATGGTACACTGACCTCTCAGAAATATCAAGGAAAATATCTCTGATCTTTTGTGTTTGATTTCTACAGAGCAGAAAGTTATTTAACATGCCTGAGATTGAAATGCATAATAGAAACAACTTTGGTTTTGACAAATAAGGGAAGATATGATCCACACAGAGGCTTATCCTCTGAATTTCTGGACCAGAAATTTATTTCCAATAAATACTGAAAACCTTTCTGAGGATGTATACTAAATACTTAACAGGTAGTGCAAACAGCTTTGGAAATCACTGTGGATGGCCTGAAGCAACTATAAAGCCCTTGGCATCATTCTGTGCTGTAGAACTTACACTGAAGAGTAATTTTATATTATTACTGCATGCAATTATGCCCACGATGAAAATGATGCAAAAACTATTGTCATTTTAGCTATAACAGACTCTTACTTTACTGCAAAAATCTTGGTGAAGTGCCACTAGGAGTCTGCTCAAGTTCTGCTAGAAATGCATAGTATTTAACCCTATACCTATTACTGATTTAAAAAAAAAAATAAAGTTGATGATAAGAGTATAGAAAATAGTTTATGGATTAAGACACATTACAACAGTCATCTAAAACCCAGTTATTCTTTCCAGCCAGAATTTTCCTATGACCTTTCTCATGAATTATAAAGCTAATGTGCCACTCATATTACGTGGAAAATGCTATCTGAACAAAATCGAATTTTCAGGAGGAACATAAACTTCAGCATCTGCTGTGAATCATTTTGGGTTCTAAGACACAATTTTGTGTCAGTACTATGCATAAAAAGATAGTGATACTTTCTATAATGTCTATATGTCTGCATCTGGAGATACAGAGTACAGGTGGGGTCATAGGCTGTAGGTGACCTCAGATGGACTCTCAACTGTCATCTTCTACGTGCTAGGTGACCACTGTAAATGCCAGTCCTATTAGCTGAATTACAGTATTGCTTCCCTGGTAATTTTGGAGCAATTTACTTTACAATCCTTTCTCAGTCTGAGAGAGATGTGTAATAGATTTAACTTTTCCCACCTGGTCAGCCACCACAGTTGTCCCTGTCTGTAAAAATACAAAAAACCCAACAACCCTTACTTTAAGAAGCACTTAATCCTTCTCTTCTGTTTATATTTTTCCAGACATAGAAGATTCTGGAAAATTCACATGCTGCACTTCAGAGGTAATCAAACAATTCAGCAATGGCAGTGTAGTGCATATAAGAAGCTGTGTAACCAGCAGATTGACTTTGTGAAATATTCATCACTGCAGGTGATGGAAAATTTCATACATGAAAAAACATAATGAAAATGAGCAGCCACAACCTAGCTACAAAAAGGAGGTTTCCTTTTAAATATCTTTTTAAATCTACAATAATCTCAAATAGAAAGTTTTCAAGAGTTTCTCAATAAGAAAAGTTTCTTGAAATTATGACAGTGTACAGAGCTGGACGCATCAAGATGTATTCTCTGAAATGATTATCCAGGAGTAGAAAACAATGAAACCAGGCTTAGTTGAGTCTATATTCCTGGAAATCATTCTAGAAAAAAAAAAAATCCAAAATATGTAAGTGTTGTACAGTGGAGAGCTGAAAATATTTCATATTACCACTTTCCAAAACAGTTAATAGAAAAATAGATAACTTGAAGAAAGCAAATCGAATACTTCTCCTAGAGATTTAATTTTGGTAAATCAAAGCCTTCAAAAGAATCTGCAGGAATTTTTCCACTCCTAGTTTTTGAAATCCTTCCAGTTGGGAAGCATTGCTACTGGTCAAGAGGAAGGTACTTCTGTTCTTCAGTGTTTGTCCTCTTTTTCTTTTGCTTTTATTGGGAACCTTGGACAATAGCCTTTCTGTCTTCTTTACTTCCATACTGACTGTTTATATGCATTGATTGGAACCCTTGATCATGCCCTTTCTCAGAATGAGCTGTGTCAGCTCTTTCACCCACCTCCTCCAGAGCCTCCAGTGCATTCATCCTCCTCATGACCCTTTACCATCCTTATAGTTCTTCACTCAGCAGTAAGTCCATACTTTTGTTGCACTGGGGAGCTGTGATCCAGACCAAACACTACAGATATGTCCCACCAGTGCCGAGTACAGCAGAAGAATCACCTCTCTGGGCCCAAGGTGCTTCCTAATGCAGCCCCAGACCTCTTTGTGGCAAGGGGACACTGTTTGTTCATGGCCATCTTGGCCACCGGGACTTCCTGTTATCCAGGGTAGTGACCCCTACCATGGGGTTGTTCCCCCTTAGTGCAGAACTTGCACTTACTCTTGCTGAAATTCTTGGAGTTCCTATCTTCATTTCTCCAGTGTGAATATAATAAAATTGTCCACAGTGCACAGAAAAAATAGGATTATTTTGTAAACATTTGTATTCTGTGGAAGGAAAAATAGAAAAATGTATTTTCGACATCTAATTGTTGCCTTTACTTTTTGAATGATGCACATATGAAAATTCAATGAAAAATTTTGTCCTTAATGTGAAATGTTACAATACTGTCTTCTCTCCTCCTGAGCAACATTCACTCTGTTTTTTTCACTATATGTTTCTGGTAGCTATCTTGGTTGTATAAAATTTGAGCGTGCATTAACACCAACTATATGAGCTGCTGGTTGAGAGTGTGCTCCACTTGTATTATCTTGTCATGAACATGATAATCAATGGTTTAATTTTGAAACCCATAACTTATTTATGTTGATTGAAGTATGAAACAGACTTTTCATATCACATAAAAGTATTATTTAGTGTTTAGAGTAATTTTTTTTTTTTTTTTTTTTTTTAATCAGGAGTTCATTTGGTGGTTTTGGATGCTGCTTAAGATCTTTGATACATGTGTCCCAGATCAAGCAAGAATGAGGTCTTTACAACTCTGCAATGTGTACTACCTGTTTCCTTCAGGAATACTTGGGCTATCAGTTCACATCAGTCTAAAATAAGAAGTTTTTAGCTGTAGGGTACATTTATTGTCAGATGCCAGACACAGTATCTGTTATTTATCTGTTATTTATCTGTAATTCTAAAATTATATTCAACAAATTATTTCTGTCATATGTGGAAACAGAGGCCCTAGATGCATTATCTATCTATCTATCTATCTATCTATCTATCTATCTATCTATCTATCATCTATCTACCTATCTACTATCTATTTTTTAGACATAGACTGGTGAAATACTGGCATTGATTGCCCAAAGAGGCTTGGACTTTTCACCCTTGGAGATAGGATGTGGCTGGGCAAGGCCATGAGCTATTTGGTCCAACTATTTTCAGCAGGAGAGTGGACAAGACCTCAGAGATCACTTCAATCCTACTTTATTCTATTACTTTGGTATACTGTACATCTCTCCCTTGTTGTTGGTAGTGTACCAGACACAGTCTGCAGGAAAATCTTAAACTAGTCTTAACAAGAATGAATTCAGCATGGGCAAAAAGGCAACTAAATATATTTCACAACAATTTTCAAAATCTCATAATTTGAGGTTAAATGAGAACTTAAATAGAATCCTGATCCTCCAGAAAAATCTAGAGATGAACCTTCTGCCCTTAGAAAAAACCCTTGCCACGGGAGATATCCGTATCTGAGCCTGTCCCTCACTGAAATCACTGTTCAAGATTTTTAACTTTCTGTGTGTATATAAAGGGGAATGATATGCAGTGCTGAGAGACTCAAACATACATACATACATATAATGTTCATATAACATATATAATATATATAAAACATATCTATATATATAGATATATGGATATAACATGTCAAATAACATATAATACTTGAAGCTATAATGAACTGATAAACTTCCCAAAGGCAATTTATCTGGAATAATGTTGAGAACCTATACAAGAAAGGCAATGCCTTCCTACCAATGAATCGTTGAAAAATTATGAATTTCTTTCAACAATGAAGAGTTATACTTGTTTTCTTGGTAAAAATTGTGAAAAAAATGTTTATGACAGCTACACTCAACCTGCAAATGCTGTCATACTTTATCTTAGTCTTCCAAACAATTTGGTAGCACCAAATTCTCTTGATTAGGTCACTCTTCATACAGTATCTGCCGCTCACTCTTAAAGCTACAGCACAATTCAAGAGGTTTTCAGATATAATCTGACAACATAAAATATTCACTTGATAATTTCAAATAATATTTTCAATGCAGTTTAATGTATCCATGTGTGCTAAGATTTCTTCTAATAAAAACAGTAGGGCTTTAAAATCAGTAGGGCTGATTTATACTGATAAGTATACACCCATGTGGCTGTATACTTATAAGTAGAACCATACATAAGAATATGGTGTCCTGTGATTTACTGGCCACTACTGATTGAACCAGGGGATTTTTTATTCAATACAAACAGTTAATATTTAAATAGACAAACCCACAATTTGTTTCACTAGAATCTTCACTGAAAACTTTTGGGGTATTGAGAAGATGGGTGCTTTCATTTTTTTCTGCTCTAAAGTATCTTCTTGTCAACACTGTAACACTCATGAAAAAAGAGCAACAGAAAAAAAAAAAAAAAGAAAAATATATAGTTCATCTTATTTGCGAATATATCTTTTTAAATATTTACTGAATTTGTATTTTAGTCTGGAACTATTTTGGGTGAGGTAAAATGGAGAAGCACTTTGTACTGTGAAATAGAAATTCATATGCAACAATCTGGATCATATAGATAACTTTTTTTTTTTCTTTTTAAAAATCTTTATGCATTCCCTAACACTTTCAAGACAAGATACCCTAATGGTATGTAAAAGTAAATTTGATAAAATGCAGTGAGGACATATTGCATCTAGCTGAAGCATAGCAGGACCTTTAATATTTATATTACATTTTTTCCCCATAGGCACATTCATTTTATAAATGGGGACCAACTCATTTTCATCAAGTAAGAATTGTCACAAAGATGAAGATAGTCCAACATGCATGTTTTCCTCTATTTTTCTATATGTAATCCATTGCAAAGAAAAATGAAAATGTTTATTAAACTGTAAGGCTGCCTGACATTGAATACATTTATTTCAGTAGATGCAGTATCAGAAAGATTATTGCCAAAAAATATTTTAAAATTATTATTGTCATACCAGCTGCTGTTTTACCAGTTCCACCAGTGATACAGTTTCATTAAGGATATGCTAGAGCTGTAATGCAACAAAGAAAAGGAAAATACTTCCTTGATCACACAGCAATGAATTTTTTATAAGCTTTTCAAAACCTGCTGTCTTTTGGAAACAGTCACAATATAACATATAAAATAAGCTTTTAATAAAAATATATGTACACTTATAATAAAACTAATGAAGACCGTTTGATTTCAGCAGCGCTATCTGCTTTGTTTTTTAACTGCCTAAGTATGGCTTTGGTTTTTAACAGCTGAAATATGGCAATTGTGCACAATCTCCTTGACAAATATGCACCAAATGACAAATTAATATGTGCTGGCCCTTCTCAGCTACAGCAACAAATGTTATTATAATGTTTTGAACATTAGTCGGTTTTGTCTGTCTGGGGAAAGGTTGATTCGGCCATAAAGAGATATAAGCTGCTCTCTATGTGAGGAAAGCATGAGCTACATTATGGACTTAAAAAACCAAAAAACAACCTCAAAATCATGACTATTAGAAAGAAAAGTATTTTGTTAAGCTGCCAAATCCATTAAATTGTTTAACTATAGAGAAGACTGTTATTGAAATCCCAGAGGGACTTCTGTTTAGATCATCTGGGAGCTTTTTTTCCCAACAGCTAGCACGTGCTTCCACATGTTAAGTTTCCTGATTGTTTTCACTCTGCTTTTAGACAGGAAATTGAGAATCTATAAGATTTTGTCTTGTGAAATATTCAGATGATTCTGTAACTCAAGAAATTTAACAAGATATATGATAACAACAATAACAATGCATAGGGCTAGAAAATATTGTTTACTTTTTTTTTAAGTTACCTAATTTGTGGAATTTAAAAAGTCATGATGGAAATTTAAGAAATAGACTAAAAAATCCTCAAAAACTATTTATTTTTATAGCCAAATGGACATTATGTGCACATTTTAATCTGTCAAAAATATTTTTACTATAATACTCTATATTTAAAGTTGTGAACTGGCAGTTTCAGCATATTTGTGTATTTAGCTAAAACCAGGGATTAAATGTTCTCTGAAAACTCAAAGATGCTTTATAGGAGCTCTAAGTCAATCCCTGGCATTTTCCATTGTCTTCTAGTTCTGGTATTTTTTCTATTAACTCACTTCCTTGTTCAATTTATGAACCAGATTTCCTCTGCTTTGAAACAGCCTGCCCTGAATTATTACTGTACACAATGGGAGATGTACTCTGGTAATTCTGGTGTAGAAAGGATCCCGACCTTAACTCTTGTAGAATTGAGCTAACTTGTAAACTGGTATGAAGTGTGAGCTTGGATTATGTCTTGCAGGCAGCTATCAATTGTCTATAAATTTATTAGTTGCATAGTGGAACTAAAATTTTTATTCTGTATAGGAATTGAATTTTTATTAAGTTGCAAAGAACTTTAATACGGCAAAAATCTCACGGATAATAGATCAGTTAAAAATGTTGCAGAAAGTATTTGAAATCTAAACAATTGTTGTTTACAGAACATATTTCTTTCAAACAGGAAATAAAATTTAACATTGATCATTTTGGAAGGAATAAAAATTTGAAAAAATAGAAACAAAAAGACAAAGGAGACACATCAGCCTAAAAATGTGCATTTTTTTAAAACCAGATAAATTAACTTTTATATACGTACTTGATCCAAGTAACTAATATTAAATTTTCCTAAATTTATGTTATTTTTGCTGGAAGCAGTTCCAGTCCAGCTGAGAAGCAGAGACCTTGATTAACTAAAGATTTATTCATTTGTAATTATAGGGGTTTTTAATTGCAGTGACTTCACAAATCATTGTTGTTCAATTAGGTAGAATATAATAAGAAACAAGATTTGGTTCAATGGTTCTCCTTGGGTGCTACCAAAGCCTCCCTTTAAAACCACAAAATTAACAAATGGGAAAATAAATGTCATATTTGGAACACTGGAAAGGTAACAAGTTGTTGCAAAAGAAACAGATGCTAAGGCTTTAAAAATATATTTCAAAAAAAGGAATCAACTGGAAAAAAGAAATCTACAGAAAAAAAAGTCTGTGATTCTGAAAAGGCAATCAGAGTCCTCAATCTGTTCTTAATTTGAAATGTACACTATTTGCAACTTTGTCACTCGTCCTTAATACACCAAAGCCAAAGAGAAAAAATCATTCACATTCAGCAAAACCTAGAAGGTGATATTTGCAATATTCTGCTATGACTTTACCGAGTAATCTCATGGACTCGCTGGAATAAAGAAAAAATAAAAAATAAAAAAAAATAGGACTCCTAATTAAAAAGATAAAATGCCAGTGCACTTTAGCCTGCTTCCAGCGTGACTTTTGCACAGTGCTTTCTTGTGAAACTTGCATACTTTCAAAACGCCCTGTCTCTAGAGCAAAATACCAAGTAAAACATAAATCCACATAGTGCTGCTATCCACTTATCAGCACCATGCCTAATGAAGCTTTTGTAACTGCTGGAAGCCATGTCTATTCCTCTCTTCTTCATTAGTTGAAAGACTACTAAAATACAATGAATACATTAAAAAATAATTTGGAAGCAAACTAAAAATGGAGAGGAAGCACTGTTACATAAGGAAAGAAAAAAAAATCCACCACATTACAAGATCATTTTGATGTTCCCCTGCATAACGTTACAACATTAAATTACAGCAAGCTTTAAGGATTAACTCAGGCACTTTTGGAAAAGTGCTCTGAAAGAGAACTGAACCCATCTACTTCTCTGCCTTTGCTACTGAAGACATCTATCCCACACACCACCTGGGGAATGTCACTTTTCCACAGGCTCTAATGTGGGCCTTGAATGTCACAAAAAGTGGCTTTGACCAACCTGACTATAGAAGTAAGGTTGGAGCATAAACTGAATGTTGTTGCCTTTTTGCCAGCTGCAATCCTGCTAAGACCTTCCTTTGACTTACCCATGAGAACAGGAAAAGGATGGATGCTTTTATTCTTGGTCCAGCACCTTTGTCTGCTTCTGATACAAAACAAAGCCCCCAAAACACTAGAAATACATCCAAACCAGTCTGACTGATCCCACCCCTGGTAGATTGCTCATGTGTCCTTTCAACCTGTTTTTCAAAGCAGTATATTTATGCAAAAAGGCTTTCTCTCCCAAAAGATCAGTCAAAAGAGCTCTTTTTTTTAAACTAGAATCTGTAAATATCTCTGACAGAAAAAAAAAAAAAAGTATTTTCTATTCATAGATTTTTAACAAAAACATATATACTACCAAAACTGTCTTCTAGAAGTTAATCTAAAATGATATTCAGTTTTGGTTGACATTTTCTTTCATATCCAGACTCATTTTGTGTTACCAATAGGCACAAGTATGTCAGAACAGCTGAAGTTCTTCAGTACAAAACTTCAAGACCATGACCCTGTCACTACGAGTACATCCATTCTCCTATTTATGGGAGGAGGGACAGGAAGGACACTCAGGCTCTGGATGATCTTTGCCTGTTTCAGTAGCTCACACTCTTGGTTTCCACACTTTCCCCAAGACAAATGCAGAGTAATTTATTGGCATAATCAACTCTGTGCTTAGTTTTCTACTATGGCCCTGGTAAATTCTAATATGCTATATTGCCTCTTATATTCATGGTGTTGTTAAGATTTCTTTTCTGAGCAGCCATAACTAATTCAGAAATCATCATTATAAGTGTGTTTCCATGTGTATATTGTTTAGGTTTTATCAATCTTAAATTTCATCCAGCATTTTAGTACTGTCCAAGACTTTTGTGACTAGGCTTGCTCTACTGAACCAGCTTTAGCAATTTATAACTGTGCCAAACATTGTTAATTCACTATTCACATCACTTACCTGAACATTCAAATGAGAAAGCTCAGGGATATAATTTTATCCATCATGAGAATGCTTATTTTTAAATGAAATGTTTTACAGTAATTTTAGCAGCTTATAATGTCACACAGCACTTGTCAAGCTGACATAACTGCTTTGAGGTCTAAGGTATAATTAGTGAGAAAGCACAGCAAATTTGAGATTGACTTGAGTGAGATTTATCAAATATTTTGTTTTAAACCCAGACTTTAGGACATTGCTGAATAAGTGTGTAAGCTGAGATGTAAAATTAAAAAATAAAATAAAAATCCTCTATAAATTCACACTTTTCAAGCACTGATTTTTTGTGTATTATATTCTAATGGAATAAATAAGAGTTCTAATTAGAAATAGCTCATAAACCAGCACTAAATTATATCTGATTTTCAAATACATTCCACGTTTTCACTGTTATTGTTGAATGTTATTAACTCTGTGAACCAAGAGAAAAAAAAAAGCTTCAGAAACCATCAGTGCAGAATCTCACAGTGCAAATAAGAAATACAACAAGCCACAGGGTGTTCAGGGATGTTTCATTTTATGCACTAAAGGCAATATGTTCTTCATTAATTGTATAAAGTCACTTTTGTGATTTAAAATACTTAATAATGAAGGAAGCTGCTCCTGGCCAGGGATTTGAAAAGCTCTGTATGGTCTGATGACAAGATTGTCACTGTCAGTTGATAATTCCATTCTCATTGAACACTCTGACAATGTAAAATCACTCTCAAAATAAACCCTTTTATATTAGGAAAAAGTAATAATAAAATACATTGGGAAAGCTTTTCTACAGCGTTATTTTCCCACTACATAAGCAAATGCAGCTACCAGTAACTGAACAAACTCCAGGTTAAAATTAACAAAGTTACAGATAAACATTTCTTTTTTTCAAAACTATTATGGCATATGCATAATTCAAAATGAGAACAAAGGCTAAATTATAAATCACCAGACAAATAAATTAATTATAATAATTCTGCATTCCCCATGTATAAGTATGAAAGTACTCCACAGTCTACACAGACACAATAAACCCTTTCTTCTCTAGATGTCTTCAGCCGTGACCACACTACACATTGTGACCCTTGAAAAGTTTAAACTTCAAATTAGGTCACTATATAGATTTTCCTATTCTGAATTGTCTGACCCTCTTGTGAAGAGGCAAACATTTGTCATTTATTTTGTGGAGATATGGAAATGGAGGCTGAGCATTAAAATGTTCACAAATTATATTGTGATGTATTTTACAATGCAACGTGTAAAACATGAAATGGAATTGAGTTTGTGTGATGCAACTGAAGAAAAAAATGTTATGCTTTACTTGGAGTGATCTGTGTATAAATATATGTAGTGATCAGTCTTAGAAAGTGTGCCTGGTGGATTAAAAAGGCATATTAACAAAGAAATTAAGAAAGATAGTGAGACAGTTACTGTCTAATGTGAGTTTCCTTCAGACACATATTGCTGAGAAATTTATTTGTCTTTTGATTAATGAAAGATAAGGAAAGATTTTTATATGATACTGTGGTCTTCAACTTCTTCCAGTGCCTCAGACTAAACATACTTGGACATATCCTGCCAGTGAACTTACAGCCAGTTAAGAAATAGTGTGCATAGACGAACAATCAATCTCAAAGAAAAAACAAAAGAAAGTGTTTTTCCATATGATATCCAGCAAATTCCATAATACAGGAATTGGTCTTCATCAATTTATTTTTCTACTTGGCATAGAAGCCAAGAACAAAGCTATGAGCCCTCCAACTGCCAAATGTGAGAAATCAGACTGTCATGTACTTTCCTCAAAAATTGTGTATAGTGGTAAGGAGACGACAGAAAATTTGAGTGAGCTAGTTAATATTCTCTCATGACTTCTGTTAATTATCTTCACTGCTTCTCAGTATAGTGTACTTAAGTAGACTTACATATATTTTTTACGTTTGTTACAAAAAAATTAATCATGGAGAATAATAAATAATCTAGTTCAAGTTTAATAAATGTCTAAACATCACCTCCATGGGAAGTTGAGTATAGAGTAAGGTGCAGAGTAACAGTATATCCAGGTGTTAGAAGAAGAACCTGCAAGATTAACAACAGTTTTCCCTTCTCCCTGGTCATAGATATCTTATACTAAGAGACGTTTACAATACATGTATAGATTTTGCTATCTTATTTAAAACTTTGATCAGTCTAAATAGGCTGCTTCACAGGAGATCTTACTGTTTATAAATTGGCCAAGATAATGTGAAATATTTGAATCAAGTTTTTTGTTAAGAGGTCTTTTCCCTCAGGAAATTTTATCTTAAGATAGTCAGAGAAAATTGTTCTGTGGTCCATGAGGGAAGAGGGACATGTCTAACCAGAAGTAGAAATGGCTTCAGGAACAGCTAAGGGGATCTGAAAAAGGAGAACAGAGCTCTGCTTCTCACAGAGGAGCATGAACTGGGGCAAGTGGGACAAGAAAAGACAATGGACATGATCTGAAGTGAATTTTTCTGTAGAGAGGAAAGACAGGCAGTGGGATAGATTTGTTTAGACAGCTTAAACAGCCTTCATTCCAGAGTTTCTCATGATGTTTCAAAAAATCCCTGAGCAACCTTGTTTGATCACACAGCTGGTCCTGTTTGTACACAAGTTTGGACTGAGGGCATCTCAAAGTCCCTTCACATGTGAATGATCCTGTGATCCTATGCTAATGTTAAATATCAAATTTCAGCATTTAATGTTCTGAAGGTTCCATCCAACATGTGTTCCTGCCTCTTAGTGATTGATTTTTCTATTTGTAAGAGATAGTTGAAATATTTACTGTAGGTTTATTTATGTATTCCATATAAAGATAGTCCTAGATATGAGATACTTGTCTTTTTTATTTCAAAAATAAGAGATTTTTGTACAATTTCAGCAAAATTCTAATTATATTTTTTATATTTCTTCCTAGTTTTTGTTAATCAGAATAAGAGCAACAATTGAAAAATCACAGAAATTACAACCAGTTGTTAAGAGTTAAAAGGAAACCACAATTTCTGGTTTTGTTTCATAAAGTATATATTGTTTCATCCCTCAAATTTTCACAGATAAATAAAAATTTACTTCAATTTCAAATTCTAATAAATAATATTATTTTTCATCATAAATATATGATTTAAACATATAAAAACATTCCCAGAATCTGTAATCACAGCTGTGACCCTAGTTATTCTCTAGAGATATTAAAGCCAAACCAAAACAAAAAAAACTCTGTCCCCTTCCTCTTTTACTCTTCCATCAATTTTTTTTTTTT
>VWYN01025038.1:0-36866 GCA_013400075.1 Hippolais icterina | reverse complement strand
TTTTTTAAATCTCCAAACTGTGAGATTTCTAAGTGATGGAAATGCAGTGAAGGAAAATAATTTACACAATAGGTGGTCTAGGCATTTATAGAAGTGTAGAAGTCTTCATATGCATTTCCTTAAAAATATATTGTCTGTAGTTTCAAATCTCTGATGAAATATATCTTTCATTGATTATTCTGTACAATTTAGATTTATAATAGTTCTACATACTATAATAAAAGATGATGTTGAAGGGGTAATCAAAAATTAACTCCAAGCAAGACGCTGACTAATCAACCAATGTCACCCTTCATACTATCATTTCTCACCCACTGTTTGACAGTTCTTAAGCTCATTTTCCCTGATCTCAAAAACAATCACTACCAGATTTTCTGAAGGTCAACTCATTTATCTTATACTTAACTTTCAGGTTTCCTCCTATTCTCCTTGGGCTGTGAGCAATGTTGGCCTTCAAAGTCCAGTAGCAGGCAGGCAGCAATGGATTAATCCTAAAGTCATACATATATGAGGAGAAAATTACATTTCTCAAGAAGAGCAGTATTCCCCAAAAGACGTAAAAGACCCATGTTCAGTGGCTTTATCAAAATTCACAAGCAACCTCATTGCAACCAGAGCTGAGTTGAATACCTGCAAGAAAAGCCAGAACATGGAGTTACTTATACATAATTAAGACAAAGTTAATTCTTCCCCAGAACTTGGACAATTTAAGGAACAACTTGGATCTAGCGATGCCTAAGATGTTGCGAACTCTAACCTGAACGGTTGTTCTGACTGAAGCACCAAATGTATCAAAAGACACTCTCAATGTCAGAATGACATGGCAGAGGTGATGGTTTTAAGGTTTACAGAATTCTGATCAAGACTCCTGCTGAAATAGTAACTACAGAGTAAAGAAAGTAAACTAGTAAATGTCACATTGAATAGCTCAGCAATGAAAAATGTAGGAGCTCAAATTTACAGGCCACATAATAGGAAGAAACTTATGTCTTTTTCAATTTTTTTTTTTAATTTTGAGGGTTTTTTTATTTGTAGTAAGTACCCTTCCAAATATTCTATAGAAAAAACAAATTCAAGGTCAGTTATGAGCTACTCCTGGATGGGGAGTGACTATGTGTGCTTTTGTTAGGTACTGTTATTGAAGGCTAAGAGTAATATAGATTAAAAATCTACAAAACAGCGGCATTAAATTTTAATATAAAAATTTTCCAAGTAAAAAAGAAAAACCCTACCTGAAAATTTTTATTCCAGTGAAATCAGAATGAAAATAAAAATGACTGTGCATCATATGCAAAAAAGCCTATGACCAAACATGTCATCCATATTTTATTTAAAAAATCTTGATTTGTTAAATTTAACTTTCAAGTAATTTAGCATCCTCATTTTCAGTAGGAAGGATAAAAAATATGACCTGTGGTGACTAATCATTTTCAGCAAGTAAAGCTTTCCTTTAAATAAAAAGGACCCTGTCCCCACTTTCGATGATAAGGATGATTATTATTAAGTATTTTGTTTGTCTTCTTTAAATGTTCTTTAAAGTAATTACTGATCCTATATAATTTGATTTAATAGGAAGGTCCTGTAAAATAATACTGAGATTCTGCTCTTTTGCTCTTAGCTAGACTATTTGTTCTTCTTAGCACTTGAACAATTACTGAATAGGAGATTCTGTCATGCCTAATTGATATAGATTCCATTATTCCAACAACTGAATTATCATTAAGCATTGTGTGGCTAAGCTTTATGGTATGTCATTCTTTCATTAGCATCAGTAGGGTTGCTTAATTTCCTAATATATAACCTTTTTTTGAAACCCCAAATGAAATTTTTATCTGGCTAAAATTATTTAATAGGGATTCTATTAAGAACTGGAAAGATAGTTTAAAGAATTCTCTCTCTTAGGACAACATAATGAGATGTTACTTGGAGATTTGAAAGGATTTACATTAAATTATTTTAGGATTTCTTAAAAAAAAAAAAGGTAAAGAAATTCCATTTATTTTAATTCTTATGATCCTAATAGGCACTAAAATACATGGTATTACCTATTTTCTATTAACTAAAAAAAGACCTCCTCAAAAAACCCAAATTAATTATCTTTTGGACAAATTTCACATTATATCTGAAATGTAAGAAATGGGGTTTTTTCCTGATGTTATGATTAAGAGAGAATTCTAGAATAAAAAATTCTTTAGAACAGAAAGTATCAGAAAAATTCGTGTGGCTTTAAGTCATTCAGCATTTTATTTCATAGATCTAGATAAATGTTTAAGTATATTCAAAAGCTCCTTTCTACTTTACAGTTTCAGGTGTGTCATAAGTGGAATATAACAGATTCATTTCCATGATGATCAAGTGGGATTTTCCCAAAGAAGCAAAAAAATCCCCACCAAAAACATGTACGTGGTTGGGAAGTGGAGAGAGAGAAAGATGGAAAAAAGAGAGAGAGATTACAGTGAGATATGTTTTATTTGACATATTCTCCCTATGGAACAATTAATTTGGGGAATTTAATGGAGTTTCTCACTAACTGATAGAGCTGCGTAATGTTTCTCCATTCTTCTATTAAAATATTCTAATTAAATCAGTCATCCTAGTCCCATCTGTTATATACTGCTCTCATGTGGGGTGGCTGCTGGATTCTCTCCAGGGCAGCCACTGTATTTAGATCTCTTCATGGCTGGTTGGATGTCAGAAACAACAGAATCTTGTTTTCAGTTAGAAATTACTGCTAAAATATATTTTGCTGTTACATCACACATGAAAGAAACCCCAGGACAATATGTCCATCAGTAAAAATTGTAGATTGAAAAGAAAAACTGAATCATATCTCCCTGTTATTTTCTGTGGTGCTGGAATGCTTTTTAATTCTTTTGAAACAAGAAAGCACAAATACATCTTGGAGGAAAAAGGTGTCTAATTAACTATCAAAGTATACTTTGAGCATTATTGTCCTCCATGTCAAAGACGACACTCTTTTACAATAATTGCTATAGAAACTGTTTATCAAAGGATGTTTTGTTGTCAATGTTAACTGAGTAGATGACAGATTATCTTTGGTGCTAAAAGGGCGACTGAAATCAAACATGCTTGGAAATCTTCACAAGTGTATCACGGAGCTTGGTGTCACCAGAGCAGTTGCTTGCAACTCTTTGCACAAAGTCCTGGTTCCACTAAAGTCACTGAAATTTACATTGACTGCAGTACAGCCAAGATTTCTGCCTCTGAAGATAATCTATATGTGTCTGTCAACTAAATATGCTTCATTCACTCCGTAGAATAAACGAGCTTTATACTTTTCAAGGTCAAATTTGTTTAAATTAGTTCAGCTCTGATTACTTTGTCAGAGGAAGGAGGTACCACCACTTTAGTTAACCATATAGTTGTGGTGAGAGACATATGTTCAAGTGGAAAGATTTATCATGTTTATATATTGGGTTGATAGTTTATATTCTGTGTCTGTAAAATTTGCAATAAATATGTAGAGTCACCTTTAAAACCAGTCAACCATCAGCTGATTCACTTAAATGGTTATGTTTCTCAGGCTTTCATAAATTTTCTTTAAAACTTCCACACAACTTTCTGTATCTATTTGCATGAATAGAATATAAATACTTGTCAAAAGGAGAAAAATAACAACTCTGAACTCCTTTACAGGAGTCATGGGGTAAGAAAAGTATTTTGCAGATTTGCACAGGTAAAGTATTACTCTACGCAGTCTAGTAAAGCTTAATGGATAGCAAAAGAATTGCAAGCAGACCTCAGTAGAGCCCATGGACAGTATGTGTGAAAAGTAATGACAAATTAAGCATTCAGGACATCCAAGTACTTGAAGATAATTCTTGAATAATAGTTCCTATTGAAATAATACAACTTTTCTCCTCCTTAATGTGGTCCATTAAGCTCCTGGAGAATACTGTGACAGCAGAAGTAAGATTTACCACTAAAACATAGGGTAGAATTAGTGTGCAGATGGTCCTCCCATCTACATATACATTGTAAAGGAGTGAGAGATTTGATTCCCTGAATCAGCTTTTAAAAGCCATTCTCATGTTTGTTCTCTCAGTCCTTCTTATTTTTAAAAACCAAAAGAGTCATAAATTTTCATTGAAAAAATTCAGTGGTTAATTAATTGGGCATTCCTTCCTTCAACTTAAAAAACAACGTATCCAATCAGAGTGTAGCATACTGAAGTTATCAATAAGTGATCAACTAAAATATTATAGAAGTGGAAGTACACAGTTAAGATAGTTTGTGAAATTATTGGGAAAAAAAAGCCAGTAAGAATTTATAGAAAACATAGAAAGCAAGGAAAACAGATATACAGAAGTTTTCTTCTGAGTTAACAGCTCATCTGAGCAGCATATCTTTACTCATAAATATCTGTATATATTCACATTCTAAATTACATATCAAATATCTATAGCTACACACATGAAGCCTAGAAGTTTTATGAAGTACAACATTAAGATTATCTACCTTCAGTACTTTCCTAACTCAAAAATGTTTCTTAATTATATGTATCTCATAAAATGAGATTTACTTATATAAAACTTTTTCTTCAGTAAGAAATCATCCCAAAATGTAAACTTATTAAAACTAGTCTCCCCCCATTATTCTATTTAAAATTTTAAAAATATAAATTTTAGTTATGAAACAAGAATTTTAAAACCATCTCATAACAAATCTTTATGGGAAAATAGTATAGATTAATTTTTAATATAGCTTTTATTTAATCATGGATCATAGTGGAAGGTATGGCAAACCTTGGCCATGGCAAGGGCTTTTGAACTAGAAAATCTTTAAGGATCCTTCCAAATTATACCAAATTCTATGTTTCTCTGAGTATTCTGGACTTCTGAATTTGAATGCTGGTTTCATTCTCTTATCTTTATGAACTCCTGTATTTGCTGTTCTTTTGTCAACTATGAATATTATTATTACTGCTTAATTAATGGTTAATATTTAAGTCTACAATGGTACATTTATTTTTGTTGGTTGTTTGGTTTTGATTGCTTTTATAGGTTCAGTGGTTTCTGTTAGAGATCAAAAGTCTTTGCCTTTTGTCAGCCAGATGGTTCAGTTTCCATGTTGAGTGGGAGGGGCACCTTCCAAAGGCCAGCTGGATTAAAAAAGAACAAGAAGCAAAGAGTAGGAAACAACATTTTCGATACAAAACCTTCAGAAATATCAAGGCAACCACAAAAAGCAGGAGGTGAAGAAGTAGAATGGAAAAGACAGTCAAACGTGTAATATGAGTTTTGATATTTAATATTATTTTGGTAAGACACAAGATATGTATGACTCTACCACATGCACATGCTGTCAGCCCTACTAACAGACAGCAAAGACTGTTTCCTCAGTAATCACTGAAAAATGCAGTAAGATAATGGTTATTTCATATTATAAAATGGTTCCATTACTTAAGTGACTTTTCATATTATAAAAATGGATGATGGAAAGTGTCTAATAAATCACTGATTCATCTTACTGCTATTGAAGCAGTATTGATCAATAATTTAGGTATCTCTACCATGTACACTTAATTTGAATGTGTTCATGAGGTATCGCTGAGATTTTATTCCTCAGAGAAATAGAGCTTTTCCTCAGTTTATTTTACCTAACATTTAACTTCGTCTAATTATTTTTCTTATTTTGAATCATTTGCTTTTACTTCCTTCTACATCCATAATTTACTTTTCTCTTTTCTTTTGATATCAGAAGGCCATTTCCAACAGGGTTTTTTTCTAAGCTCTGTTTTAGTTATGAAATACTTCTCTCTTTTTTTTTCCCAGAAAAAAAATTTCTTGACTTCCAGAAAATCCTGATCAAGTCCTAAACTTTCCTGGTCAGACATTAGTGCTGATTTCTACACTGCTCCATGTATAATCATGTATTATTGCAGAGTGCAATATGTCTGTAAAGGACAACAAAATTGGAAAGATGGAGTTTCATGATACTTTATACAGAAGCTAATCACTCTAACCCATGTTTTATTTTGGTGTTAAACATGCATAAAAGGTATTTTACTATTTTTTTTGTTTGTTTGTTTCAAATTTCATATAAAAATATGCGTACAGTATATTGAAAAAGACATTTTAGATTTTCCCACCTATGGGGAGCAATTTCACTATAGAAGGAAAAACATTTTTCAAATAGGAGCTAGTTGTCACTTGTAATTCTAGATGACTAGAGATAATGAACTTTAATGTTGTGAAATTTTTATGTACTGAAAAAGTATCTTTAATTTTAACAGATTTTTATTGTTCTCTCTGAGAGTCCTCTTCCATGAGACTCAAAGCATTGCTATGAAGGTAAAGCATTTAATATCACACACAAAAGTAAAATAATTCCAAATGCATACCTGGGTAGTCTAAAGTATCAGGTTTAATTCTTTTCCTAGTCCCCATTTTATTAAATATTGCATGCTGTAGGAATGTGAGTATTGTGTCTTGTTTTGTGTTGACTCTCCATTGTCAGCTAAAATATGTCCTTTGAGAAGGGATTTTTCTCCTTGACTTTCATAATGTCCCCAAAACAGCTTTCCCAGAAAGCATTTTTTAATCCAAGCTAAGCAGGCAAAGGAAGAGAATGAGGAGCAATCCTCTAAGCCAAACCTAGTGAAGATTTTGGGCTCCTTTTGCTGGTGAAGAAAGCAGGCTTGATGATGAATACTGAACACAAGCCATGGTTTTGTAATAGGTAGACAGAGCAAGCCGAACCAAAGTGCTTCTAACCTAACTCTCATAAATAAAGACCTCATTTACAGACACTCTCCAATGCTGGAGGCTTTGTGTGACTTCCACTGGTCTTCACTGGCAAGCAAATAAGTGCAAGCAATCAGGCTTTCAAAAGATAATTAAAATTTAGGTGCATATTAAATTCAAAAATTAGGAAGTCTTTATTCTGTACTTGTAGACCTCATCACACTGTCATATTCCACATACAGTAGCAATTTTAGAAAGGAACATGCTTTCTTTCAAAATGACTTTAAGTATAAAACAATTAAAATCACAATAAAATTGCTTACAAAGACTATAAAAATATTTTCATGGCTAATATACAAAATGTTGCTGCTACTTTTGCCACTTATAAACAATTTGCACTGGTTTTCATATTCATAGGGATGTTTTCCAGATTTAATACCTACTGAAGCATATATTTTTCTCAACAACTAAGATAGTTTTGGTGATTTAATGTACATTGTTAAGAACTTTTTCTGAAAGTGAAATGGCACATATCTCCTTGTCTTTTGTCCTTTGCTCATCTGAGTCTAACCTTGGCTTTGGCTGATCAGCAACTCTGAGCTAAACATCTAATCGACAGGCAGAAAGTTAATGTAAGTAAAGCCTGATATTGGCACGTAGGATCTGCATAACACGTGTGAACAATGGAGCAGTTCAAAAGCCTGTTGCAACAGCCTGTTGATTATCTAGCACAAAATAGGCAGGTAAGTGTATAGGACTGTAGTTTGCAGAGAGAGGGAAAGTGGAAAGATTTTTTTTTTAATTTATTAATTTATAAAAGAAGAAGTAGGGAAGTCAGAACAGATAAGTCAATTAGTTGCAGGGATTAAAATGTTCTTGCAATTAAATTTTAGGAGAGTGAGAAATCTTGTATCGAACACAGAAACCAGTCTATAGCTGCATAGCAATTTTTACATTAGTTATATTGAATAAATCTTGATTGTTTTAAACTAAATTAAATCTGTAAAAAATATCAATCTATAAGAATATTTACTGCCTATTACAAAAAATAAATAAGACTATCTTTCAGAGATTAAAAGTAATATCTACTGATGATTTCTTGACTAGAAAACTGTCCTTTGTGCCCTGAAATATGGGGGTATTTTTCATCCAGACACAGTGAATAAAGAGTTGCAATGCAGCTCTTTAGAGCCTGTGAGAAAAAAGTGACAGAAACATGGGCAAGACGCAGAGACAGAGGTGTTCCAGGAACAAAAAGGGAAAACATCACCCTTATCTTTCCTGAGGCTGGAACAATCATGTATTATGAACATTAAAATGTATTTGCACTCTCAGTATAAAGGGCTTATCTACTTGCATTCTGCTGGTTAGTATAATATTTTTCTAAAAGTTCAAAACCCAGACATCAAATATAAAAAGAAAAAATAAGTAATTTTGCATTTTTTTAATTATTTCTTAATGTTTAAATCAAATTAGAGGGTACTTCTAATTAGGTTCACAGACTTTGTAAAGACTTTGCTACACACTTAAATTTACTCTCTGATTTCTTCTTACTCATATATTCTTCTTTCTGTCTTCTCCTATCTTCCTTCAGGAGGGATTTCCAAGTGCAATAGGTGAGTCACACTTTGCCCTGTTTTAACATTAACAATTTAAGCAAATGCATTCTTAGTAAATGTTGAAATTATATGAAAAAAGATGTAATAGAAATAAACTTAAGGTGCTCTGTGACTTTTTACAGAATTCTCATATAGAATATATTTTTTGTAAAAAAAAATCTAGCAATTAATTTGAAAAACAGTCAGCTACCATACAATTAATAAATAGTAAAGTCCACAATATCACCACTTCTAAGAGAAGCAATATTACAATGCCAGATATCACCAAAATGTCTGAGAAAGCAGGTGTGAATCCTGAACCTTTCAAACTCAGCATCTAAACTGCTCAGTTTGAAAATGTACAATTCAGTAGGCATTGGACTTTGTCCAATCAAACTACTTCTTTTAATAAATGACAATTTTGGATTAAAATGTTGTTTAGGGAGAACTGGAAAGCATTTCAACATTCCTAAAGGTTTTTTCACAAGTCCCAAACTAGAAATATTATGTTCTGTGTAAGTTCCTCAAGAAAGAAAGAAGGGGGCAGGGAGGAGGAATGACAGGGCCAAAGAAAGAAAGAAAGATAGGAAGGCAATTCAGGCATAAAAATTTATTTCTGCAATCAACACTTGAAGTATGGAATGAGATTTCTGATTATAGACTCATTTCATTCAGATGAAAGACAGAAATACTTCAGAGTTTCATGACATGCCAAAATGGGGTGTTGTCTAGCTTTGAAAATCTCCCAACTTAATTGCTTGTATTTATAATAATGATTAATAATCTTTCCCAATCCCATTTTAGTCCTAAATATAGGCAGCTAGATAGATGACTGTTCATTCCCACAGTAATACTTAGACTGTTTAGACTGGAACACAGTCTAAAATATATACCACATTGAAAAAAGGAAAGAGGAAAGAGGAAAGAGGAAAGGGGAAAGGAAAGGAAAGGAAAGGAAAGGGAAAGAAAGGAAAGGAAAGGAAAGGAAAGGGAAAGAAAGGAAAGGAAAGGAAAGGAAAGGGAAAGAAAGGAAAGGAAAGGAAAGGAAAGGGAAAGAAAGGAAAGGAAAGGAAAGGAAAGGGAAAGAAAGGAAAGGAAAGGAAAGGAAAGGGAAAGAAAGGAAAGGAAAGGAAAGGAAAGGGAAAGAAAGGAAAGGAAAGGAAAGGAAAGGGAAAGAAAGGAAAGGAAAGGAAAGGAAAGGGAAAGAAAGGAAAGGAAAGGAAAGGAAAGGGAAAGAAAGGAAAGGAAAGGAAAGGAAAGGGAAAGAAAGGAAAGGAAAGGAAAGGAAAGGGAAAGAAAGGAAAGGAAAGGAAAGGAAAGGGAAAGAAAGGAAAGGAAAGGAAAGGAAAGGGAAAGAAAGGAAAGGAAAGGAAAGGAAAGGGAAAGAAAGGAAAGGAAAGGAAAGGAAAGGGAAAGAAAGGAAAGGAAAGGAAAGGAAAGGGAAAGAAAGGAAAGGAAAGGAAAGGAAAGGGAAAGAAAGGAAAGGAAAGGAAAGGAAAGGGAAAGAAAGGAAAGGAAAGGAAAGGAAAGGGAAAGAAAGGAAAGGAAAGGAAAGGAAAGGGAAAGAAAGGAAAGGAAAGGAAAGGAAAGGGAAAGAAAGGAAAGGAAAGGAAAGGAAAGGGAAAGAAAGGAAAGGAAAGGAAAGGAAAGGGAAAGAAAGGAAAGGAAAGGAAAGGAAAGGGAAAGAAAGGAAAGGAAAGGAAAGGAAAGGGAAAGAAAGGAAAGGAAAGGAAAGGAAAGGGGTATATGTTAAATCTGTTCTATTTTGAAATGACTTTTTGTATGAGGACTGATATGATGCAAAGTTTTCTAGTGTCTTTCCAAGATACAGTTGTCTGCAAACTACCACATTTTTAGCCTAAAGAAAATTAAAGGTCTGTAGGACTTCTAAAACATCTCTCCAGGAAAATTTGGATTCAGAAAGTGAATCACATAATCCAAGCAGAATTTAAAAGAAGGTCAAATGTGAAAAGAGCATAAAATATTGAATGAGTAATATGAATTACTAGGAGACCCACATCTCAAATATGGTGTTAATATAAGAAGCAACAGGATACCTATTCAATTGTGTGTAGATAAGAAAACACTAAAGCTAGAAAAATATTTATAAAATCTTTCCAATATGGACAAATACAAAAGTGTCTAAGAAATGGACCAAAAAAACCTACAGTCAATTTTTCTCTTTATGGAGAGATGCTGGCTACACATGTTGTAGAAATATCACACAAATGTTTCTAAATGCTATACATCATTAAGGGCTGCTGGTTCCCAGAGACCATGGATGTATAACATACTAAAAAGTAAACACTTTCCTGGTAAAGAAATAAAAAAAAAAAAAATCAAAGTATAGTTTAAAAAAATCAAACAAACAAAAAACCAAAACCCAACACTGAAATAAAGTATTTTTGTTGTCCACATCTCCTTCATGGTTTCTTTGCCTCTATCTTTCATTGTGTCTTCTGGGAGCTGATGTAGGATTTCAAGAAGGGTTTTAAGATTAACTTTCTTTCTGTGTTAATCCTCTAAGCTTTTCCCTTTGGAATCCTAACTTCAATGACAGACTGTTCATTCAGTGTCCAAACTCTATTTGTTTTAGTAATGAGGCACTAATGCAGTGTTGCTAAGATCTCAGCTGTCTAAAAACTGGTTTTATTTTCAGAGGGGCAGATGCATCTCTTAGAGGAACACCAAAGTACTATTTAGTTAAAAGAGAGAGACAATCCTTAACAGCTACATAACTGTGAACAAGCTATGCAGAACATTTTCACTGTGCTTAACAATCATCAGTAGACCACAGAGTAAAACAGTAAACAGTGGTTTCCCTGACTTCCTGCCATTTTATGAAATATTTCAAAGCTAACATACTTTTACCTGGTCAGTTAAGTGACGTTTGACACGTCATCTAATGTCATCTGATAAGACAGCTAATTGTTCATGTGTGTTTCTCTCTGCATGATACTGATGAAGGCTGCCTCTCACCCTTTCACTTGTCATTCCAACCCTTACTGTTGGGTTTGGTCAGTCTCTGGCCTTTACCAACCAGCTTAACTACAGTGTCCTTCTACCAGGTTGAATTTAAATGGGTTTTCAGTATGGCCACTCTTCCAGCATGAACTGGGAGGCACATGGAAATTGAGGAATGACAGGTGTTTGCTCAGGGTGGTTGAAACCACCTGAAGGTTTTCTTTATCTACCTATACATAAAAAGAAAAAGAAAACTAAATTACTGAGAAACAAGAAATTATCATGCAAATCATGACACAGCTGGAACTATCTTGTGATTTCTTTACTACAGTATCTAAATTACAAATATTATGATTAATACTGCAAGATCTTTCAAATAATAACTTCTATTTGCAGGTTTGCAACTTTCTGTGGAAGAAGTATTTGCTTTCAAAACGTACTTTACATATCTTGTTTTACCATGGCACTCAGCATCAAGGTAATTTTAACTTTCTTCATATTATCCTAAAAATTAAACGAAGTATAGCACTTTACTATTTTAATACAAATTCTCTATCTGTGAACTTAATGCTGTTGTGAAATCTGCATGGATGCTAGAGACTGTCTATAGGAAGTTATAAGTTATAGGAAGAAAGATTTTGTTTCTGGATGATACTGAATCCAAAATATTTGGAGAACTAATTTGAAATAAGATATTTAGATTCCAGATAGTAGCAGTCAATAGTGTTATTATTTCTTTTTTATTGTTGTTGTGGTTTCACCCCAGCCAGCAACCAAGCTCCACACAGCTGCTCACTCATTTCCCTACCAGAAGGACTGGGGAGAGATTTGAAAGGGTCAAAGCTAGAAAATTCAAGGATTGAGATAATAACAGTTTAATAGGAAAGCAAAAGCCATGCACACAAGCAAAGAAAAACAGGGAATGAATTCACTGCTTTCCATGGACAGGCAGGTGTTCAGCCATCTCCAGGAGAGCAGGGTCCCATCACATGTAATGGTGATATGGGAATACAAACACAATCACTCCAAATGTCCCCTCATTTCCTCCCTTTCCCCCCACTTTATATACTGAGCATGATGCTATGTGGTCTGGAGTATCCCTTTAGTTTGTGGGGGTCACCTGTCCTGGCTGTGTCTCCTCCTAACCTCCCCTGCACCTCCAGCTTTCTTACTGGCGTGGTAGTATGAGAAGTAGAAAAGGCCTTGGCTCTGTGTAAACCCTGCACAGCAATAACAAAAACAACTCTGTATTATCACCACTGTGTTCAGTACGAATCCAAAACACAGCCCCACACCAGCCACTGTGAAGAAACTTACTCTACACCAGCCAAAATCAGCATAGTTTGTTACTTCTTTTAAATAAAAATTCCTCTATCAATATATCCATTCTATCAGTTTAAAAAAAAACAAAAACCAAAAAAACAAACAAAACTATGATGCGTACAGACCATTAAAATAAAAGTCTAAAGATGGCGAAAAATTCTTGTATTTTAATTTTTCTAAATTAATTTTTTCTTTATTCTAAATCATGACACATCCAGAGACTCATCCCCCCCGCAAAAATTAATTCTTTCTCTTTCCCTTGCCTTCTCTCCTCCTTTTCCTGAGTGACAGAAAAATGTCTGCTTTCTATTTTTGCAAGGTACTATCACAAAGTTTTAACTTTCAAAACTTTATTTTCTGGGGGTAATTTTCCTTGATTCATAAATTTTCTTCGGGAGAAAGACAGGGAGACACAATAAAATAAACACATAATAAATTTTATTAAATGTTAAATAAAATTTTAACATTTTTAAAAAGTCATAAAAATTCCATATGCTAAATTTTTTACACATTAAAACAATGAATAAGAATATTTTTACAACAGCACATGTTAATTCTAGTCTGCAGTACCTATTTTTCAATGCATCAGGCTTTCTTCCTGACTCACAAAGTTTTCCATTTCTTGTCTTCACCTCTTTATCAAGGCAAGCAAGAGATCAAAGACAACATATCCAGTTTTTATGACAAGACTTTTAAATTTAATTCCTATTAAAAATATAATACTCTTTCTCTAATCTGTTAATAGTTTGTGTGGAAATTGGAAGATATCATCTTCCGGAAAAAAAGGGAAATAATATTTTTTTCTTCTTTGCCATCTGAGATTAATTCCACTGAACTAATAAGACTTTCAGAATGATCCCTATTAAGTAAAGCTGATTTTAGGAGCACTGTTTATGAATATTTAGGAACCAAAACCATCATATAAAACCTTGGAAAGTGACTCTACACAAATATTGTCTGACAGTGACCTAATTAGAGTTATTTGCATACTAATGAGACTTTGAAAGAGATAAGCAATAGCATGCTTGTAATAGATAATTAATTTGTGTTTCAAAATAAGCTATGGTTATTTAACCACAATTCATATGACACATTGAATTAGAGGAGTTGAGCAAGTTATTTTTTAACAATAAACAACTGTTACAGCTTTTCAGTTTTACTTAAACACCTATTCAAGAAATTTCCTTTATGGCAAAAAGGTAATGTTGTTCATTAAGTTTTGGATTTTGAAGTTTATTTTGGAGAAAAAAAAAAGAGCTAGGGAATAAAGTATTTCTGCACATTATAAAAGCAGCACAACCTATGACATATGTTGCCCCTCATTTAGTATGTATATCAACACATCAGCCTCTGCAGCTGGCATGTGGATTCTTTTCCCTCCTAATCATTTTCCTCGTCACAAATAGTTTTATTTGTGCAAGATATGACCATACAACATAACATGCCTTACAATTCTGAAGTTCCATTGTAAGAAAAGAGGAAATGAGTGTTTTAAGGATGTATTATAAGCTCAGAAAAGACATTGAGTTGTGGCTCTTGACTTATACTTACCAATGTGCTACCATTTTCAAAACACTGAATTTCACATCTTTTCCTGTAAAAATTATGGTGAGGCCATAAGGCTCAGTTTTAGCTGTTTTACAACAATATATAGTTGAAAATTAAAGTTCATAACTGCTCTTTCAGATTGGAAAGTGACATTTGTCAGAGGTCTGACTCATAAGAACATAGACTTTTGAGAAAGTTATTAATATCTAATCAATATATTTGTCTGAAAATGCTTTTTACTGATATGTAAACCACAAATTTAAGCCTTAAGTCAATCTTACTTCTGAACTCCCTGCCTACAGTATGGTGACTGTGTCTGTGTTCAGCTCCTCTTTAAAGTCACTCTTCCTTTTGGGGCAGAATAATGTTAAATGACTAATGTTTAGCAGATTATAAAAAATTACGGAATAGCTACATAGAAATGTGTGAGGTGAGGCTCCACAGTGACACAGACTCTCCAGGCAGGTGCAAAGGAGAGCCACTTTTTTGGCAAAAACTCGGCATTTTTTAAGCAGTTAGTCCATTATCAGTTACATAGCTTTAAATCATAACAAACAATTCAACAGCCACCATACACTATGATATGAACATGTAATGTTTATATAACTTGGTTTTCTACCCTTTAATTCAGCTGAGTTTCTTTCCCTTAGTCCTTTTCTACTTAGCCAAAGTAACAGGCCTGAGCCATGATTTTACAAGGTCTCTCTTTTATGAAGCCTTAATTATTGGTCACAAAAATATTTAAAAAAGTTAAAAATGTAAAAATAATTCAGTCTGTCATTCCAGCCATAAAATTACAATTGGAAATACAATTTTGTTGATTTGGCTTAGTCCCTGTAGATACCATTTATAAGTGGTATCCCCTGGGGGTATGTATTGAAACCTGCATTATTTCATATCTTCCTCATGACATAGATAAAAGGATCAAGTGCACCATCAACAAATTTGGAGATAACACCAAGCTGAGTGGTGCTGTTGACACACCTGAAGGAGGGGATGCCATCCAGACAGACCTGGGCAAGCTCAAGAAGTGGGCTAAACTGTAAAGGCTTCATAAAAATGATGCAAGTTTAAAATAATACTAACATTGAAAAAGTTTGTGTGTTAAGTACAAATAAAGCCATCTTTATTTGCCACCAAGAGAAAATATATGGGGCTAATTGTATCTATATTTCCTCTTCTACAATTAAAAACTGCATAACCTTTTTCTTCATTCTTACCCAGTTATGTCAATTTTCCCATTGTTTTTAGTAAAATTAATCCAACACTTTTTAAGTATATATTCATAGGCTAAATTTGGACCAAGTTTTTTATGAAGAGAATTTCTCTGCTAAAATCTGGAAATTGTTAAGAGTAAAATTTAGCTGTAACATTTACCTTTTTAGATGTCTAGTTTTCAAAAAATAAACAAAACAAAAACACCCCAACAATGAGATTTATATTAAAAAAAATCCCAAACAATAAAATCATGGGATACAGGGCAAACTTCTTTAGAAAATATTCTCTTAAAAATTTGAGACCTTATTGAGGTACAAGGCCCTAGTGTTTGAAGGAACTTCCCAAGTGGAAGAGTATTTATTTCTGTGTATATAAACTTCCCTGTAAACAAAAGGAAAGTAAAGCTTAGTGTGAAATTCTACTATTTTCAAGGAACATGGTGAAATATGCTTGACTGATACATGTCCAGAAATATGAATAGGTGAGAAGAAAACTGCCTCAAGCAAAAATAGAATGTACCAATGTCTCTCACATATTCATGATGCAAATCACAAAGCATAGAGTTCCAGCGAATTCACTGCAACTTATTACAAAACTACAAAAGCTTTACAATGTCTTCCTCTTCAAAACCATCAATCTCCATTTCATGTACAACTGAGATTTGTCTTGGGTTTATTTTCATGAAGTCAAGTCACTCCACAGTTAAACATTGCTGTTAACAATTACAATGTGCTTTGTAATGCTAAAAATATGCACTAAAGATATAATTGTGTGTGTGCAGTTCATATAATAAAAGGACTATACAGAAAGATTTTCAGACATTTTATTTATCTTCATGGTAACTGAAAGGTCGCCAACCAAGAATGACATTAACATGTATTTACAGCAATGAACTGTCTACCTTTGTAGACAGAAAGGTACCTAGATGATTAATATCACATTTTAATGTGTCCACAGAAAGCAGAAGGGAAGCTGGCTAAAGAGCACTAATATCTAATAACAGATTTTTTTTCATAGGTTTTCCATGTGTAGGCCAGAAGTCAGAGACTAACTTTGAAAAGAGTTACCAGGAGTTCTCATGTGTAGGAAAAATCATTCACTTGAGTAAATATCTAAAGGTAGAAACAAAAACTTTGCATAGAGAATTTAGGATCCTTGTGGGATAGATATTTCTGGGTTTTTGTCAGAAACAGGAGCCACACTTTTTTAAAAAATAAGGTATTGTCACGGGAGGCAATTTAGTTCTTCAAAAATTCAATCAAATAAATAAAGGATGGAAAAATTAAACTCAATATTAATAAATTAAGTGTTGAGATACTAAACTATATTCAAAAAACTAAAGCGATCTTATTTGTTAAATCAGAAAAAAAACCATACTATTTTAAAGTTTTCCATTTCTTCAGTGTTTGTTAGCATTATTTTTCTTGATAATACAGAATTATATTAATCAAATATAGTAATGTTGGTCTTTCTGCAAGCTTGGTAAAATGCTAAATTCTGTCATTACTTTAAGAAATTTTCTTGCTGCAAGCTGCAGGAATCAGTCTTCATACATAAAGCTGGGGAACAACTAGAAAATAAGCAGATAAAAGAGGTATAAGGAACATTGTAAGAGTAGTTTCTTCTCTAATAACTCTCCTGAGAAGTCTCACTAATGGATATTATGGCACAGCTTCTGTCAAGCAATGCTAAAGATAAACACTCAGTTTTACAATGAAGATCATTAACTTCTTGATTTTTGCATTCAAGAAAACATTATATGAAGCAGTAATTTTAGTATGACTCATCATACAGCTAGGCAAGGTAAAATGTAATATTTGGATGCTGTTTAGTCTAATCTGATCTGACTGAACAAAACATATTGTGGTTCAGAATTATATCTTGAGGTAAGTCTTGTAGAAAGCTAAGCCCTGAAGCTTCTCTACAGACAAAATCCCTGCATATCCTGGGGAGGTTGTACATCAGATCCTGTGTTTGGTTTTGGGCTGAGAGAGACATTAAGGTGCTGAAACGAGTCCAGAGGAGGACAATGGAGCTGGGGAAGGGTGTGGAGCACAAGTCTTATGAGCAGCAGCTGAGGGAGCTGGGAGTGTTCAGCCTGGAGAAAAAAAAGCTCGGGGTGACCTTATCACTCTCAACCACTCCAAGTCAGGGAGAGAGGATGCAGTCTCTTCTCCCAAGTAACAAGCAACAGGATAAGAGAAGATGATCACAAGTTAATTAGGAGAATTTAAATTATGTAAGGTATTATGATATTAGGAAAGCTTTTTACACTGAAATAGTGATTGGATGTTGGAACGGATTGCCCAGGGAACTGGTTGAGTCACCATCCCCAGAAATGTTCATACAACGTGTGGATGTGGCACTTGGGGATACATTTTAGTGGCAAATGTGGCAGTGCAGGGTCAACAGTTGAACTGGATGATCTTAGAGGTCTTTTCCAACCTTAACAACCCTATGATTCTATTACTGTAAGTAAAATGACATTGATTCTTGGTGAATCATAAGATGATTCCCATACTGCGATATCCTGAAATATATAGTATTGCTTTGGTGTTTGATAGAGATTGTAAAGCCATTAGATTAAGTAGACCAATCTCATGTATGTCATAGATTGACTTTATTGACTCATGTTAAAACTTTTTTTTAAGTAGGAACGTGTTTCAAACTAAAACTTTGCTCTCATTATGCCATACTGCATGTTCTGGCAGATCAAAATATATATTGGCTGGGTAAAAAAATGCAGAGCCTGAGGCTTGGGACTGAATTTAAGAGATGTACAAAGTATCTGCGTGAGGACCTGAGCCTCAGTTTACTCTGTGGAAAATAAATAAACCAAAATACAATGAAAAAGCAGATTATATAGGGGAAAACAAATGTTTGGTTCCTTTGGCTGTAAGATCTATGAGGTTAGTAAGGCCTGGTAAAATGATTTGGATAGAAATAGCAGACAAGAATTCTGCAAATATTGAGGAATATTTTGTGGCAAGACAGATCATTTACCTAATTGCAGGGCTAATTGAGCCATAACTGAGGATTAGCTGTCCACCTCCTCTGTAATATCTGTATGCTTGAGGCTGATAATTTAACCCTCAAGTTATTCCCATGAAGTAGAGGGAAGATTTGCTCAAGAAACTAAAATAATCACAGTGATTTGAGAAAGACTGCATCAGTAAAGAAGAACTTCATAGAGCTGGTTTCATGCCTATTCTACTAGGCATGTAGACACCATTCCTCTACTAACGTAAGAGTTAAGTAATTGTGCATAGTACTTTTCCTAGATTCTGTCAGAGTATTCAATAACTTGCTGAAATCTATCAGTAGTTAGTTAGAAGAAAATAATAGTATGTGATATCTCCAAGACAGTAAATCTGTTTTTCTTAATGTCTGAAAACAATTCTTATTGCTATTTTTATTACACTATCAAAAAAAAAAACCCAGCCACAATAACAACAAAAAGAGCCTTTCTTCCTGACTCCTGGCTTGGGAGTCACATTTCAAGTATTCAAACTGTGGAAGGTTTGTTCAGATGTTTGAACCAAAAAGTATTTTTCTGTTCTTGGGCTATGTGTTACAAGCAAGTTTTCAGAGCAAACACTGAAAATGATAAAAGCTTCCAATTAGACTAAAAAGAAGAGCTAATGCAGAAAATTCTCAAATTGATTTAGAAAGAAAGATTCTATGTGTTGGGTGAGCAAAAATTATTTTCAAAGCCCCTATATTTAGCTGATCTAAGAAACGCTAGTACAGTTTCTCCAACCTGTTCTGTGTCACATCCCACACATTTAGGCTGATTGCTGAAAAAGCAATAAGTGTTTTTGGACATTTAATAGACTCCTAGAAGGCTGTCTTTAGAGGGAAGCCAGAGACACTGCCGATTTTCCTGTTACATTTCTCTTCTTTATTATCCACAGACACCTGGACAATCAGTCGGGTTTGATATGACAGCAGGCACCGCTGGAAGTTATTGAAGAAGCAGATGCCTAAAGACACCAAGACAGCAATGGTCCTTTTACACTCAGCCTTATATCAGATGTGAGTAAAGTTCGGTTCCATCAAAAAAGAGACATTGGATAATTGATATTTTGGGGGGCATGATAACATACAGCACTTTTTCTCTATCCACATTCCAACAGAAGTCAAAATAATCCTTTTCCCAGGTCACTTTCTCTCCAGCACTCAACCTCTCGTTTTCCAACTCCCTGGGAACAAAATTAAACTTTATTTGTATTCTTAAAAGTTCTGCGATTACAGCATCAACTAAGTTCAGTGTTCTCAGTAAATACAACAGATAGTAATAGCTGTGGGACTTCTTATTATTTGCATTCTCTTAACAGTAACCTTCAACCAAACTCCTGTTCTGCGCAAACACAGAAGTGTAAAATGGTTCCTTGTCCCAGGATCACATACTTAACAGGGTTACCAAGAAGCAATGAACATTGGCCAGAAAGGAGCTTTTTGATTTCATGGCTAATTTGCTACACACAGGCAAACCACCTAGTTTACTATTAGTTGGGATAATTCATCTTTTCCTTTTCCATCAGTCCTTTTTCCACTAAGTTAAGCTATATCTTAAGGCAGAGCCCATAAGAATTGATATGGCATCAGTTGCTATTCCCAAACTGAAGAAAAGTACTGTTTCGAAATATTTTTCAGTTTTAAATGTCTTTTTAGCACATTTGAAAGACTCTGGGCATGCATTTATTTTATTTTATTTTATTTTGTTTAGTTTAGTTTTGTTTTATTTTATTTTATTTTATTTATTGTGTAGGAAGGCAATTATCAAATATATATACTGGGGAACCTTGGTCAACTGTCAGCCAAAAATTCAATTGAAGAAACTGAAAGAAGGTCTGAATACTAGCATCAATTATTCCAAAGATATACATAATAGCCTCAGAATAAGTAATATAAAATTTTAGATTATTTGACAGATGAAAAGCAAAATTCTTTCTATCTTCTCCAGAAGAAAAATACACCTGTGCAAAACAAGTAATCTATTAGAGAAAGGACCATATAATCCTTGATCTTTCACAATCCATTGGGGTTTTTTTATGTTTACTATGTTAACTAACATCTAACAGTAACATTTCAGGCTTTTGACAGCATTAGAACTAGTATCCTTTAAGACTTACACCACACATACAGTGTCTTAATGGCTGGTTTTAGCTTTATGTGCAACCATCATCACATTTTTTGTGAACTGGGCATTGTTGTTCTTTCCTAGTTCATAAGATAAGTTGTATTACTTGGAGAATTTTCAGTGCTACCATAGTTTTAAGGGGATCTGTTTGTCATTGGTATTTCTGTGATGAATTTGAACGATATCAGTTTGACCAGCATCTTGCTGTCCACTGAAATAAAGTCCTTTCCAGTCAGTTGGGCTGAACAGCACCAACTATTCACAGGGTTCAAAGCATATAACCATATAAACATTATATTTATGATTATTAGGAAGTTGACATGTTTAGTTATTAACAAAGCTTCCCTTCTAACTTAGCTTTTGCTTGCTTGCTAATGACAAAAGTTACATGAGTCTAGTAGTGACAGAACAGAAAGCCCTTCTAAAGCTAATTAAAAAGATCATTGAATTTGATATTTCCAGGACAGAAATTAAGACAAATTCAATAAACTTATTGTCTCTTTTGCAGTAAATTTTGATATTATTCTCATTTCAGATGCTTTTCCTTATTTTTCTTCTCTAAAATTCCACTAGTTTTGTGGTCATTAAAAGTACACTTCTACTTTTTTTTCCAGGTTTTTTCCCACTCACTTTCCTGAAATTTGTTTCTTCTGCAGAGTTAAGAACAGTTGCACTGGCCTAAGCCACTGCTACACAGTTTATAGGAGTTCACTGTAAACATCTGGAGTCATAATTTTCCCTCTGGGATCTCCTTTTTTTTTTTTCATTCTTCACATAATTGACTAGGATTTCAGTTTTGGTTTTCCTTCATTTTCTACTGCTAATTAAGTACTTACAACCTAACAAAGGGAGCAACAGACCAAAGTACAAAAAAGGTGGTTAGCAGTAGTCATTGTGCTTCATCATATGCTTTCCCCATAAGTCTCTTTGTAAATTATTTTGGAATCTACTGATGGAAAAAAATATGACTTGGTATATTCTGGGCTTTTGTTGCTAATTTTGCTCCTCCCCCACCCACCCTTTCATGACTCAATAAGCTGTTTCCTACTAGCATGCCCAGAGTTTGGCTCTCAATATACCTACATATTTTCTCTTGATAAATCCAAATGGGAGTGTCTGGCATTGAGGTGAAAGATTAGAGAGAATAAGTAAAAAAATATGGTTGGGGATTCCAGTGAAATGAGAAACTTCTTTACTTGAGGTCACTAAATCTACACTTATTTACTTGCCCTACCAAAGCATCGTTTTCTTAACAACATACCTCACCTAACCTGGAATGTAACTTATAATATTGCACTACAGTGAAAATGCTTCTTCGTGTGACAACATAAATATAAAACTCTAATGCTCTGGAACTAGAAGAAAAGATGAATAAAAATTATAAGAGAGCCAACCCATACAGTATGATTTTTTGGGTTTTTTTACTACTTTTATTGGTATTATGTCCAAGTAAAAATGCATAAACTTCAGGTGTATCTTCTATTTCTAAAGTGCTATGCACAACCATAAGAGTAGACAAATAACAAAAAAACCCAAAAAACCTCACCAAAAAACACACCCCATTACTTAGTTTCTTCAGCTATTATACATTTATCAAAGCAGAACATAAACTTGGCTAAATCTGTATCTGAATCAAAATTTCAGACTCTTCTGAACTGTAAACTCTCAGGTGATGAATCCTGATTCCTGACCTAAATCAGCCCTCAGACTTTCCAGTTGAGTTACCACTAGGTTTTATTAACTCACATTTCACTTTTCATCCTGAGTGCAGAAATAAGAGAGAAAAGTGATTCTTCTAACCAGATTCACACATACCACAAGTTCTGTTATAGAAGATTCCTCATTTTACAGCCTCAAGTTAAAAACAGTGCTTTTTTTCTGTTCTCACCTGTTCACCTGACAGGTGAGAAAATACTGCCCCAGTCACGAGGAATACTGTAAGAAGCTACTCTTTTCAGAGCATAACAAAACCCTGTGAGGGACTGCGTTAAAAGTCACCTTGGAGATGTGCGATAGAAGCTGGAGCACATCACAGAAATGATATTTTCTTAAAAAGAAAGGTCATCTGTTCTATTGACTCCAGGTAAAAATAGCAGAGTCGGCCAGAACTGTTCTTGTGCAGCTTTTTCATGTTCTCATTCATAGCCCAGAGAAGCCAACTGCAGAATTTAAAATTGAAGTTCTGAATTAATCCCATTTTCCAAGCAGACATGCTGTTACTTTAAAATCTGTGGTTCTCCCCATTAACATTTCTCTTGTATAACACATGGCAGTGGATTTTCTGGGCCACTGAACAAGTGTGCAATGTGACAACTGAGAGAAGAGCAAGGGTTGAGAACATGGGGTGGCTCCGTTATCATAAATGTAAATAAGCAGTATGTGCAAAAGCAAAAAAATCCTTTTTGCTGCATAAAAGAGCACTTGAAGGGAAATGTAAACATATTGGCACTTTATACTTTGTGCATTAGACAAAACAAAAAAAATCCACAAAATTCTGCTGAGAGACTCAGAAAAGGGGCATAATTAACCACCATTACATTCACTTAGGCTTCATGAGCTGCAGACTTTGACCTCCTTACTGACACATGATTCTACATTGGTCAGATACGTACTAATCTTTTACAGGGAAGTGCAATTAAAATAGAGAATAGATCTCTTTACCATTCAAATAGTCACATTGTCTTTTTTTAGTTGCTTTAATTGTTGTGCTTCTTTTTTCTGACATTTCAGTTTATAATTTACACTTCGTCAGGTTTCTAGTGGCAATTTCATTGTAATACATAAAAGGGTGTAAACAGATTTTTAACAAGGTGTGAGCCTGAGTCTAACAGTCGACTCTGGCATGAATTAATTGGGCTGATGTCAGTAGAAACGGAATTACAGTGGTATTACTGAAAGAAAAATTTCATCCAAATGAATTTTTAGACACACTGCCAATAATCATAAAATAGAATCATAGAATCATTAGAGTTGTAAAAGACCTCCAAGATCATCGAGCCCAACCTTTGATCAAACAACAGCTTAAACAAACAATAGCACTGAGTGCACCATCCAGTTGTTTCTTGAGCACTTCTAGGCATGGTGAGTCCAACATATTTTTGGGCAGACTGTTCCCATGTCGAACCTGAACCTTCTTTGCCACAGCTTGATCTCATTTCTCTTGTCCTTGCCTGGAAGAAGAGGTCAAGTCCTTGTTTAAATCTACTATATTTAAATGACAATTTTACAATCAGTTTGATCCAGATTTATTTTTTGCATAAAGTGTAAAGGTCTTAGAACCACTGTTTTTCAACTGTTTTATAAACTGAAAAGAACAAATTAAGCTCTTCATTTATCTCTTGGCAGCACTGGTTTTCCAGCACAAAGGATGAATATGTCCACAGTGATCTAAGACTGTCTGCTCAAATAAGCTGACTATACTGGAATGCAGGTCCTTCAGTTGGTAGCTTTAAAACTGCAGGCCACTATAGCTATACCCCAAAGTGTATTTGCAATGTCTAGAAAGCACTGAAAACTTGAATTATGACTTCTCTCTTACACAATACAATTTAATTTCTATATGCTGAATTTATGTGAGGACATGTTTAACCTGCATGAGTGTTTTTCTAAGGTTGTTTTGAAAAATCTACTAGGATTTCATTGGTACTGTTTCATGTGGAAGTTATCTTGAACAGTGAACTGTTCTGTAAGTGTTCTCAGAGAATGCAGTCATGAAATATTAGAGTTAGAATAAAAGGCATCTTATGCAGCCACTTGAATATAGATTTACATTAGTAAATTACACAAAGCCACTTGTCATGATCTTTTCCAAAACAAGAATCAGAAGGTAGATCAGCCCTTAAAAGACACTAATTGGCACAGGATGATTTTGCAGTCTAGCTAATAATCAAAGCTATGTGATCATACACCCATAGAGAAAGGTCGAGAGGCCTGTGTTTGACTTGCCATTTGTATATTGGATTATAAACTGATCTCAAGCAAATTACTTTCCTGCACTGAAAGTAAATTACAATATGCAAAATTGAATTCTTGATGTTTTCTTGCTTCTTAAATTTAACATGTCTGGCCCAAAAATGATGTGTAGAAATGGAGATAACAACGTCTACTCCCATGTACCCCATTTTGTCATAGATTCAATTTTGATTTTATTAACCATGGTTTAGAGTAATCTAATATGAATGACATTGCAAATAACAGCAAGAAAAATATACATGAACAGACATCACTTATTGCATTTACTGCAATTACTATTCTAAAAAAAATCCCCCTATTTACTTACCTATGGTTTCTTGTCTGTATCACTTGAACAAACATATAACTTTCCTTTCCTTTCCTTTCCTTTCCTGTCCTGTCCTGTCCTGTCCTGTCCCTGCTTTAGATTATAATATTAATGAAACCATCTGTGAAATGTTATTGCCATTTTTCAATTGTACCTCTGTTCTTAAAAACACCCTCAAACTCCTCTTATTTTTCAGCAAAGTAATCACTTCATTCTTTTGACTTACTCTTGGGTTCTAATTTTTTTTTTTTTTTAATACTACCTGTTAGTTTCTCTTCTGGGGAAAAGTACACGCCCAAAATATTTTGCTTTAAGTTTCTGTTTTGATTATTACCGGTACTTTGTGGTAGAAAACTTGATAGACTATGTCATGAATAAATGAATTCACATTTTTTCTTTTTAAAGATGACAAATTGTTGGCTTAAAGAGGTAGAGACAACCAATAGCTACTGAAACCAGATGTGCAGACCACATGATTCTAGCAAGAATGTTATAGGCAATACAGAGACTGTGGAGCACTACATTAATCATTATCACACCTCTATCTACAGGTGGTCAAAGTTTCTATAAAATTTTAAATAGATTTCAAAGAAGAACTGAAGAATAAAGAAATGTTTTTCCACACATGATGGAAAATGTAATGGTGAAAAATTCAACAAGCGTACATTTAAGCAGGTCTGCTGATGGGAGACTGTTGTGAATTAATGTGGTTGTTGCAAATGTGAAATAATCAGTAGGGCTGCCACTTTTTTTTTTTTTTTTTTTTCCTGCTCCTTGCCATTTTTTTTCTTGTGGAGTAAACTATATCTACCTTTTCATAAACTTTTTCTTTTCTTGTTTTTAAATCAGCCCCTAGGCACTTGTGTTTCTGATGCAGGCAAATTTTCAGATCTCCGGGCTTCTGCTCAAACTAGGTCTTTTACTTTGATCTTCAAATTGTTTTGTCTAAGCCCAGATAGATTCTAGACTCCTCTGGGCAAGAACTCTGTACAAAACACACAGCTGAGACTCAGGAAATATTAGCATCTTTTGTAAAATAACTCTTCTAGCCCAAATATATAAGATATGAACAGCTCAGATATAACATATGAACTATTCTCTCAATTGATACATTGAAAATGTGGAATTTAGAAATGTAGGAAAAATCTAAGTAGAATTTTTTTTATTATTATTTATGAAAAAAACCCTCAGAAAGAAACAAACAACCTCCCTTTATGTTTTTGGAAAATAGGAAAAGGGAGTGCAGAGGTCATTAGTTTCCACCTTATTGTCTTCCTTTGCCAAGAATTTTGCCTTCCCTGACAAAGATCTTGCTAATTCTTTCTTATTTATAACATTTGTGTTAACTTCCATATCTAACATTATTACTTACCAGTTGATGATTTTTGGCTCCTGCCCCAGAATCTTTCCTATCACCTGGTCCAAAATCTCATCTGCTGTCCTGTTTCTATTACAAGTCCTTTTCCTGCCTATGTGAAGAATTGGACAACTTTCTTCCCATTTGAAATCTTGCAGACTTGGTTAGGGCAATTTAGTTGCACAGTGTGAATCCTGAGCTCACACACTGAAGCTAAGATTTCATCTGCTGCAATTTGTCAAGTGAGATTTCAAGAGCCTAAACAGAGGCAACTAGTTCCATCTGAGACATCCAAGTGTCTGAGACATTTGCACCAGACTGACGTATGATGTAAAATCTTGAGGGAAATTTTGCTTTCCTAGACAAGCAGCTGGAAGTCGCAAAGTTTCCCAGAGCTACTAAGGTGATTACTATAAAAGATGCTCTACCAATGTATACATGCTCACAAGGTGAAAACCAAAAATTATTCTGATATTAAAGGCAACAAGAGGCAAAGTTACATTAAAAATGTGTTTCTGAATGTCACTTTTATAGTTTGAAGGTAGGAAGTACAACTGTGTGATATACCTATGTCTACACGAGTCTAAGGAAATTAAAAATAAGCATCAGTACATTATAATCCCTTTAAAGCAGAGGATGTTCAACTTTTTTTCATTTCATTTTTTGAAAACTTAAACTAGTCAATCTTTATTTAGCTATGTAATTTTTCATCAACTTACTTGTTTTTCAAAAATCTCCAATTTCATTTCAGCTACTTTCTCACATCTTTTACTAAACTGAAGCCCAGAATATTTTTGCACTCATTTTATTCTAAACATAGGAGTCCAAATGATGTTACTCATGCAAGTACATAAACACCTGTAAACATCTTTCTAGAATCAGAACATATTTAACAGTTAATGAACTGACAAAGAACCAGGTAAAGGAAAAAATACTTCTGCAAAATAATGATTTGATGATTTATTTCCCTTTTACACTAGATACTTAGATATGTCTAAGAAAATACAAAATTTTTTGTTATTAAATAAACCTTTTCTGATCTTTAACCACTAGCTTTTGTCTGTTTCAGTCTTTAAATTACTTAAATTTTGCTCTAGAGTAACACATGTACAGTAAAGCAGAATTTAGTTAGAAATACTAAATAGTTTCAGCAGTTTACAAGGAAGAATCAAATACATTATATCAACTTATGTTGCTTATAATATTATGAGAAGAAAACTACAGTTTTCTGTGTAACTTTAATCTTATTTTGACAAAAGATTAATTAATCAACCTTAACTTTAGGAGTCCTTTAGCAGCCTTGGCATCCAACCTTGATGTATCTCAGTTATTGCTTGGACAACCCAAACCCAATTGTTTTCGACATGAGTTATAAACAAACATTTTTTTAGCTGGTAGTGACAAAGCCAAAAGTGAGACTTAGGTCAACATGTTTGCTCCATAATGGTAGCAGTGTGGCCAAGTGAAAACAGAAATTTAGCCATGCAAAGCAGAGTGACTGACATGACAATATTTCTGGTAAAAACATCAGTCAAAGTTAGCAATACTCAGTCTTCTCCAAGAATATCATTTTTCTGCACCCAAATCAATTTAGAATTGAGTCTGCTTCTGTACCGTGGTGAATTGACAGTAATTATTCTGAAGTCAGGTGTAATAATAATATGTAAAAGAGATAATGACTCAAAGTATATGATACATTTAAATCTCATTACTTAATTGTCTTGAGGTGAGATTATGCTAAATTTTCTAGGGTGAGCAGTAATAGAAGGGCAAGAGATAAGTTTACTTTTTCAGGCTTAGCTTCTCTTAATACTACCCATTGGAGCAGTTAGAAATCTCAACCTGTGTGGTGATGCACAGCTGTATGGCATTAGACTAATCAAGCTGCAAATGAGCACAGACCAATTATCTAGTTCCTCGTTCTTGACCTAGGGTCAAAACAATTAAAGCCATCTAAGGAGGTCTAGTAAATTTATGCAAAATGAATGCCACAGAAAGGCACGTCTCATGCTCTGTTATCTCTCTGCTTGCTGCTGTGATCACACCCTACATGCATAGGAATTGATTTCTCAACTTGAGTACAAATTAAGCTTATTTGTTCTGGATATTTTTTGTTTTGTTGGTTGGTTTGGCTTTGGAGGTTTTTGGAGTTGTATTGGGTCTTGTCCCTTTTTTTGTTGGTTGGGTTTTTTTGTGATGAGGGTGTAATTAAACAAGTAGTTTATCTCTAATCTATATGCATTTTTCATGGGTTTCTCTCACTTGAACTACATATCTGACTTGTATCATAAACTTTGTAGTACTAAATTTGCTGAAAGTGGTTTGTATCACCTGCAAATTAGATGTATTTTAGATCTCAGTAACTCCTGTGCATTAGCAATGGTTTCCTGTTGTACTAAAAGTCAGCAAAAATATCTGCTGTCTTGTTCTGTTACTGTGGTAACGAATACTTAGTACTATGATTAAACTAGTGAAATAAAGAATTTTCAAAGAAGAAAACCAGCTTTTACTCCAGAAATATAAAGTTCCAAAGTGACAGAACCTTTATTGGCATTTTTTTTCTGAATGTATATAATCTGGCAATTTTTAATACCATAATCTAACAAAGATTTCTTTCTATTTTACAAATTATAGAATCTGCTTCCTTTTTTTTTGACTGACCAATAACCCCCCAAAAATGGATGAAAGGTCAATAGAAATAGGCAAATATGATTGCTGTGGTTTAGGAAAGGACATAAATAAATCACAGAAATGCAGAATTCACTAGTTTGTAAAAGAGCTTAGAGATCATTGAGTCCAACCTATGACCTAATACCATCTTATCAACTAAGCCATGGCACTGAGTGCTGTGTCCAGTCTTTTTTTAAACACCTCCAGGGATAGTGATGCCACCTGGCCATCCCATTCCAATGACCAATCAATATTTACGTGAAGAATTTTTTCCCTGATGTTCAGCCTAAACTACTCCTGGCACAGTTTAATACTGTGTCCTCTTGTCCTGTTACTGGTTGCCTGGGAATGCCACGGGCCCTCCATGGGATGCTCCCACAAGTCCTGAAAGAGCTGACAGATATCATTGCCAGGCCATTTTCAGTAATCTTTGATCCATCATGGCAACAGGAGGAAGTGTTCAAAGATTGGAGGGAAACAACTCGAATTTTAAAGGAGAACAAGAACAAAGCCCCAGGTCTCACCTGGTGATGGAAAGAGTTGGGACTGCTTAGCCTAGAGAAGAAAAGGCTCAAATTAATTTTTTTCTGTTATTTATGTACACTAATTAATAATTATTAATTAATGTACATAAATGACTGAAAGGAAGTTGCAAAGGACAGAGCAAATTCTTTTCATTGGTGTCCAGTAAGAGGACAAGAGACAATGGGCACAAACTTAAACACAGGAGCTTTGACTTGAACATCAGGAAACACTTTTGTAAGGGTGACTAAGCACTGGCACATGTTGCCCAGAGAAGTTATGGCTTCTCCATCCTTACAGATATTCAAAAGCTGATCCTGGAGCATGTTCAAAGACATGGTCCTGGACACCTGCCTCTAGGTGTCTATGCTGAAGCAAGGGCTCAGAGCAGATGACCTCCAGAGAACCTTTCCAATTTCAAACACTGTGAATCACACTGGTGTGGAGATTGAATTGTATATTGCAATTACCATATTTTATAAAGTGCAACTTAAATCTATATTGTATTCTTTCAGTATTTGGTATCACTCTGCTAAATCAAAAACCTCATGTAATACAAAATATCTTAAATTAGGTGCATTTAGTATTAGATTTTTTTATCATTCCTGTATGGAATATCTAAAATAACCTCATTAAAGAGTATTGGAATCTGATATCTTGTCATAAAGATCACTAATAATACTTTGTAAAAGCAGAGACCATTAATTTTACTGTAAATATGAAGTGCACAAAAAGTTAATTTCATATGGAAGAATTAAATACAGTCTGTGAAACAAAAACTTTGGTAATGCTGGATTTTATTTTCCTATACTGGTTTTGATATGTGCTTTAATCATCAAGATTATTTTTCCTCCACTATACTGAAATACTAAGAGAGGGTCTTTGAAGGAGAAACTAGATTTTTTTCTCTTTTGATCACCTTTGATTTTTTAAATTACAGACAGTTTGACTGGTCCATGTGTTTATTTCCTATCTAAACTCTCAAAAATACAGAAACAATTGTAGGCTTATAATAACTAATTTCAACTTCTGAATTGGTAATAATTTCAGAAATCAACTCCCTTTTATCTCCTATTTTATGTCTTTGCTAGAAGCCCAGTGTCACCCACAATTCTTTCCAAGATAGATTTAACTGTGGGGAAAACTGATGGTAGCATGACTTTTTTTTTTTCTTTAATTTACCTTAAACGTTCCAGTAGTACTAGCTTTAAATATATATGTGGCATATATATTTTAAAAAGAAATGGAACTTTTGTCAAAACCCATTCTACCTGTTTAGCTTCCAACAACCACAGGGAGAATCATCCACTAGGAGTAAGCTAGGTTTCTTGGGTGTCCAACCCATAAAAGATTTTTGTTTTTCCTTTTCTTTGATGTGGCATATTACCTCTTTTTTTTGCATCCTTTTCCTTTTTTTTTTTTTTTCCTTTTTTTTTTCCCCCAGAGCAATAACAGCACATTTTTCATTTCTTTTTCCCATGCAATGATATGGCATTTAATATATCCAGTTAATTTGTACTGATGAATACCTAGTTAAGGTAAATCTATTTTTCAAAGGAAGGTATGGGCATAAACATTGAAAACTATTTCATTAAGTCAGTGACCTTTATAAAATGAATTCCTGTTGATAAAACTGGATACTACCTTAAGGCAGAAAGAAGGGAAATAGAATTTATGTGTATTGGTTTTCAAGACTGATATCCAGGAAGAAAACTAGAGGGACAGCTGACATCAAAAGCATAAGAAAACATCTATTACAGTTCTAGCTCTGAGGACTGCAAAATATACATTTTTATTTGATTTTAATTTGAAATAATAACAAGTTCCCAGTGTCTGGCTGATTTTAATTTAATGCCTAGTAACAATAGAGTTTAACACTGTAATTTAATCTAAAAATTTTGCATTTATGCAAGCATGAAACTAATGCACTTTCAAACTTCTTTCTTGCAATGTGGGGAAGAATATATATCAGAGCATACCACAGAAAGCTGCAAGCATGTTAACTATTTTTCCTTTTACACCATAATTGGATAGTTTAATTGCACAATGAATCTGCAGATACTAAGCAGGCTTCTAGCAGTTGTCCTCCAGATTATCGTCAGAGCCTCCAGGGAAAATAATCATTGCTGTAATGACAACTTTTAAGGTAAACAGTGCTTCTATTAAATCAAAACATCAACATTTGGGTAGACTAGAATCTCATTTATTTACATCAATAAAATATGCACCCTAGGACATGCTAGGTTACGGTTGAGTAATGTATTGCATTTTCCAGTGTTTTTAGAAAGAATGAATAATGACAGTGGAAAGGCTTGGATTCATTAAAGAAAAACAAATTTTGGAGCTGTGCAGGTCTTTATTTAGAAGGAGCTTGTGATGTGAGCTGACAGTTGCTTTGTTTAGACAAGCCTCATAACTTTAGTTCACTGACCGAATTTTCTGAAATCAAATAGGACAATATTTCTGCATACACACTAGGTAAATGATAGCATCAACAGGATAACAGTTTCAGACTGATTTGGAGTGCAATTCTAAAGTAAATAATCTTCTTTTGGAAGGAATGGTATCATTTGACTTAATCTAAACTTTTGTCAGAGATAAGCTGCAAACAGGAGGGCTGAAATTTAGTCACCAAATCTCTGGGTTACCCCTTAAATTATAGTTTTATTCTCTAGCCCTTTCTTGTGCTCCAAATCCTATTTATTCTTGTACTGGTTTTGTATGGCCAGGTTTTGGCAGCCAGGGGCTACAGCAGTGGCTTTTGTGAGAAACTTTCTCCATGACCAACAGAGCCATGTCCAATGCCAATCAGCTCTGAGACAGACATGCTGCTGGCTGAGGCTGGGTCAATCAAAAATGGCGGTAATGCCTCTATGAAAACATATTTAAGAAAAAAAAAGCTATTTTGAAGATGTATTTGTGGCCAGAGAAGAGAGGGGTGAGGGGTGAGAATGTGGGATGAACAGCTCTGAAGACACCAAGGTTGGTGGAGAAGGAGAGGGAGGATGTGCTCCAGGTGCCTGAGCTGAGATTCCTTGATGTCACATGGTGAAGACCGTGGTAAAGAAGTTTGTTCCTCTGCAGCCCACAGAGGACCACAGAGTTGTGGAAATCCACCTGCAGCCTCTGCAGGAGACCCATACATTGGAGCAGGTGGATGCCTGAGAAGAGGCTCTGAACCCATGGGAAATCCACAGTGGAGCAGGTTCCTGCAGAGACCTGCGATCTGTGGAGAGAGGAATTCCCACTGGAGCAGGTTACCTGGTAGGTCTTCCAACCCTCTGTGGGACCACACAGGAGCAGCCTGTTCTTGAAGGACTGCACCTCATGGAAGAGTGTCCCACGTTGGGGAAGGACTCCTCTCCCTGAGCAATGGCAGAAACATGTAATGAATTGACCATAACCCTCTTTCCCATCCCCCTGCACCACTGTGGGCTAGGAGGTAGAGCTGGGAAGGAGGCGGGTGGGAGTAAGGTGCTTTTGAAGTCTTATTTTACTTCTTATTCTCCTGCTATGTTTTTTTTAGTCATGAATTCAATTAATATCTCTAATTTGAGTCTGTTTTGCTTGCGGCAGTATTTGGTGAATGATCTCTCTCTGTCCTTACTTCAACTCACGAACCTTTCATAATATATTCTCTTTGTCCAGCTGTGGAGTAGAATGATAGAGAGGCTTTGGTGGGTGTCTGGCATCCAGCCAGGGTCAACCCTAGAGTTCTCAAAATCATATTACTTATTTCTTAGGCACTCAATGATCTATGCTGTGATATCTAATGTAAGTCTGTCTTCTCCTTCCTTTTTCTATAGACAGTGTTTATTGCTCCTCATTGGAGTCCAAATCTGACTCCCAGTGTATAATTTTTCCTTGTTACAAATCAGTGTCTCCCTGAAACAGATTATAAATAAAGCATTATGGAAAAGGCAGAGATTGAGAAAGGGATTTTAGGAGTAGTAACAGAGTGAAATTAAATGAAATGAAAAGCTATCCCAATATAAAGTTTGCTTAGGAATTTTTAGGAAAAAATATATATAGATTTAAAGGACAGAATTAAGCCTGCTGTCTCTCCCTGGTAAGAAAATATCTGTCAAAAATTAGTTGTGATTCTTGCTTCCCCAATGCTCCAAATAATTCAAAGTCCCCCAATACTATCACTGTTCTCAAGGTGAGTTTTCCACCAATAAATGATTTTTTTCTATGCCAGCGTTGTCTGTTATCTAGCACAGTAATTTGCCTTTCTGCTTCTTTACGCAGAGGATGTATTTGTAGAGAGCCTGTCACAGGCACCACTCAGCTTTTCTAGCCAATCTCTCTCGTGACTTATTTATTCTGAGTGTTACTGTATGCATCAGAGAACAAAGATTTGTATCAAAAGACTTACTTTGGAATAGGGAATGCTATGACTTTTTGTGCTATGCTGGATTAGGAAGCAGGACTGATCAGCTCTTGAAGTATGCCATGCTCCCAGGATGCCTAGATTATCCATGAAGGCCTGTGATGCTGGTCTGGGCCACAAAAAATTAGAACTTTATTCTGTTCTACCCTGAATAATATGATACTTAAGACCTTTCCATTGTTAATTTTTATAATTCCCCTATTACTGGAAGTACTTCATCTGCAGACTTTGAATCGACACACCTGGTTCACAACTGTTCTGCAATTAACAGTCAATGCAGATTTTTTTTTCCTCTTAGCTGATCAGAATGCAGTTTCTAGCAGACATAATTGCTAAAAGTCACTTATGTCACTAAAATCTTGCTTTATTTTAAAATTTGAAAACAGATCATAAATACATCACAATATTCATGCCACATTGCCCTGGTCAACACACTGTATTCATAACCTATTATTGAACATGATTTTATTTACACTGAAGAGAAAAAAAACCAAAACAGAAACAAATAATAGTTATTCTCTATAATTTTCCAATGCTTTCTGTTTAGTTTAAGATGCACACTGTTGTTTCTTTTCTTTTAATATTTATTTTCTCTGTTTACAAAGTCATGAAGTTATGCTTCCCAGGCAGAAAGGTCTCAGTAACATTTTAGCATAAAAATTGTCCTTTTTTCAAGAAAGTATTACTCTTTCTTCCCCTAAATAGGAAGACTTCAGTCAACTATGTTGGCTATTCCTCTACAAGACTGGAAAAAAATAAGTAAAACAAAAGAAAAAGGAGCTTAGATAAAGGATGGCTTCATCCTTGTTGTATTCTTAGTTTCTTCCTCTGCTTTCTTGTACTGCTTTCAAATCTTCCTTATCAAAGATAGAATCCAAAATAATCTTTTGTTCTGCTAGTTCAAAAATATTCTCTTTCTCTGGAGGGCATTCTACTCCTACAGCATTACGGTTATGTTGGTTGGGCTGCCCTCAAAACATTGACAGTTTGCTGTTTGTTTTTGTCTTCCTTGTGTACTCAAGCTTTAGTGTTCTCCTTGCATTATCAAGCTGGCCACCACTGCCTATTTTTCTGATTCTACAGATTGCTTTCCTGCTCTTTGAATGTTTTCCCTTAATGGCTAAGTGGGCATACTCTTTCCTCAAACCTCTGTATATGAATTTCCTAAAAGCCCTACATATGTACTTTCATCTCTAGCAATTGAATGGCAGATAATTAAACTTTAATTAAAAAGAAATCGAGCCATCAAAGTGTTTATATATCTTGCTTAATGCTAGAAGGGAACCACTGGAATGGTAAATTCTTGGAACAGGCTTAAAGAGCTTAAAGAGGAATTGCCCACGTTTGTTTGCTTTTACTCTAATCTGATTCAAGAGAGATCAAAAAACTACAGTGTCTCATAAGCTAGACCAAACATTCCTCTGAAATATCCTCCCAAAAGTTATCATAAGATAAAGAAAACAAATGTACTTTCCTGTGTCTTCCAAAAGAGACCCCCTGAAAGTAGCACCTGTTAGGTCATTCTGGTCAGTAAATGAGATGTGCTTTTAAAAAATTCCTTTGCAGAAAGTTGGGGGGAAAAAAAAAAAAAAAAAAAAAAAAAAAAAAAAGGATGCAATGAGCAGCTGTTGTCAGCTCAGTGATCCCATATGCTTCCTCTTGTTTCTGTGAGTTGAAGATCCTGGTTAGACTGCATTTTGTGCTCCACTGCACCCATCTGAGTCAATCCTACCCTGAGAAGGTAAGCTAGTGAATTGTGACATAAGAGTATAAAGAACACATCTAGCATCATGGAACACTGACGTAAAGATCTAGGTTCTAATAACTCAAATTTTGAACCACAGTTTACAGTATTTGTCTCTAATAATCTCATTTTTCTTATTATTAAATTAACAACACAAAAAAAATCCATAATTATTTTCTTTAATGAACCTTAGTCCTCTACAGCCAGACTGTATTTATACAGGCCCTTATTTCCTTCCTACATGGTGTCTGTCTGAGACTCTTGCCAAGATTCTGCCTACAGAGATTCCTCCACATTCTGTCTCTAAATCAAGTAAGTCTTAACCTGGCAGAAAAAGCATAAAGTACAGCTCTTGAGTTTTAACTGAGCCTTAAAATCAAATTTGTCTGTACCAACCCCGAAACAGCTGTGCAAGAAACTGGTTTAAACAGGCCTACTGCTGTAACTGCTTTATCCTACATTGCATCCTCCATCTGCAGTATAAATCTACTCTCCCTACACATGGTATTCTAAAATCCTTGTCCCAAAAATTATATAAGCAAGGAAATATGTCCAAGTCTTTATTATATAGACAGAAGTATCATACCCATAAAAGCTTTCTTGAACAGATCATATGAGAATACTGAAGAACAATTTAGGCCATTAAAATTTTGATGAATGTACAAATGTCTTCTCCTAGCAAGTTCTGCTTGAAAATGCCATATTTGTTATGAAAATCTTTAAGGTATGTATTTGCAAATAATTAGGACAAAAAGTAATGTCTTTATTCTTCCATGAATATTCAAGATTAAACAAAAATGAAATTATAATATTTACTCAGTTTGATGCCTAAAGATTTTTAGCTTTTTATATATTTTTCATATACTTGCAACTTTGTAGACTGTTAATTCATATTTATAACTTGTAGTACTTTTCCTGCCTTTTCCCATATTTTAACAAACCCTTCCTAATCAATTCTTGAAACTGTTTAGTCTTCCCTTAGTCTAGCAAGGACACTTTGTTTTGCAGTATACATTGTAGACACAATAAAGTATAGGACTAAGAGATCAGGGGAGGGCTCCATTGGGGCAGAACCCAGGGGAAAATTACCTAACCAACTGCTCTTCTAATTGGACAATATTTGATAGATATACTAATTAACTAACCTTTTAAAAATTGTAGAAATATGGTATATCATGTACACTTATCACCATATTGTGCACTTCAAAATCTTTCAAATAAAGATTTGCTTTTATATTATCACTTTAACAGTTTTGAAATATTTTGTGTTTTCTTCTAGGCAGCAAGCTAATTAGGTTTGCCAAATCACTTTTTAAAAGCAAGTAGTTTTTAAAAATTTCCTTCCCTTCCAAATCTATAAAAATGTATTTTTTCATTTTTTACTGAATCGGAAAAAAAAA